>VZSZ01003070.1:118373-139637 GCA_013398815.1 Ibidorhyncha struthersii | reverse complement strand
GAGGTGAGGGGGCTCGCGCCCCGCCTGCTCGGACGGGAGCGGGAGGTTGGCGGCTCACGCAGCGATAACGGCCGGGAGCGCTGACGCGAAGGAGCCCCTGGCACTGCAAAAAAACACAAAATTATGCTTTGAAACAACGTGTAAAGAGAAAGAAAGAAAGAAAGAAAAAAGTCATGAAAAAGGGGTCAGCCCGTGAGTTCTCTCTTCCCGCCGTGGTAGTTGCCCCCAGGGTCCCACATGAGGGGCGGCGAGGAGGAGCGGCCTACGTCCTCCCGCCCCGGCTCCTCAGGGCATCCTGCAGCTTCTGCTCTCCAAAGCCACCGCGGTCCTGACGGACGACGGGTTTGGCTGAATGCAACCGTTCAGTGCCGTGGTGAGGGGCTGCGGGACATGCACTTCAGCTGGATGTCATGCGTGGTGCCATCTACGGCGTGGATGCAACGCAGGGACCTGAACTCACGTTTCCACTATAAAGATCAGTTTGCTGTCTCATCAGCTACATTTGATCTCGCTGCCGTGGGTCACAGAAAAGTATATACCTGGTAGGCAAAACAGTGAGAGCCAAAGTACTCGTTGCTTGTTTCCACGCAGCAACAGGGAAGGATCTCCTCTTCCTTCAGAAATGGCTCCACTCCACCTCTGGACCTTATTTCAAGGTCCGCGGTATCCTAGAGGAGCAGTATCCCCTCCATCACAAAACCAGATGAAGACACCAGTCTTCACCTGTTCCAGCGTGGCCACCAGAGGGCAAAGCGGTCACAAACGGATGCGTTTGATTTCAGACGATTCGTTGAATTCACCGAACAAGAAAGATGAGGTCAGGGCTCGGCGGGGCTGGTCATTGAAGACGGAGCGAAGAACAGCCTGTCCGGGAATAAAAGTGTAGGATTTGCACGTGCCATGACTGCTGCAAACACAACCTGCCACTACAGAAGATGCAACAGAGAACTCATACAAGGTATCCTTTATTCCTGTGGTATGTCTATGCAAAAAAGTTATTAATAACTTTTATATTTTATATGGAAGGTAGTCACAACATTGAGCTCTGTGAAAAGAACACATGTATCAGTCTGATCCTAGCAGATATTTAGGGGGTGAAATAGATATTTAGAGTGAAAAGAGAAGGAAAAAAAAAGGCAAGAGGAAAAATGCAAAAAAGCTAGAACAAAGAAGCTGACACTAACGTTAAACAGTTGTAGCTGACTGATACGTGACAATCATTTCCTGAACAGCACGTGAAGCAACATTCTTTTTCATTGTTTTGAACTCAAGGCCTTGTATGCGCTTGGAAATTTACTAAAATAGGTATTCTAAAAGAACAATTTCCTAAATGGATCTCCAGCAATGACACGCTGGCATTGTAGATAAACAAGGAACAAACTGGGCCTGCATATTTTGGAGCGGGCAACAATATGAAAAAAACACCATCAGTACTATGACAGATATGTTTTCTTCTTTAAATCTGCACCCACAGCAGAAGCTTATCCAAAACGGTAGGAATCGCTGACATAATTTTGGTTTCCACAACTCATGGCAGAAACAGGTGACAGTTTCAGTTGGAGGGTCAAATAATTTAAATAATTCTCCTTCTCCACCTCAAACTTAAGAAATGCCATCTTTGTGCTGCTGCTATATCCTGTACATATTCTAGAGAGAGAAGAACAAAGTCTCCAGTGGTCCTAACTTGGCATTACACACTGTTTCTTTGTGTGACTTTATCTTATGCAGGAAGTCAAAATACTTACCCAGGCGGCACATCAAAAGAAAGAAAACAAGCAGAGTATACAACCTCAAAAGAAAGCTCTCAAGTTTGGAATTCACTTTCTCTGTAATAGTTCAACAGCACATGCATTGCTGACCTTCAGAGCGCACCGCAAAACACAGCTGTTTATATAACCTTTGCACGATGAGGAACATGCTCTGCTTAATCCTGTAGTGGCATCGAATGAAGTCAACTATATTTTGATTCTTTTTTTTCTTAAGGCTCCCTTACCCTGGAAAAGTTTATGAGTAAATGAGAAAACTCGAATCAAATCTTCATGATGCAAAGGAATCTAAAGCACAACAGTATACAGGCAAAACCAGTCACCATTTAAGACAAGTTTCTACGTATGTTGGCACATTCTCAATTAGAATAATTTGAAGCCATAAAGTTGCTGTAGGTTTTCTAGTTTCTATTATAGGGTAGCTTAGACTTAATCATGACAAGCTCTGGTTAAAAGGTTAAGAATTTTAGATCGGGAAACATTCTTTTTTTATTATTGTGAAGCCAAGGCCTTGTATGCACCAGGAAATTTACTAAAATAGGGATTCTAAAATAACTATGTCAATCAGTTCCTCTTCATAGGAGGGTGGAAGGAAGCCTTGGAAAAAAACAGTGAGTAATGTTAGCCCTCAGACTTCCCAGAACACACGGGGTTTTGTCATAGAGAAAAGATTACAGAAAGATATTGCAAGATGCAGAACACACACATACAGCTGTGAAAGTGTTTAAAGAGAATTTGAAAAACCCTGAAGAGAGCGAATAGGCTAAATTTTGACTTTCTGCCCGCAAGCTCAGAGAACCCCGCCTCCCCAACCCCCTCCCTGCAATGGGAGAGAAAAGCCAGCTTCAGTCTAGTGGGGGGTAAATCTCCCTTAGCTCTTCAAAGAGTCCGTGTGGGAAGGCTCCCAAAGGAGGCCACTCAGAACAGGGAGCCAACTCTACCATGTATCCTCAGCAGAGATGAGTGTCTCCTGTTTGACTTTAAAGGAGTACTATGAGACCGGCCTTGCTGTGCTTTGTGAATGGCTCTGTTCCTTCCTCCATCTGTTCCCTAAAAGCTCTTCAGCAATTTCTCTTTGAGGAGCTTTGCGTGCTATTAGTGGCTAAAAACACCTATGTCATGTTGTTTAATACCAGATATTATTCAAAACTATAAATGCTGCAGAGTTATCCTGTTTCCTTGACTATACCAATTTATATTGAACACTCTTTATTCTTGCAAATGCACAAGTGCTTTTATGAGAAAACTGAGTCAAACGGGTTTCCCACAAAGATAAAAAACCTCTTCCAATTAACACAAAATAATAAACCATTTTCCACAGATCTGCAACCCAAATTTAGCTAATGATTTCCATGAAAATACCAGTTAAAGTTGTGTGCTTCAATTAATTAGTACAATAATGTAATATTAACTTACATTTTTTTCTACAGTGTTACATGGAATTAGATTACATTACAGCTTCATTATCAGAATTATATTTCCAATGATCTTGCAATAAATTTGATCTTGCAGGGCTTTATCAACAGATTTATTTGATAGTAACTTTTCATCTTTTGGAGAGCTATACTTTAGTAGTTTAGACTTTGGTCCTCACTAATATCCATGTTGGCAGATTTTATCCAGAGGTATAAATCAATTATCCTCACATATGGATCTGATTGCAAGATCAGGACCATAGACATCCAGTTGTGTAATGCACACTTCCCTTTCAAGTATCAAATTAAATTAGGTCTAAATAAAACTAAGATGATGAAATTATATATGTCTATTTAAGACTGTAATTCAGCAAGATATTTAATTACAATTTAGGTTACTTAAGAAGTTTGCCATTTTTTTCTCAGGACCCATGCTGCCATTTAACATATAGTCTGTTATTTGAATGTTATTCACAATATTCTTCATTCTAATAATTGCATTGATTTTGATACACAGATGTTTAAAGTTCTTAGATCGTGCATATATTTTCTTCTTTGATATATATAGTATTATTTACTTAGTTACAAATTTACAAATATTACACAGCATATAAACATGGGAGGGAGTAGATTTAGACTCCGAGTCCTCTATTGCATATTGTCAGTGCTTCCTAGAATAGCATTTAATGGCTTTGGCCTTTGATTTTAAACCCTGTCCACTTGTCACAGCAAGAAGGGATGTTTTAAAGAAAAGGAAAAATGAATCTAAGAATTGGACCTCAACAAATTGAATCCTGCAAGCCGTTACTGAAAACTACTTCAAAAACATCAGAAGCTGAGTTACGCTATTCCTTTTGGCAGTCTTAGGAGCCCCAAGTAGCTAACACAACTATACAACTTAACGTGTTGCAATGTACGAAAATCAGTCTGACTTTCAAATCTGACCTAAGCTCCTCCACGTTGGAAGAAAGACATTTAAATTTAAGCAAAACCAGTAGAATGCACAGAAAAAAAAACACATGTGCAAAGGTATATATATATATAATGTCTTCCAATACAGAACAATTTAAGGGGAAAATGATGTCTCTCAAGGGAATATATCCAGTGGTCTTTGTCTGTGAGTCCAGCTCCTTCTTGCTGACCAGACATGTGGTACCTCCAGCTGGATCATAACTTGAAAAAGAGCCACAAGGCTTACCTCAGAGGGATCTGACTCCCACTGAGAATTTTCAGTGTCCTCTCAAACTGACTGTTTTGATGGTTTCTTCAGCTAAGTCTGCTAGAAGGGACCTAATTTGTACTAGATTATCGATGGACATTCCATGTTCAGTAAACAAAATTATTTTTTTTCTCTCTCTGGGAAGAAAGTTCACAGTAGAAACCAATTATATTTAGGAGCTGAAATCTGTTCCCTTTGATGTTTGTGTGCAAAAAGCACCAGTGGAAAGAGAATTCAGCCTTAGGTTCTATAATCCTCTTACATCTCTGCAGTAGTTGGGAAATAAAGGAAACAAAGTGAACTGTAGCAAAGAACCACAACAATGAAAATCAGATAATGTCACCTACTGGGTAATAATTTTTTCTTGTACAATGTAACAGGCTATGAGTAATGCATGCTACAAATGAAAACAGTGGGAAGAAAGTGTGGAAGAAGTCTGTTTCTATTCAGTTTTTGTAGGTTTAAAGCATGCATTGCATGTTTTGTAATAAAAGATTCCTCAAAACGATGGCATTCATAACCCTTATTCTTTGATAGACAAAGTAATCTTTCTTGGCATAAACTTTCTTCTCCATCCATCATATAGCAATCAAATTAAAGGAACATCCCTATAGTCTTGAGTAAGTCACTAAGCCTGTCTTTAAACCCTCTCACCTTCACTGATTTTCGGCATCTTTTTCTCTTTTAAAGTTAGGACATGGAAAAGATTTCAGTCATTTAAAAAATCATTTTACATTTAAAATTCTCTTTGGGTCTCTGTTACACTTTCTTAGGACAGGATGTTGATGAGTTTTCCCAAACCATGTAAAAGGAGTATTTACATCATATATTTCATATAGAGCAAATATGGAATTTGTAAAACAGCAACAGAAAGATAAAGGGAGCAAATTATTTTCCATGTGATTTGCTAACCAAACTTAACAAAAAGCCTCTGTGTCCCTAGCAGTGCTCTCCCCAGGACAGCCTGCGAACATGAGAGTCCTATCTGTGAACTGTTTGGGGGAGTCAAAAGAAATCTCATTAAGGACGTTTCTCTCCTTTTACCTGAGGCTGTGTTTGTTTTAGGTAAGTATTCTTTGGGAGTTAAGATAAAGGAGGGGCTGAAAGGCTCAGGCAAGCGCCCAGCCTGCCACAGGCTTTAGACCATCAAATGCCATGGAGGGTGCAGCGGCGGGTCTCCCACTCCAGGCTGCAGCGGACCCCATCTGCCATCGCTCCCGGGGCGCCCAGCAGCAGCAGCAGCAACACCCGCCGCAGCCGAGGGAGCCCCAAGAGAGGTAAGGCAGGTGCAGGGAGACTTTTTTCAGCAGTCTTCCTTTCAAAACTCCAACTGTAAGTACCATTTGAATGTAATGATTTCAGCATTGGATGGACAACGGAAAACAATTTCCAACTTCAGAAGTAAAGGGCAAAATATGTTTCTGAAAACGTTTCACTTGGAACGGGTATTTTATTTGTTTTGCAAGTATTTTATCCTTTTCAGTCAAATATTTCAGAACTTACTTATAAATGGAAGTAAATGAAACTTAAGGTTGCAATAACTGATTTATTGGGGTTTTTAAAGTTTATTTACCCTTCGTATCTGAAAGCACTCTTCCGTTTCCTGATCTGTTACAGAACAGCAGAGATGGAAAGTACTGTTAGAAAGAGTATCCATAATTGTAGTCGTGTGTCCTGCCCAAACAAAAGGCAGATGTAGCATCCACCACTGCATATGGTCTCTTAAGCTAATTAGATCAGATTGCCCATGTCAGTTTAATGCTGGAGTTGCTTACTCAATGACAACATGGAGTCTATATTTAGACATGCTGTCAGGGAGGGAGGCTTACTTTTTATTTTGTAGCAGAGCTGCATAAATAAAAAGATTTTAGTATTAATTACATCATCATTTGGAGTTCAGTGCAGTCACTCTAAGTTGCGAAATCGTGAAGGGAAATGACACAGCTGAAAATGTGCGAGCTATTGTCTAGTTTGCTTAATCAGATTGTAGACAGAACACAGACTAATATTGCCATAGAAATCAGATTTACCAAATCAAAATGTGTTGAAAAGAAAAAAATCATGTTATTTCAAAAGATACCAGCAGAATCTAAAAAAGGGAGCTGTACTGTATGGAAATTACCCCAAAGAATTAACTGTGGGAGCGCTATTCTGTCTTAATCTTTCAGGAGCCCTGCCTTATGGAGGCCCTGGATGCTCACAGCAAGAGATGGTGAGATGACAGAGAATCAACAAATGGTGAGACTAAATTCTGGAGAAAATAATCCTTATAGAAAACAGGTGCAGAAATTTAAACTATTTGAACACAGGAAGTGAGGCTTGGTCATCTATTCATTTGTTCTTTCAAGCATTTCTTTAGTGTTAGAAAATACGATTCAAATTACAGTGTTCATGGTAATGGTTAAGAGTATCTCTAATTTGGTATTAGATATAGAATCACTATCAGTTCTTAAAGAGCTGCGGAAAGCACTGCTTACTCAAAACAACCCTTATTTTAACAGCAGTTTTTATTTGCTTAATTATAAAAATAAGAATATCCTCAGTTTGAAATTTCCAGGCCTAGTCTGTATGTGCTATTTTGTATATAGGGGCAGTTTGAGTGAAAATGACTTAAAGATGAAATCCAAAAAACACACTTTCAGGTGTACAATTTTATTGATTGTTTCTTGGAGGGGATGTTGCTATAGCTAAACGAGCTAGGAAATCAACTGAAAATTGGATTTTAAAGCAGCTCTTACTGCCAAGTGCCTTAGAAAGACACCATGATTATCAGTTTTAGTTACTCATGTAGGAAGATTTGTTAGGCTTAAAGAACAAAAGTAGAGAGATTAAAGCACATTCAACATAGGTCTCGATGCCGCAAACTTTAAAAAATGTATTGAAATGGTGCTACTCCCACATTTAGTTTTAAGCACCTGCATAAGTTTTTGCAGCATCTGATCCACAGTGACATCTTCAACTTTTTACCGAAGGCTCAGCAGGTTAAGACAACAACTCTCCTTAGTGCAAGCCTTTAAAGACTCACAATTGCTACTGTATACTAACATGCGCAACACCTTTTTACTTTGTAGGTTTTGCCTACTGAAGATGGGGGTTGTAACTGTACAGATCTGAGGGAGTGCCACACTCCTCCCAGCAGGTGCCTTGGGAAAGCCTGTGGAAGAAAGTCCTTCCCAGCAGTGTTCCAGGCTTTGCCAGAGGCATGTGTAAACTTCCTAAGGAGGACAGGAGTCGTACTCCCATGAGAGTACATGCTTACAGTGGTGACTTCAAGAAGCTAAGGTTTCTGAAAGCAGGAACTTGTGATTTATTACTGAGGTTATGTTTATTCAACCAGCTCAAAAGTTTTAATTCACATTTGGGCTTCTGCCCACTTGTGTGAGAAAAACAAACCATATATGAAGTTTTCCACATTGATGCTAACAGGTATTTTATAATGATGCTAAGAGGTATTTTATAAAACTCTAACCTCCCAATCCTTTAAACTGATTGAAAATCCTTTTTTTTCCCATCACTGCAGTTCCATTTGGTGGTGTTATTAGCTCACCAGTCACTATAGGTATTACAGAAGAACTTAAGCAAAATGTACAGCTTCATGGCTTTACAGCTCATAAAATGTACAAATTCAAATGCTTTGTTAAATGTGCAACTATGGGCAGACTGTGGGCACATACATTCTCTGAAGTAGACTTACTCAGAGTAAAACAACATGCAGCACAGCAAACAAAGCAACATTGCTGTAGAATTTTTCAGTTACCTGTAAAAGAAAAGAGTGAAATCTTCATTTTTAGCCTATTCTAAATAATAAATGTGTCTCTTTACAGCCAGAACTGGATGCTCAACTAACAAATTTTAGATCAAAAGGAGCCCTGGGATTTCAACATCCAGTGAGGTGAGTTAAATCCTATCAATTGATACAGGAGAAGTGACATCTTATAAGACAAGACATATTCCTTCTGAGGAGAAATAGCAGTTTGTCTCTGGAGTATCTCTTTTTAGTAATGGAGTTTAGCTACTCATCAGACTCCACAGATTTTTATCCCTCCACAAGGAAAAATGCCCAGGCTGAACAGAACCCAAACCAATATGTGAAATAATGAAAATAAGAAAAAAGTCATCTTAAAAGAAACAATGTTCTTTTGCCTCATCTAATTTATATTTACATTTATTAATATGATAACAAGCCCCAAAGGGCCAAATAAGTAATGTGAACAGCTGCTAATGGAATGTGTCTTGTTACAGATTTGTGTCTCGAGGTTGCTTAAATTTGCTCTTGAATAAAAGTTGCACTCCAGGTAAAGCTTTTCCTGTGCTTGGGGGATTTATAAGCATTTTCACCAACATTTGGATTGTTTAAGGCTTAACGATGTAGAAACTCCCAATTTGGACTTTTGTTTAAAGGAGGAAAATGAGTGGAATATCTCTCTTCTTTACAAGCACTTGTTTTAAAAGCTTAAATTTTGCGTGACCTTTATCACTGTCAAATCTAATTGAAAACTGGCCAAAGTGGAACCAAGAGGAAGACATGTACATACATATGCACACAAAAACATGTATGCATACAGACCACATGAGTTTTGCTTTAGTAGGAAAGCTGGTGAAAACCTGAAATGTAAATTAAGACATTTATGATTTCTATACAAAAATAACTTGTATGAATTTTGCAATAAATCTCTCTCAGTGTACACCTCCTCCTCTACCTGGAGACACAAAATCCACTAAGATCAACCTCTGTGCAACAGGCAACCCACCCAATCTTAACCTCATATCTTAATCTTAATTCCAGAATCCCAGAACATTCCTCAAACTTCCCCCCAGTTGCATGGGACACTTGCATTCTAAACTGTGCTAAAAAACAAACCAAACCATCTCAAGCACACATCATTGCACTGCCAACACTTTATCAGGGTGCGACCTTAGATAAATCCAATACACAATATGCCCAAAGCTACAGAAGTAACTTAAAATCAACAGTACCCTTTAGTTAGCAACTTTTATTTAAAAAGACAAGGAACTGTAGATTTTTTCCCTCTCCAAAGAAAGATAAAAATAGGTTTTAATACTCAAGCTAGCTTAGCTGGGAAAGAGTTGCACAGTTTTACTTTTTCTCTTAAAATATGTTTTCTTATTAGACTTTATTTGCCCAAGTCCAAATCCCAAAAGTTTCTTAATAACATCGGAGAGAAGGTTCTGGCAAGTTTTCCAGTACAAGCTACAATTCACTTCTACAATGATGACACCGACTCTGAGGGAGATGAAGAAATCAGTTCAGCCTAATAATGAACAGTGGTCAGCCCTGACAAATGCAAAATTAAAATTAAAAAAATCAAGGGATAAAAAAAGAACTGTCAGAAACATACGGACAAACATCTGACTGATCAAAGAAGTACATCAAAGCTCAAAAGAAAACTATTTATAACTGTCTTACCAAGAAGAATGAGTCAATGCAACTGGAAACTAAGAGGAAATCCTTTTGTGTTTTGAGAGACTTTTAAATAAAACCCTGAAGTTGAACAAAAGATTACAAGGTTTAAATCAAGTTGGTTTAAGTAACACGATTAAGAACATTAAGAGCACTGTACTTAGTTGCTCACTATTTTTTACATTGCAGTCCTGGTAAAATGAAAATAGCATTAATTATGAGGCAAAATAATATAACGTACAGCCCCAAAGTAATGCAAAGGCTTTGAAACACAGTGTTTGAATTTAAGCAAGATTTTTTTTTAAATGCAAAGACTATTGCTTATTAGCTCCATGGGGCATGTTTATTCTGATATAAATGCTGTATGCCAAATTGACCTAATCCATTTCCAGTATAACTCCCTGTCAAGACAAGTTCTAAATGACAGTCATGATATTTTCTGGGGTCCTGTCATTCTGTTATTATTGGATTTCCCCCCTGTAATCAGAAAAGTGCCTTTTTGTCAGTCAAAGAAAAAGTCAGCCTTGATTTAAAACTATGATTGAATTTAATGACACATAACAACATGCATTATGTGCTACCTTTTTGTCTTCACCACAATATTAAAGTCTTATTTCTATAGCTTAGTGCACTTTAATCTGTGATTTTAATATAACTGACTTACTGTTGATTCCCATCAGTCGGGTTTGGATATCTATCTTACTACCTTGATATTTCTTTTAAATGGATATTCAGGAAGGCTTAAGTTACTAATTTTTATAAGCATCTTTATGTTATGTACAATGTAGACTCATTTATTCCAACACTGCTATTCCACTAGCAAAACCGGAGTGTTGGTCAGTAGAAGAAGCTCCAGATGGGGTAACTAGTTTTTACTAGGGACCAGATACACAAGGGAACAGATAAAATGTAGGCAGTGGCCATACATACTAACAGAACTACCACATCAACACTGGATGAGACATCTTATTCCAAGTTTCCTGTAACATGTCCAGGCAGAATCTGAATGTTTTGAACTTGTCCAGAATTTCCAGACCTACAGCAAACCAAGCAGGACAGTAGCTCCATTAAAAATATTCCTAGGCAGAAAAGATGAGTAGTTTTAGACAAATGCTTTGGAAATCCCAGAAAAGCGACCACTGAAAAAAATGCAGATCAACTACCCAGAATGCGAGCCGTAAGTCTGCTGTATCCTAGAATATTATATTCATAGTTGACATGAATGCAATAAAGAGAGGGGGGAGGATGATCCAGTACATAGATTACACAAACAACAAAGCATCAGAACTTTTCAGCCTGGAAGACATGATTTAGGATATGAATGTAGTCTTTAACATCTTGAGTGGCTTGGAGATGGCGGAGAATGAAGATTAAATGAAAATAGTGACCAGCGAGTTTAAAACAAAAGGAAGCATTAACCCAACTTGTGATTATACTGTGACATTGCTGAAACTAAGAGTTTACCTACTTAAAAAAAGTAAATGAAAGATTTGCATTAAAAAAATACAAAGATACAACATTTGGCTCAGAAGTTTCACATGGTTGCAGGCTGGGGAAGCATTCTGGGAAAACATTACTAGCTTCTTGCTCTTGTCTTTGCTCTTATTATTATGGCAGGCACCATTAGCCAGTATTGGAGGCAAGATACTAGCTACATTTGTCTTTTGTCTCCCACAAAACAGCTTTTTTAATGTCTGTGAGTGGGCTACATCCTGGATGCATCAGATGTAGATTTAATGACATAAACAAGCGCTGTTACAAATCCACACCTCTGAAACAGAAAAAAAAATCTAAAGAGATGCATGTTAAGACAGTAGAACAGACAGCACTATTAGAAAAATACACTTGAATAACGGATCACAGTCTTACGAAAGGCTTTTAGAAATATCAAACCAAATCATCTTGCACATCTGCTGAGGTCTGACAACATTGTATTGGCCTAACCTGATTCAATTTCTCAGTCTCTGCTACACATTCCATTTGGTTTCCTCTGTATTGTGAAATTCCATATTCAAATTAAGGTAGTATTACTGTACTATTTACCTGATTGGCAATATTTAACTATAGTCCTTAGAGGAAGCCAAAACTATATTACCTGTTTCCTGTCAAGACAGTGCTTTTTTTTTGTTGTTGTTGAATAACTGTCTTTTCATGTTAGTGTCAACATACCTTTATTTGCACACTTAAATAAAATATGCATTGTGATCTCTTACCAGTTTGTTACTAATTAAGAGAAGACTAAAAGTGAACTAATATAGCATCTCTGTTATTCAACTGCAGTTAACTTTCAGTTTTCAGTTCTGGTTTGCTACTTCATCTGCACTTTGACCTTGCTAAGTTTTCAGTGACCTTAGAATCATCCATCATTTACAGGAAGATGATAACAAAGCATCCCCAAAGAATGAGTTTATCATGAGCTTACTACTTCAAAGACAAGACTAGAAACATAGCATTTTATAGATTAAATTGTTGGCTTAGGATCTCTGTTCCACAGAACCTCCCTTAGTAGTTCAACAGCTGTAACATTTCCAGCAAATGTTACCTTTTGATTTCCATTGTCTAAAATTATGATCATAAAAGACAAGTTAATGTTCCACTGGTACATGAACGCTGGAGAGTTATCTAAACAACATCTACAATTTTGTATTTCTACTGTGCGTAGTCACGTCAAAAATGTATGTTCATAAAACAGTCTTGAATTCTACTTCTTAGAATAATAGATCTTTGAAGACAAGCTCTTGAAGATACATATATCCAAGGGAAGCATATCCTTGCATGACATTAAAGTTTGTTGAGTGTTCTTTCTAAATATGATGCAGTAATAATTTGGATTAAGAGAAAAAGAATTACCATGGGAACATATTTTTTTTTCTAAGCTACATTTATACTAAGAGAATGACAACAGTAGCAAGACTAAATTGCCACAACTGAGAAAAGGCAACCTTCACAATAGTGGTTTTATGAGTCCTAGAGACAAAATCCATCCAATTCACTGAAATGTCTACCATTTAATTACACTCCATATAATCATGATTTCCAGACTGGATTAATCTATCAGCTGCTTTTAGCAAAAGGCTGAGAATTAAGTTGATACATAAACTGCACAGCATACCAACAAAATTTACTTTGGCAATCTCTCTGTAAGGAAACTGGCAGAACCAAACTAAATGCTTCCAAAACTTTCTCCTCAGAATACGGTTCAATTCATGAAGAGAGGGAGAGATACAAAACCCCCCATTCATCTAAGTTGTTTTAGAGCTGACCAGAAATCTAACAGTGCAGCAGCAAGCAGGACTCTGCATTAAACATTTTAGCCACTCAGACTCAAGTGCCCATGGAAAAGGTGCATTAGGGAACAAAATGTATTTACACAAAATCATTTATTAACTATTCTGTTTGTAAGTCAGAAATACTTTATTGTTTACACCCACAAATGAAACTGAAGCCAGAGAAACTACCTGGTAAAGAAATCAAGTATTTGAAAAGTCTTTTTCAACAGAGCTTTAGTGGTGAGTTTGTTATTATACCTGTAGGTGGGAGCTTCAGCATGAATGTGAATTAAGTATTAGAGAAACACTATAATAGGGCAAAGATCTCATAGCTTCTTATCATTCTCAAAAAACTGAATTGCTACAGATACAGCCAAGACAATAATTTGTTATATGCTCCTGGGACAGAAGCTGGAGCAGGGGAGAAGAGGAAGAGTCGAACACTATTTAGACGACCTCACCATTACCTCCATTCTCATATTTAATTTTTGTCAGAGATGGAAAGTTCACTGTTTCTACAGTTATGATCTCTTCTCTTCATTAAGATACCCTTTTGACCTAACTTTTTGCGATTTAACTTACAGCATCTTAAAGCCCACTAAAAAGAACAGCAAAACCTATTAGTATTACTTTACCACCATCCTGCCTTGTATACACTTTACATGATGTTGGTGGCAGAGTTGCGTTTCTGATGTTTATTGACCACCCAGCACAGAGGTGTACTGATGAACAACCGGAGTACCAGAAAGAGATCTATGCTATGGAACTAAAACATACGTACAATTTCCCTGCTCCTACTCTCAGAAAAGTTTCAGGCATGCTACCTGCATTGCGGGCAGCATGAGCCCTCCTGATTTGGGCCAATTTCTAACTTTACAGAAATGTGGCCTGCAGCAACAGTATAAACATTTAATATTACACCTTTCTGATTTATATGAGAGGGTCTTTGATTGTACTTACTGATGTCTGAACTCTTGCCATAAAAAATCTAGACTAATATAATTTGTTATTCACCTTTTAGCCTATTCTCATCCTCCCCCAATCACAAACAATGACTATTTTAAAGATCACCAAATCAAGCTGACAGCATTCCATGTATGCTCAAAATATTTTTAAGATGGCCTCTACACTTCAGAATGCTTTAGGGAACAGCAAAAGTATACCTGCCTATCTCAATGAGAAAGACAACTCCATTTTACTACTGCTGAAACAAGTTTTTTCACTCAGCATGGCGTCCTGCAAGGACATCACTTTCATGCCTACAAACTGAAATAACATTTGAGATGCCACGTTCCTTTTTCTTTCCTTTTCTTATTTCAGTCATACTATCTGTAGGACCAGTAAACACAAACACACACAAAATTGAGCTTTTTACTCATATGTGCTTGCATATTTTACTCCACATGCTTTATACCTTTGAAATTCACAACAGAGCATTTACCTCTCTTACTATAGCTCCCTGTTGATCTCAATTAAAGTGGCAAAATACTTCTCTTAATGCTTACATTAAAAAGAAATTATGTGGATACACAAAGAATTTAGCTCTTCTGCTACTTCATATGCATAGTCTGTATGTGTCCTGAAGCCTCCAAGCTTATTGGCATTCAATATAGTGCGATGCAAAAGACCAAAATTCAAGATAACTTCTCTTTTTAAATCAGCTGCATGACTTTCTATTCCCAAAGTTTCTCTTTCAATACTTCTCAACTCCAACATCATAAACACACTGTCTGTGTTGTTACTACCCTTCCCTTTACAGCTGAGATGGAAAGAAGAGAGATGCACTGTACAACCCTTACACAAATTTGGCAACCATAGCTCTATTATTTCCTTTGACACACAACCTCTTAATTTGAAACAGTTGCACCTTTGTTATTTTTTTACGACATGTTTACACACGCATTCATTCAAATATCATTTGGGGGGAACCTGTCTTACAAGACTGCGTTTATAGCAAGATGTGTAAAATACCATCAGTCTCCAATATGATAAAAACTGCAGAAAGATCCTAGAAGCTGCATTAAAAAGCACAGCCGAAGTTTCACCATTTGGTTTATTTCAGCAGGAACAACGCAGTTGGTCCAAGTCTACTGGTTACAGCATTGGTTGTGCTATAACAACGTGCCATCAGTAAGTCAGAAGGGTGAAAATGGGGGCAAATTTAGGTTTTTGCCTTTATTTATTTAGTTTTTCCTCTGCCTCTGAGAAGAATGGATACCTGATATCCAGCCTTTGAAGAGGTCTGTTTTGTAAAGAAAGACACTACTAGCAACACAGTTCAATCATGTCATTTTTTTTCCTGAATAATATCTAAGGCAAAATCTATATAGATCCCACTAAATAACTAATAGCTGTAAGTGTGCTGTATATTTACAAAAGGCAGAATCTCTCCTCTCTTTGCTGGCAGAGTTGCACATCTTTTCCTTAATCACAGTCATAGGCAAGACCGTGAAATGATGGATCCCAAACGCCTGCAATTCCCTACAATATATTTGTTAGTCCACAGACACTGTGTTACCTGGTTTTATTTTGATCACAGAGGCAATTTCTGAAGTGTCAAACATTACTCCTAAGTTGAAGAAAAGGTCACTACAGTGTCTTTGAAGCACCGCTACACAGTAGTGACAGAAAAGTAAAGATTGAGTTTCATGCCTGCAAGTTTTACTTAAACAAATGGCCCCAGTTTGCCTACTCACGTAGGTGCCTCTGTTAGTTTTCCCATAATTGTGAGGTCTGCAGTTAAATGAAATGGCAGATTCATCACTGATACAATCTTTGTCCAAGGTTTACAGTCCTTTAATTTGTGTGCTTTCAGGGCTTGAGGGCATTTTCCAGTAGCTTTTCCTTATCCTGAAGGGATTTGGGTACCCTTAACAGGGGACTAAATTAATCCTTACATCAAATGATACCAGAAACATGGCCTTCACTTGTTGTCAATTTAGAATTAAAAACGAAATTGCTTTCTCAGAAAGCAAAAGGAACATGGAACACAGGTAGAAATTACACAGAAAAAAAAGATTACAGTCAATACTTCAGTGTCTACAATGTGATTAGAGAATTGACAAAAGCGTAAATATGTCTTCATGTCTGTTGATCATAAAAACTTGAATTCACCCTATGTATGGGTGTTTGAGCACATATATTAAACTTAACAGGAGGGAAAAAATGTGGCAGGAGGGGGAAACAATGGCAACTGGGGGCAAACTAAAAAACGAAACTTCACGAATAAGTCCACAACTATCAAACAAACAAACAAACATTGTACTAATTTACAGTCATTAGGCTTAGGTACAAATACTCGTTCCTATAAAATGCCTCCAAACAACAATATAGCTAAAATCTACTATTTCAGAGTGAAATGTGGAAAAGCATTTTTCCTTCATTAAGAAGGTATTTTTCTCCTGCCCATGATACCTGTCATGGTTTTTTTTTCTTCAAATGCAAGTGCAACAAATACTAAAGACTAGAGGACCAAGAAACCACAGATTTCATATTCATACCAGATTGATTGTTACCAGGTCTTAAGAATTCCCACAGCTCGTGGTTGTTTTGACTGATTTCTAAAGAACTGACATAAGATTCTTCACATGAATTTTCAAAAATTTCTTACTATTTTTTAATGAAATAGTGATGTTTTTAACTAAATTTTCTGCTGGTCAGAAGTTGGCTTATAGACCTAACAAACAATAATGAGGCTCTATTCACTGGTCTTTATAACCAAAATAAATAACCTTGACTACTGAAGATAACTGGGTTTGTGACTCTGGGAAGAAAGGAGATAAAAATTGTGTTTCTGCTCAGTAATGCATACATGAAAGAAAATTCACTGTTTAAGAAACATCTGAACCACTGCCATAACAGGTTATTGTACTTTGTGCTACAACCTAGACTATAATAAGATGGACCTGTCAGTTCCTATATTTTCAGAAATTTCCTTGAACCTAGTTTTCAGTAGTCTTAAGAATGATTAAAAAAAAAAAGTGATTTCAAAACTTGTTTCAGAAAATTGTCACAACCCATCTTCCTTATTTCTGGTAATCTAATCTTGGTATTTCAGTAAGTCCNTATACACCTCTACCCAGGACAAATATCCTAGAACCACAGAAAAATGGCTAACTTTAACAAGTAAAAATTAGCTAAATTTTATTAATATTTACAGATGAAAAATATATATTTACAATGTAGATGCTTCAAATTAACGTACCTTGTAAAAAATAAACAAACAAAAAAAGATCCTCAAGCATTTGACCAGCGGAACACCTTTTCTCTCCCTGAATTCAAAGGGAAATAAGAGTTAAAGCTACATCCAAAAGCTATTTCTTTCACTCTCAGAGGGAAATTACAAGCAGATATCTACAAGTAATAGAATGCTATTTTAAACTCACAATAATGGTTAGATAAATTAACATGGCATAATTCTCATACCAACGTAGGTTATTAAAGTGCATGCATAATAATAAAATCAAGCAATCTGAATGAAAGATGTCAACACAGATTTAGTTAGAAATTCAGGAAAAAAAACCCAACTTTGTTCTACAAGCAGAAAGATGGGTTTTTTTTAGCTTGGAGAGGTTTTGGTTTTCCTTATGTAACACTTCTACTAATCCTTTATTCAAACAGATCTTAATAACGACTATCTGCTATTGCAGATTCCTTTTTCAGGAAGGAAAAACATTCTGTTTACTTCACTGATGGGAATATCCCTCAATGCTGGAATTGCTTCTTCTTGAAATTTCTTCTGTTGCTGCTTTTTTGCATAGTTATCTACAGGAGATAATGAGAACATTTCACGTATTAAAGTTTTTTTTTTTCTTTCAAGAAATGTTACATAATGCAAAACTATAAATTTAGCTGCTGTAAGTGATGCTGAAAACCCCATCTTGCTGAGGTATAATGATGTGGCCATCAGAAATGCTTTGCATCAACATATATTAGCAGAGCCCTTGCAGAAGCCAACCCTACCCTCCTACTGAAATCACTGCCTGTGACTCTGCTTGGTTTAAGATGCTGTATGACATTAAACCATAACTACTCAAAGATCAAAAGAACAACCAACCAAACAAAAAAACCCACAGTGAATAGCTCAGTCTGTAGTTTGAATACTTTGTACTAGGATTTCTGCTGTCCACCATCCCTTTATCTTGGCCATCACCACACAACACCCATTCCTATAATGGTATAAACATTTTTACAAGTGTGCTTTGAACACAATTATGGAACTGCTCCCTCTGACACAAAAAAAAAAAAATCAAATACAGTTGTTTTTCAAACAGAGTACGTCCCCCATCCCACTTGCCACACAAACTCTTGGGCTGACACCAAATGAGAGGGTGACATGAGAGGGCGAATGAGCAGCCACAAACAGAGATGACTAAACGGCAGTTCTTGACAGAAACATTGGAATAGTGCATTCGAACTACAGCCCTGAGTGATTTTTTTCCTTAGTGGTTCAGTGTAATGTAATACTATGTACACAGTTTGTTAAAACGATGCAACTTCAGCAGTCTTAGCAATAGGTAACTTTCTTGCCAAATTTTACAGTCTACATTTTTTCTAACAAAAATGGCCACCTGCAAATAGTGGTGGAATTCCTCACAAGGAGGAAGATGCAGCTGCCTGGAGAATATTGTGAATGCCTACAAGGTGTCTCCTTGGCAGGAGTACAGGCTACGCAAAAGTTGAGACAAACTGAAGAACAGCTTTTTTAGACAGGAAATCACTAACATATCTGATCAGGCCTCAATGCTGCAACATCCTCCTTTGCACCACTTTTGACTCCGGAATGCCTTCCCACTTCTGCCACTACCAGGTAGGTATCACGCCCTTCTTCCCATGACACTCTTCACTGGTTTGTAATGCAAGGTGCACGCCTGGGAGATCTTCATATGCCTAACCCCTGTTCCCCTAATGTGGTCTGTTTTACCAACAAAGTATGCTCTACCAGTTGGAAACCCCTGCCATAAGATGGCAAAGAAGGAAGAGTCAGGCTTGTGGCTACCTTTTCGCTCTAGTACTTCAGTACTATACGACATACGCATATTTACAGAAATTATCAGTTAAGTATGAAAATCTTAGAAAACCCCACCAATAAAATTACCTGTAATGGTATCTGTGGAGTTAAGTGGAGCTGTACTCATCATGTTAATACCAAAAAGTAATATATAACCAATTCCTACAGCAACTAGTAGGTATGCTGGCAAAGCAACTGCCCAGTACCTGAGGAAAAAGAATTTAAAGTTTACGTATCATAATAACAAAAGCCTAATGACATAACAGTTTTAATGTAGTCGTTCTTATTGTATCTAGCACTTACTTAGCCAGGAGGATAAGAAACAGGACCTCTGAATACGGGGTCCCTCCCAAGAAAGTTAGTGACTGCAGAGTCACTGTAGTTAGTTTGGTATAAACCATCAAATAGATTCCTTACAGAAAGGTTTTATTTTTTTAATTACAGTTTAAAGTTTACTGTATTTTCATCGGCAGACTTCCCAAAAACAAAATGTCAAATTTATCGTAAAACATTCAAATGCTATTTCTTTCATTACACAATGGCAAAATTTTCATCATAGCTACTTATCTACACAAAAAAATGCTTCACAAAGATTACAGTCCTTTATCATCTGGAAAAACTGGATTATATACAAGGCCACTATTTTAAAAAAAAAGTTTTGTTATTTGAAAATAATTAAGGCCGTGCTATACTTACACATATTCAGGCTAAAGAGCTTAATTGGTTGAACTTACTTCTGAGGCCAATACGTTAGTCCCAATGAAAACAGCCAAGTCTCAGGAACATAGGCCCAGATAAGATACAACACTGCACAAAAGAATTAAGGAGTCATAATAGTACAACTGATACTGTTTTAGATTTCCTTCCTAAGTTTTAGAGCAATACTTCCCTACTGATACATGCTGAGACAATATTTTGCTTTTACACTTTTTAAACCAAAATAGCTCTACCAAAACATTGTAGAAAATGTCTCTTGGACACAAAACCTGCCCAATATGGGGGCAATATTTGTTTATATTTGCCTTAACGTTTAGTCTGATTTTCTATGTAGACAGACAAGAATTTCTTGCATCTTGGACTGCAGAACAAAAACAAAACATCAGTAAAATGATGCCAAATGACTCTGAATGCAAAAAACAGTAAAGCAGAAAACGATCACACAGTGGGTCACATGGTTGAAGGAAAACTTGGTAGAATTGCAGTGCTTGGATGGAACTGTTAGGAAAAGTTACCGGGAATACTTTCTGATACTTGGCAAGTTAGTCATTTTCATGTCAACAAAAACAATATTGAGAAATTTTGCTCCCTAACAACAAATCCACAGAAACATTTAACAAAACTTGAGGGGAATGGGTTAGTAGCCAGAGTGACACAAGTTATGGAACTGCAGTGCCTTCCTGTGAGAGGAACAGAAACCAACTTACTTTCATTTCTACCTAATTCCTAAGGGTGAGAAAGACTTACAGTAGGATCCTGGCTTATTATTTGACTACAGTACATCTGCAACACCTTCTGCTGTGCTGAAAAAGTGTTCTCACCCTCTCAAGGCTTGGTCCTGTGTGGGCATGCAAGATATCCTCAGGGAAATGCTAAAGCACCTGTCACATCGTCAAGGAAGTGCTGGTATAACCCTAAACATTTTCCATTGCTGTTGACCACATTGACTTAAGTTTTGGGTTTTTTTTTTCAGTATTTGGGCGTGGAAGGTTGCAGTATTACTATTTACAATGGTTACTGAATAGTGATGATGTATCCAATTCAAGTAAAAGTTACTAAAATGAGAATGCAGGAATTTTTTTAAATAATTTGACTCCCTAATAGGATTAAAACCCCCATAATAAGGTTGAAGACACAACATGAGGAAATGACAAAAGGCAATGACAGATCTTTGTAAAAACTGACAGGTCGGGCAAGTAATGCTCACTTAGTCCTTCCTCACGCACCCTTACAATATGCGGTATAATACAATTTTGACCCTTTTCAGACGGTCTCATCGGAATTACATTTGTCTCATAAGCAATGCAACGCTCTTTGGTGAAGTATCCGGTACCCAGTATACTTACTAAAGCCAAACCACGATCCTAAAAAAAGAGCAAATCCATATATTGCCCTTTCCGGCAACGGGGCTGGAGAGTTTTCCACCATACCGGTCTCTTCCCTTTA
>VZSZ01003070.1:104411-117366 GCA_013398815.1 Ibidorhyncha struthersii | reverse complement strand
GGGGCGGGGCGGGACGGGACGGGACGGGAGCTGCCGGGCGGGAGAGGGACGCGCGGCCTGGGCGGTGGGCGCGCCTCTGAGTTCTGTCAGACGGGGCCGCCCGGCGGAGCGGGCGGGGTGTTTAACTCGGCTCCCCCGGGATGTGGCAATAGTTGCTGAGATGGTGCCCCCTGACCCGGCGGGCAGAAACTGCCTTCCCCGCTCCTGCCTGCCAGATGTGAGGTAGCCGTGCTGGGGTGCTGTCAGGAGTCGGGGACTTAGAGGACTGTTACAGAGTTTGTCCATGTAACTAGCTTTTCACTGGTGCTTTAGGATACTGTTTTCAAGATTAATCTATGCGATGTGAAAATAAGAACGTGTATCTTCCATGAACTCTTGCAAAGTGTAGTTTAATGTGATCACTTTAAGTCCTGCAAACCACATGTTATTTGCCTCTTGCTTCCCCCTCGTGTATTTCTCATAATCCTTTTCTTTTCAGGATCATGTACCATGGGTGAACCTATATCCGAATCCGAGTTTGCAGCCTTGGCGTTTTATGCTGGTGATAAATCTTGCTGTGAATTGGTAAGCAGGTTTGAAACTAGATGAAAAACTTGCAAGATGTTCCAGTGGGGTTTGTACATGGATCTGGTATACAGAGTAATTGCTAGTGTTGATTAATTCAGACTGGTGCAAAGATACCCTATACCACTGTAAGTTACTCACTTGCAAAAGTACGAAACAGGGCCAGAGCACAGAGACTGTGTATCCTCTCTAATGCAAGCTTTACTGAACTATGTAAACTATGTACGTATACAACTATGTAAAAGTAGATGGTGGTGCATAAGTCCTGTTAGCAGAACTTGACCAACCTGTTGGCCATGTATCCAGGCCATGCTTGGGATGATATACCTCAGAGTGACAGATTCAGTTCCTTTAATTGCAAAGCAGTTGCAACTCAGTTCGTGAAAGTTCCAGTCTACAAATTAACTGCAGACTGTTCACCCGTTCTTTGTTCTTGTCATCTCTTACATTTTTTTCTAGGTCTTTGTGCCCAGTAAGTCCTCTACTTATTTATTTTTATTGTTGCTTTTATCAAATAAACTGTAGCACTCTTCTGTTTTAATATTTCCAAGAATACTTTCCTTGACTCTTATTTTCCCCTTCTTGCTATGCTTAAGGAATTTTAGAAAACACTGAGGTAGTTAATCTTTCTGCCGCGTGGAGAGTTCAGTTATGGGTTATTTATCCTAAGTGTTGCTGCTGCCAAATACTAACTAGCTGGCCTACTATTCTTCCTATGCAGAAATAAAAAGAACAGGTAAATTGAATTTCGTATTCGTAAAGCTGTATCTTTACAAGGGACCGTTACCGGTGGAGTAGCAAGTCTCACTGGAAATTGTTTATATTGACAAAGATATTTTTTTGTGTGCTATGGACAAAATAAAGTACTTTAACAGTTATGTTAGCATAAGATATTAGACATTTTATTCCTTAAGGTGATGTGTGTGCTATGCTATGGAAAGAAAACCCTTGATTCTATGCAAGTGCTAAATCTTGGATTTCGTATTTGCTTTAGTGGAAATACCACCTTGGGCTTGATGTATAGAGGGTGTGTGTGGTTTGTTTTGTTTTTAAATATTGTAGCAAATCCACGCTGTGGAGTGAAGGGAGATGTTTAGTCATCTTTCAAGATTAGCTGATTGTGAAATAATAGTTAATTTTTTTTCCGCTTTGTTATCAAGTGTCCTGGTCTGTTAAATATGTAAGTGTTATAATAACTTATTTTTGAGACTAAGCTTTGATTTACATGTAATGTTGTAATAGTTCAGAAATGCTACATTGGGTGAAATCATGTGATTGCTTGTCATCACCTGAGGTCGGGTTAGTAAGTCATCATTGCACAGCAGACTAGGATTTCCAGAAAGTCTGCCACTGAAAGACTAAAGGTCTCTTAAAGAAACTTCATGAAAGATGTGTTTGGTAGTTAGTTTGTTTTTATAATTTTCTCCAATCGTATTCAGAAATAGCTCTGCATGTCTTTGAAATGATAATGCAACAATACATGGACATGATACGTAGTATTTATTAAAAGACATATGTAATATTTGTTAAAATAATAGACTTTGTAGGGATCTGTGAAACAGAATGAAGTAATTTATTCTTCAACTTGGGAACCTCATATGTAGTACTATGTTTTAAACCCATTAAAGTATTGATACAGTATGCTACCATGAAGTAGTAAATCAACCACTCATTCCACTTATTTTTATATATATATTTATTTAAATATACATGCACTAGCTGCCAACACTTTATTTTTTTGAAAACCTGTGTTGTCTTCTTAAACATGTTTCCATAGGTGTTCATCAGTATATTGCTGCCTAGTACCTGGTTTTGAATTATTAATTTTTACAATACTATTCTACTGTGATTTGATATATTGTTTAAACTATTAAAAGTTTTCCCATCCATTCATAACTATTAATCTATGGATATGTTTTTAATGGCTATGCAGGTAAATGTTTGGGTTTTTTTTTCATAAGACAGCAACTAAACCATTATGTTAGATAACTCTAGTAAACATGCTTTTTTCCCTGTTTGCTTTTGTTTGCTTTGTTTGCTTTCTGGCTGTGTTTAATGTGAATTATAAAGATTGCATCCAAAGGGGGTTGTTGTTTGGTAGTGTAAAATATTGCAACTTTAAGTTTCCTTATTTTCCTCAGAAAACCATTGGCAGAATGACAGAAACATGTGGGAGAATGGGGAATACCAATAGTATTTTATTCCTGGGGAGATGGGATAGGGGAAAAAAGCATGGGAAATTCACCCACCTCCGATTGGTCTTAGAAGACAAAGAGGTGCTGGTGAGCATTGAATGAGTATTATTAACATTTTATAAAACGTTCTGTTCAGAGTGAGTAGGTACATAGAAATAATTTTCCTGTCTAGGTCCATAGTGTATGCATGAGTATTTTAGTTAATTACTAAATAATTATAGTTGGTAATAGTCAACTAAATAATTTTAGTTAATTATTAATTAATTTTGTTAATTAATGTGTCTCCATTAGTATTTTAGTTTGGAACAGAAGAATGCTTTTGAAGCAAATATCCAAATTGTCCCTGTCTTTCATGTTTTGGCTTGTGTTGTGAAGAGGTCTTGGAGTGTGCTAGTGGGATTCGTTGGGGGTGAAACTGATCTAGAAGGTGCTTTTAAGGGTATAGGTAATGTGCATCAATGACGAATGGGTACTCTGTCTATGGGACTAGATTTGAACCTATGCAAACTAAAACCACTTGAAAAGCTTATAATGGGAAAGTAGCCTGCTCAGTACCAAATTCTTTGCTTTATAAATTTGCTTCCTGTTTGATCATGCTGCTTGCTTATGAAGGTATAACTATACGCCATCTTTTATACTGATCTAAATATGTGCAATAGTTACCTTTTCTCAAGAAAAGGAATCGGTGACAGAATGTAAAAATCACTTCCAGTCCTCCTTTCCCCTGATGTAAACAGTTTATATTGGTTTAATATTTAGAAACAGTTAAGTAATCATCACTTTAGTTAGTGCAATGCACTTACAAGATATGCAATGTTAAAAAATGTGTTTATCTTTAGGGTCATGGAGTGTTTATACAGCGATCCCCACATAAGCCTAAAACAGGTATGTAAACTAAACCAATATTACATAACTGTCTAATGCACTATTTGTGCTGTGCTTGGATCTTTTGCTATTTCACTTTTTTCATTATTTTGTCTGAACAAGTAACAAATTATTAATTCTGAGCAGAAGCATTGGCATGTTCTTTTACATTGGAAGAATTCTCATATTTTTGTCCTAATGTAATGTGCAGAAGACTGCTATACATTTGTGAGAAGAGTGCAAATAGTCAATAATATTTATACACATGCAGTAAATTAATGTTATGAGGATGTGGATTTAAGGCTTGTGATAGTTACCTGTGTTTTAACTGTAGCTATGTTTTAGCTGAATATGTCTAAAGACTCCTTCAGGTTGATCTTTGTAGGTAAAGTTTTGCAGTTAGAGTATTTTAAAACGTTTTTTTAATAGGTGCAGAAAAGCAGGTGGTTCAACAGTATGTCAAGTTCTTCAAAGCAGTATTCACTATACAAATGGAAACATGTAATTTGTAGGAAACTCAGATGACCACAGCCAGCTGTGTAAAATGAATTTTTGCATATATTCAGACTCTCAGATAATACTGCTTCTGCACTGAGAGTACTTGATGCCACCTTAATAGTCTAATAAGGATGTTTACCTTTCAAAGACAGTCTCTGAGGGAACTGGATTTATTTTTGCAAGACCCATGTATCACACACATAATGGCCTCTGGAGAAAAAAGAATACTGCTGATCTTTTTGTACCATGTTGCTGTATGCCACAATACTCTGGATTTATTGTGGAAAAGTTCATATTTTATCTTGAAAATAACATCCCTTATAGCCACAGCCCTTGTTAGGCTCCTCATTAGAAGCAGGCTGCATTTATTCCTTTATAATGTATTCTATCAGTACAATTCATGACATAGGCAATTCCTTGAGCAAGGAATGTAAAGCCTCCAAGCAGGTCCTTATTCTTACCTCCATATAAATTCCCTCTCCCCCTTCAGTTTATAAAAAAAACCTCAAGTTGCCAGATGTATTTAGAGTGTTCAAGGTTTCTTGTTTTTGCTAGATAGTACTTAGGAATATAGTATGGAAATAACTGGTGGTTTTGAATGTTTATTTGGACTTTGATTACTTGTAGTGTCTGAATTGTGTAATCTAATTCCTAACTGTTTTCTTGAAGATGTTGATCCCTGTGAAGTGTGGTGCAGTCAGCCAGTTGATATATTAAGAGAATATTGCAACATTATTAAAATACGCATCTTTTGGCCTCTTCTCTTCAAAAGTGAAAGTAATTCTTTTGTAGCTGATTGGAGGTAAGTAGTCATGTTCTTGAAGTGATTTCATCAGCCTTTACATTTCTTTTTGTTACCTGTGAAAGATCAGGTATTGATTATATTTCAAAAGTACCAAAAGCTTTGCAGCTCTTCCCCCGCTCCCACCCCTCCGCCAAAGGCTTGATTTGAGTTTGTAACCGTGCTCTTGCTTAAATCTAATTACCATAAATATTGGTAAATAAGTCCATGTAACACAGTGTTATTTTTCTAAATAATAACTTGTTCTGTTTTTAAGCAGTTCACAGATTTTAGACCGGAATTGGAAGAGACTCTGTGATTTAGAGGTTTTGGAAGACCTTGTTGATTTAATTAAAAAAGTTGTTGTAAGTACTATATTTTAACTTTGTGTAAGTTTTCATGTGTAATAGGTTAATTAATTCTGTACCTTATGCAGCTTGGGATTTTATCTTAAATTAGACATTTCCTTTTGCTGGACTGAATAAATCATCTGATAGTTGAGTTGCAGTTATCTCGAAAGAAAGTGTGTCATAGGCTTTATTACAGTTGAGATAACTTACTAAATGTTTGCAGAGTCAATAATACAATTGACTGAAGCCCTTGTAAATTGCTAAGAGAGAGAGTCATATCAGTGAGAAAAATGGCACTGTTCCCTAATGAACAAGTTAAATACTCCCCCCCCGCCCCAACAAATTATATTTAAAATTTGCTGTTCTTGCTGACCTAAAACAGAAACATAACAGTGCAGAGGAGAGAATGATATAAGAAATGTTCTCAGCAGATGAAGGGAAGAGACTTTTTTTAAATTTAGGTATGACATATTTTTTTAAAAAATTGGGTGGTTGAAGTTCTGTGCTCAACCACGAGCTACACTTTCCAGTCCACCTTACTGTTGTATGACTGTGATTAGGTATTCATGTACTATATTGATCTCATGGATTCATACTTCCTTATGCTCTTTTTGCTGCTTCCTCCTTCAGGCTATCCAAGTGCTCTATTTTCACCTCCTTGTACTTCACGATGTCCCTGCAGTTTTTCCACTTGTCACATGTGATGGGTTCTTGGGCTGTTTCCTCCTCTGGTAGTCTCCCATTTGATCTTTGTACAAGAGGGTCTGTGTATATTCCCATTCCCCTGTTTACCTCTGCTTCCCTCTTCTTACTTCCTCAGCCTGTATCTCCTTCTCCATATAAAAGATTGTATATCCAATAGTAAAATTTATTTGGAGGAGCAGAAGATCTCAGGAGAGGAAGTACTGTTGTTTTGGATGGTTTTCATTGGATATATCAGCTGGTTCTTTGGTATGTAGATAACTGCAGAAGTGGTTAAAGTGGCTGACTAACCAGATGTCATAGCATCCATGCATTCTCTATTTCCACATCAAGATTTATTTATTTTTCAACAAAAATGGTAGGGGATTTGTGACTGAATACAAGAATATTTTCTGAAATTTTGAAATGGACCAGAGCAACTGTCCAAATGATATTGCATTCAAGCAGAAAATGTTATTGAGTTGAACCTGAGCAGATAGAAACTAAAGTTATCAGATCTTAATAAGTTGTTTTTTATTTGTTTTCTATCCCTCTTCCAGAACATTCCACCTTTTATCGGTGGCATACTGAGAATTGGCAGCAGAATAGAAAACGTAAGTTTCTCAAATTGTTTTAAATAGGAATGATTCTTTGTGTGAATACAAACAAAATACTTGCACAGACATCCAAAATTTTAGAATGCTTGCAGAAATAAATTGAGTCTAGTTTTTGGAATATGTAGTATATAGAACTGGGGTTGCCAGTTGTTGCAACTCTGAGCCACAAAACGAAATCTGTGTGTGACAGGAACTGTGAAATCAGTATCTGTCTAAGAAGACCAAAATGTGTTAGAACACTGGGGGTAGTTCACATGCTTAAAATAAATGGTTTCTCTTGGAGGTTACTACTGCAGTGCGGTGGGTGGGTTTAGGTTGTGCAGCTGGAGCCCAGGTCAGCCCTCCAGTACCAGCTTTGGTGCCTGCTGGTGGCTTTTCTTGTTGCTTTCTCACAGACCTGCCACTTCTTGTTGAAGCCTTATTCCTTTGAGATGTCTCTGTGCTCTCTCTACCTTCAGTCTTGAAGATTCCTAGATTCCATCCCATAAGCACACAGTTCTGTCTCTGTGGTGTGTTTTGCTTTGGCGTCTCTTTCTGTCCTGGTGTTGGTGTGCTATGGTAAAAGTCTAGGTATGGGCAAAAGGTAAACACGCTTTCTATGTAAAGACAAGAAGTTATTGTTAGTATAATTGAAATCTTCTAGAATTAATTATTGCAGAAGAGGAAAGAAAACGAAGAAACAAATACAACTAAGCAGAAAAACTCTTTAATGATAATACAGTTAAAATTGTAATATACAGTCTTCCTAGTATCTGACCCTTTTCCGGGTGTGCTCACTCTTGTACTGTTCCTCTGGATCCTAAAGTGAATGGTTTGTGTGTGGTGTTTGCCTGTATGGGGTATAGTCGTCGCTGCCTGCAGTGTTTTGCTGCAAGGACTGCTGTTGATGTTTTCTTGTTCCTCATTCTAGGAAGGTTCATTATGTTAATTTTGTATGTTTGGTAATGCACTTTTATACCCTGCTTTTTATTTTCACTGCCCTGCAGGTTCAAGTTACATATGATTTTACTATGTGTAGTATATTTTCTGTATGTTAGAAAATGCTTTTGCCCAGTTTTATCCAGCTCTGTTTTTTTTTTTTGGCCACTTGTTTATAGCCATTGGTTCTCCAGTGTCAGCTTGTGTCCCATCTCTTACTATCCTGTGCCTGTACTCCTCTAAACTGCATTATGTGTCTTCAATTTTCATGGCCTATGCTCTATATTTGGCTTGCATTTTTCTATGCCGCATCATTATGTCAGTAACTAGCATTAAATACTTGTTACTACTGTCTATATGAAAGCTATTGTTGTACCATATAAAAGTGAACCACATTAGTCATAGCCACCTTGTCAGAAGAAAATTGGTGTTACAGTCAAAACGAAGTTAAAGCAGAGCTCTAAGTGGGTCAGGACAAGCTCAGAGTAAGCCCAACAATTCGCAGCCCTATGGCAGGGCAAACTCTGTGCAAAGCCTGTGGCCTACTACCAGCAATGGTAATGCTGTATGAAAGGGCTACAGGGCTACAAGTTGGGCTAAGCTTGATCACTTATATGATGCAAAAGTGCTCATCTTTGCAGACAGGTTCAAGTCTTTTATGAAATTCTCAAATAGTGCTACTGATTGATCTGAAAGACTGAATGGCTGAGTAAGGCTGTGGTTTGGAAACCTGCTGATCCATCTTCATTATCAAATTCAGTGTACAGTAGAACTACACATTACATTTTTCAGCTTGTGAACTTTGGACTGTGAACATTCTTACTTTCCCTGTGTCTGTCACTTTTTCCCCACTTTTTGGTTTCTGCTGCCTTCTGTGGGTTAAATACAAAAGCTAAAATAAAAACGTTGTAGAAGACAACGTCATAACTGATAGTAGCAACAGGAGAAGCAGAATAGCTACAACTGTATGTTACTGCTGGATAACCCAGTTCCTGTATTTTTAGTGATACTTATCTTAGTCATGTGGGTTTTTTAATTATCTTTCAAAATCTGTAGGCCCAGATAATGGGGAGTATCCCGGGCAACGGGCATTCTTTACTCAATCCCTCTCCTTCAAATAAAGCTCTGTAGCTCAAACAATTTAAATTTGGTTTGAATAGAAGGGAAGTCATGATTTACAGAATTAAGTCTTAGCCCTCGCCTGCATGTCTAACAGCCCGGAGAATGTTGGTTTTCTTCTTAATCACGTTTGTCACTTTGCAATGAAGCAATTTTGTGTGCAGTCGTCAAAAAAAAAAAAAAAAGGGTCTGAATCAAATTCTATAATTTGAATGGCTCCCTTGTCTCCTGTTGAAAGTATGACTGTTTTAATTTTGTGAATATGCTGTATTATGCTGTGCTTGGGTTATCCAGATACTTATATTTCTAAGCTGTTGTCTATTTCAAAGGCTAACAAATCTGGAACATGTGCATAGTGTAAGTGCTACAATAGTATTGGTTTTTATATTTACATGGAATGCTTCCACTATATTGCCACAGTTGTTTTATGTGGTGTGTGTTATTTTTGTTTTAAGACTTTGCTTTGTGTAAAATTAGTTATTTTTTTTTTCTTCATTTTCCTTTTCTTCAATTGAAATAGGGTGTCTTTGATGTTGGGGATGCGCTTGATTGGGTCAGATACACAGGTGATGTCAGTATTCTGCAGAGGCTGGAGAAACTTGGTGATTTTGGTTGGATCTATCTTGAAATTTTCTTTGCTGAATGTAAGTATGACCACTTTTGAAGAAACAGTGGTGAGGAAAGTCACCTGTATTGTAGTTATGAGATAGTTAATGTTTGTGTGTATTTCATTAACCTGAAAGTGACTGGAAAAAAAGTGGTGGTGGTGTGGGTGTTTTCCTTGGGTTTTTTTTTTTTGCTTATTTGAACCAGCCAGTTCTTCCTTGAATCTGTGTATGTGGGTCATAGTGCTCTTTCTGAACAGGAGGTCAGAATATTTTTTCACTTTAGTGTCCACTATGGGCTGTATGTGTGCCCTTTATTCCTTTAACTTAGGGTTAAGTTGAAAGTTGCCCAAAATATTATTTTAATCTTTCTGTTAAATGTTTGGCAGAGGATTCTGTCAAAATATTAATAGAGATGTTATTCATATTTCAAAAATTAGCTTATGCAGCTCATGGGAGTTACCTTAAGATATTCACACTAGCAGCAGAACTTCTGCTGAAATGACAAAAAGCTCCCAGGTCTGCTGTTTTTGATGTGTGTCAAATGGCTTGTATTCTGGTCTGTCTTTTTGCATATATGCATTTTAACTCAGCTGTTGCAGTAAGTAACAGGGTGGTAGAAATCGAATTTCCATGTGAGGAGAAGAATCTTTTTATAGTTAAGTGCTGAAGTACAAATTCTTTAAAACACAAATCTTTACAAATCTTTAAAATGCAAATTTCTTTAAAATAAAACTGAATTTCACTTGAATGCATGAAATTACACAAGTGCTTCAATGTTTGATCTGCAGCCAGTTATTTTGGGCTTACCAAATAATAAATAATTCCTTTTCTTTTGAACATTTCTGTTGCTTAATTTGTTTCTATTATTTAGTTGGTATGTCAAATTTTGCTTCCAGTCAGAAAACAGTGCATGATTCTTAGCAGCAGAAGATAAACCCTACTTCTTGTCTTTGGTAACTTCTTCACCCACTGTATTTTTCTGAATTTTGTCTGCAGGCAAACGTTATATTACTAAAGTTGCTTTGGAAGACTGTAATTTAGTTGAAGAATTTAAAGCCGTGACCTGTGAAAATTGTAGGAAGGTGAGAGAAGATATTTTTGGGTTTTTTTTTTGTGTTTTTTTTTATGATCAAAGATAAAATGACCAAATGATCAAAGATAAAGATTTCAAAAGCTTGAGTAATTGTCCTGACATAAATAGTTACCTTGAGAAATCATGGCTTAATAAACAGAACATTAATTGTTTATATTGCCAGTGTACGTTGGAGAGTGTTCTCTTCCTCATCCCCCAAATAACCCTCAAGGAAATGTAGTTAATATTGACAGAAGATTGTTCAACTTCATCCTTCCAACACAGAAATAAGATGCTCTCAAATTCTTTGCCTTTTTTTTTTTCTACGGGAGTCTGGTTGATTCCTGTGTCTTCCTTGCTAGAATTCCATAGTTCAGGAGCTACGCTGAAAGGCATGAGTAGGGAACTGATTGAGCTGTGCTGTACTCAGCGTACTTTGCTATGTGACACATGCTTGCTTTTGATGACAACACTATTATGGAACTCAGGAGACCTTCTGAGTTAGTCCTGCTTTTTAATTATTGTTCATTGTATTCTTGTCTGCATAACATTTTCATTTGTACACTTTTAAGCTTATTAATTGCAATGTATTAAAAGTATTTAATTACAACTAATAGTGCATACGTAACCTGTTTTTACAAGCATAAAAACTTAGCTGCCTCTTGTCGAATGTTTTATTTACTTCTCATTGCAACTGAGCTTAATTACAGTCATTGCCGAATTGTTTTTTCTTGATTTCACAGAACAGTGAATCTATGAAACAGAAAGGAAATGAGGAATTTTCCCAAGGAAACTTTGATCATGCTATAATGTCATACACTAAAGCCATAGAGTTTTGGTAAGAACTAAACCGGTTAACTAGATTGTGTTATATCATATGTATTGAGCTTATTCAGATTTATCCTGATTTTTGTATAGTTTTGCATGAGCCACTCTACTTAGAGGCCAAATGATACCTAATTAAAAAAAAAAACAACAAAAAAACAAAACAAAAAAGCCACTACATAACACATTTTTTGTTCTATTTTATTTCTTGTTACTAGCAGTTGTTTGCATTTTTACTGTCCCAAAAGTCCTGTTAGGGTTTAAAGCTGATCTAAAACGACTAACAGTAATATAGTAAACCTGACAGGAAGTAAGTTATTTGGTGTGAACAGCCATTTTTGGTGTCATCCCTCCTAAATATTCTTCCAATGGAACAGTATGACCAGCTGTTGCAAATATTTATCATCTCAGCTATGATGCATAACTACTGAACAAGAACAAGTATTTATTTTTAAGTATCTGCTCTTGGCAACTCTGTATGCAACTGGCTTAATTTCATTTGGGAAGAAATTAAAGAAGGCTTATAAAAAGTCATTTGCTGAAAGGCTTTGGAGACTTTCCTGGGCTCTCTAAAGGGGCAGGAGAGAGGTTAAATGAGAATTTATGTCCTATGCATATAGAGCATTTGCTTCCTTCCTGGAGTCCACATGTAATGTGAATTACCTACAGAACACTGGTTTGGCATAATCACTGCTTGTGTTGTAGTCATGCAAATGCTTTACAAGTTCTGGTGTCTATGAAATATGGTGAAATTCATGAAGTCCTGCCTTTCATAAAAAATTGTTTGTGCAAACTGTTTTATTTTTTCATTTTGAAATCTATAGCTTTATAATTGTGCAGTTGAAAGGATTAGCATTTTGCTGATGTCTTGCTTCAGATCTTATGTCACATAGTAGGATACATTTCAATCCCAAATTAAGGTTGATTTTAGCCTCCTTGAAAAGTGGGGTACTTTGGTCAAGTGAGTGTATTGGAGGTGATGGAGCAGGCTGGAGAAGGCTTTGCTCAGAGTAGCTGATGAGTGGGAGGGAGGAGCAGAATTCAATTAAAGAGCAAAAGAAATCCCATGGCTTGGAAAGGGCAAAGGAAGTCTCATGGTTTCCAGGGGCTGTAGAGCTGAGCTGTTGTTACAGCTATCTGTCAGAAATTGTTCTTTGTACTTAAGACCCTGCTGGAAGGTGAAGGATGGCTCAGTGATGTCTAACAGCTAGGGAATCCTCTTTCACTAGCTCTCTGCACTGTCTTCCCTTTCTCATTCGCCCAGCATGAGCTGACTTTCATCTGCTTCATCATCACACTCCTTCCTTCATTAGCTGCATTACCTGCTGTAGGTGAATCTGCTCTGGCAGGGGGGTTGGACTAGGTGATCTCCAGAGGTCCCGTCCAACCCTGACCATTCTGTGATCTCCCTTGGCTTCCTTTCAAGTGGTTGCTGGATTACATATACCAATTCCCCCCTTTCATTCTGTCCCATCCCTGGAAGTGTTCAAGGCCAGGTTGGATGGGACTTCGAGCAACCTGGTCTAGTGGAAGGTGTCCGTGGCCATGGCAGGGGAGTTGGAACTAGATGATCTTTAAGGTCCCTTCCAACCCAAACCATTCTGTGGTTCTCTGTTATATATGTTGGGGGAAATGCTTTAGCTCTTTAGAACTGGTGTGTAGTCTGCCCAGTCAGGCAGAGGGTTATGAAAAAGTTGTAGACCCAGTGATCCAGAAGCATTTGTGAGGTGTTTGATTTTTAATTAGGTCTTCAAAATTAGGAATTCCAGAACAAAATAAAATGGGAAGTGTGTGACAGTCAAGCTAGCTTTTCCATGCTTCACACCTTTTTTTCCTTTTTGTTTTGTTTGTTTTGTTTTGGGG
>VZSZ01003070.1:22146-104397 GCA_013398815.1 Ibidorhyncha struthersii | reverse complement strand
TTGGGGTTTTTTTTTTTTTTTTTTTTTTTTTTTAAACACAACTGAGATTGTAGGGAACGTACTAGCAATCCTTTTGCACCATTTGGGGTGTGCTTTGATATGTTTGTCAGAGCCTAGTGACTTGGGGAAGGAGTTTAAAAAAAAAAAGCAGAGAGATTTAAAGGATGCTGAGAGTGATTTCAATTGATTAATTGATTGGAAGTTGCATTAGTGGGCCCAAATTTTACAAATTATTACATAATTAAAAATAATATTCACTAAGATTCTCAGTGACCTAACTTGTAAATCAATGCGACTATTCAAGGGAGCTTGTATATAATTGTTGGTGCTAGAGTGCTTGCAGACAATTATTGTGAAAATGTAATTTTTTTCCCCTTTAGTAATGTATATTACTTTTGAAAATCTTAAATTCTCATACTTTTTTTTTTTTTAAGTCCTGCAAACCATCTTCTATATGGAAACCGCGCTCTTTGTTTAATTCTCACAAGGCAGTACAAGTAAGTAACCCCTTGTTTATAATCTGAAATGTTGTGATGATCTGCAGTGAAAAATTGGCAATATACTTAGGAAGATAGTATTTTTAAAACTTAAGTGTATAGTAAATGTGATGTTACTACCTCATAAATCTGATATTAAGAAAAATTAATAATATTAGTTGTATCTGTTGGCAGTATGTAATACCATTTAAAATTTGTGTGTGGCAGGGTTATACAAGAGAAAAACATCTCGGTAACAGTGAGTGTTGTGACTTTTATTAAACCTCTTGAAGAAGAGATCAGTGTGGGTATGGGGGTTATTTTCTTTAAGCCAGTTGTTAAGCTGAAAAACTTGTTTATGAGCAAGGTGGATGCATACCTTTCATGTAAAGCCAACCCAAGAATTTATTGTTAGTATAATTGAAGTCTTAAGGGTCTAATTGTTATTAGTCCAGATCTAATTGTTGGAATAAAAAGAAATAATAACAATGTAATTAAAATTGGTATCCACATGATTCTTAGTTTCTGGCCATTTTCCTGGCGTTATGCTTGACCCTCCACTGCACCTCTGGGCAGGTACAGAAGTTGGCAGTTCCATTTCTGTAGCAGTGGGGTGAGAGCTATCAGCAAACAGAGACCTTCTGTGGGAGGAAAGTGATGTTCATGCTGATGGTTTCTTGTTCCTTACTCTGGGATCCACTTGGGGGTCACTTTTGTGTTTGCTAATGTGCTATTACACCTTTGCTCTGTCTTTCTTTGTCTGCAGCTCTGTGTTACACCTGAGTTTACTATACATGTTACTTTTTATGGATGTTACTTTTTCTTTGTTACTCTATTGGTCTATTTGTATAGATTTGGCGTGTCTTTACCTGACTGTTGGTGAATTGTCTATAGCCTTGTGCCAACTTTGTGGCCCATATCTTGGCAGCTTGTGCCTGTACTCCTTTATGTTGCACCCTGTGTCTCCGCCTCTCAAGGCCTCTGCTGTCATATCAGGCTTATATTTCTCTACAGGATGTCATCATTTTGGAGTCATAAATACCTCATTCTGTATAAACAGTAGTAACAAGCAGTTATTCCATCTAAATCTACGGTTGTACCACACAAAGATAAACAATACTAGAACAAATCAGCCACAAACACCCGGTCAATTAGAGAAATTGATGTCACAGTTAAACCAAGTAAAAGAAAACTGCTGGCAGGTGAAGCTGCAGGCTGAGAAGGACCAAGATGCCTCAGTCCTGAGGTTTTGCACACTCGGTATAGAGCTTCTGGCCTGCTGTTGGCTGTGGTGATGCTGTATGACAGGACTATGCAGTTATATAGTGTTCTCCAGATCATCTGTTGAAGTGTTCCTGGCTTTACCCAAGGTGCGTGTCTTCTTCTCTTTGTCAGAGCCTGGTGAGAGGGCACTGCTCGTGTTCCCTCCCAGGCTTTGATGCGGGACAGGACAGGACCTTTTAGGGCAACTCGGGCTCCTGTCCTGATGTTTTGACAGTGCTCATGGGCACCTTCGCTAGCACTGCACCAGGCTGTCGAAAGGTGGCACTGGAGGATGGACTGGGTGGGTGAAAACAAAGCATAACGGCACACACTATAGAACAAGACAAGCGCTTCATTTTTTTTCTGGTCTTCTGAACTGCTGTTATAATATCTTAGTATTTTGAGGTTCTGTACACCTCTGTCTATCTTTTACTCAAGCATTTTTCCTTGTGTTTGCTTCCTTTACAATATGACTATGATGCAGTTTCTCCCATTCTAATCACTAGTTCTGTTTTGTTTTGTTTTTAAATTATTTTATTACTGATTTCTTTAAATGTATTGCCGCATCTCTAAATTCTGTCATTACTACCTGGGGGGTTTTCTAATTTGGGAGGGGAGTTATTTATTTATTTTTTTTATTCTAACTTGCTTTTATTTCACTGAATGAATTCTTCCTGAAATCTCTGAAGAATTTTGTTTTGTAAAACATGCTCCTTGTCTTGAAATTATTGTGTCTTCCAGGCTTTTCTTTAGTATCTTGCTTTCTTAGAATAGTTTTCATAGAATAGTTTGTGTTGGAAGGAACCTTTAAAGGTCATCTCATCCAACCCCCCTGCAATGAGCAGGGGCATCTTCAACTAGAGCAGGTTGCTCAGAGCCCCGTCCAGCCTGGCCTTGAATGTTTCCAGGGATGGGACATCTACCACCTCTCGGGGCAACCTGTGCCAGTGTTTCACTGCCCTCATCGTAAAAAAATTCTTCCTTATATCTAGTCTAAATCTACCCTCTTTTAGTTTAAAACCATTAGCCCTTGTCCTATTGCAACAGGCGCTGCTAAAAAGATTGTCCCTATCTTTCTTATAAGTCCCCCTTAAGTACTGAAAGGCCACAATAACATTTTTGTTACCACAGAGCATCTCATTCTCCTCCTTCAGATCCCTCTGTACAAGCTTTCCTGCTATAATGTTTACAAAAAACAGTGGTAGTGATTAGGCAATTTATGAACACTTTCATGTGAAACAAGGTGGGTTTTTGTGTTTGGTTTTATTTTTTTCATATTCCTTCCCTTTGTAGAGGTAAAATAGTTAAGGCCTCATAGGCCTCTGCAGGCCTCTCAACTTAGTTCTTGCTGCAGACATTTTCTGAAGGCCTCACTGAGGCAGCATGACCCTGCTATCAAAGGAGTGAGTTATTTGTAAGATTCCTCATCTGAAGTAATCCATGTGTGATCACTCTTTGTTGTAATTTACCACATTCTGACACATAGCTGTAGTTCAATCAAGAACAAGCAGTATATCCCAGAGGTATACGAGCTCTGTAACTGCCCTGTTTGGGCAGCACTGGTATCAGCTGAGGCCGTCGCTGCTGCTCTGTGTTCTCTCCCATAGCTGTAAGGATAGTCTGCTTCTCTTCTGACTTGACCAAAATTGTAATTCTGATTATTCTGTGACACCTTGTATATAAAAAGTCAGTCAGGCATGTTCTTCAGGCTTCAGTTGTTGGGAGGTGTAGAGGCTACTGTCTTTCAGTGCTTAGCAGTTAATACTTAAATCTCTAGCTATGATTATGTAACTAACCTCTAATATGACGTCTGTCAAAATATTTAGGTTTGGTATTCAGGCTTCTTTATTAAGGCTTTGCTTTTTATAGGAACATTTTATTAGAACCCAGTTTAAGGGGTAGGTGTGTATGCAGAAATGCTGGAAAACCTAGTAGGTAGGGGGAGGAAATAAATACCTGATGGGTGAAATAGTTGAGACTGTAACATTTTAGCCCAGGTAAGTTTCAGCGTTATCTGACCATGCCTTTACATGGGTGAATTAACTGTTCTTTTATTCACTTTGTACTTTTATAGTGCCTTGTACATCTGGTCTGTAGATTTTTCTGAAGTATAAAAAATAAATACCTCTGCTTTTCCCCTCTCTTCTCTAAGGAGAGCCCTTGCTGATGGAAAAAGAGCCACTATTTTGAAGCCTAATTGGCCAAAGGTTAGTCTGATACACACTTGAAAATTGTCTTTTGTTGGTACTGTAAACCAACATAAGAACCCAGGAGTCTTAATTACAGGTTCTTATCCTTGTTTATCACTAATGGCAGTAGAATGAACACAGTACCTTGTGGACTAAGAATTCTGCTTCAGTCAGTCAAGTACATATTTTATTGTATTTTTATATTAAAAATGTTGTTTTGACATGCTTGTTAGTGTTGTTACATGGTATTCTGCATGTGTGAGGACAGAAGAAAACATTACATTACATTGCTGTGTGTAGCTATGTTGTCACAACACTTTAAAAAGAATATACATAGTCCTTACAATAAAAAAATCTTGATTAATGACCAACATGTATTTGCCAATATTCTTGGCCTCAAGAAGAGTAAATAAGGGATAGTTACCAAATTGTAAATTTGAAATTATGGGAAAAGACAAATTTGCTCTTTTCCAAAGCCAGAGGCTAGATTCTACTCCCAGTGAACTATCTTTCTGTTTCAGTGTGCTGAGTAGCTGAAAATTTGATTATTCATCATTTGACCTGAAACAGGTGGGGTAGATAACTTTTGAGTATGTAAAATTTTACTTTGTATTGTCTACTGCAGCTGTTTTGGATATAAATTGTTTTCTTACTTGTGTGAATGAACGCTTGAAATTCAAACTTATGTCTGTGTAGGGTCACTACCACTTCTGTAAGGCGCTGTCGTTGCTGGGGGAACACGAACTGGCTTTGGAAGCTAATGAGAGAGCTCAGGAACTATGCAAAAATATTCTTGATGGACTTAAGGATCTTATTCAACAAAATGACAAGTTAAAGAAGACATTAGAAGAAATCAATGGTAACCTTTTCTGATTTCAAGATCCACTTTGAACATAGCAGAATTCCTTCATCGGTAACTTTTTGTTGAAACTAGCTAATTTTTTTTCTTTTTATTCCCTTTCTATATAATTTTATATAGGTATTAAACAACATAAACAGAAACCAAAGAAGTCGCTTCTTGAGAAAAAGTAAGCAACTGTCAAGTGAGCTTTTTACTTTTTAATTAGCAATGCTTAGTATAGATTTAAGTAATATGTAGCATAGATACTGCTTAAATTTTGTTATCTATCAGTAAATAAAAATGGAAAGAATAAAGTGATCAGAGCTGCAACCAGAGTGCAGCGTAGGAGTAAAGAGGACTTTTAGGAATTAAACTAACTATCTTGAGATGTGTTCCACTTCCAGGCAGTTTCCTTCAGCATTGTGTTACCCATGTTGGAAATAACAGGAAACAGTTACTTTTTCATGTTTTTTGCCCTTCCAACTTGAAGGGAATTTGGTGCTTGAAAATGTCAATGCAATCACACCCACTTTTTTTGTTAACTTTGCTATATAAAGTTTGCTAGGAGATTAAGTTGATTTGAGGAACTGAATGCTAGCAAATGCATTTTGGCAATGGTAAAAATGAACGTGTGTGCTAATTTGTAGGAACTTAGTTTTGCTACATCTATTCTGTGCTGTTGCCTTGCCCAGAGAGAATAAGAGAGTTTCCATATTCACAGATGCAGCTAAGTTACAATATATGCCGTAACTTTTGTATTAAACATTTTTCTGAAAGATCTTTCTGATTTTTATTGGTCTACTTGTAGTGATATGCTGCCATTCAAAAACAGCACAGTAAGTAAGCTACTAAACAGCTTTTTGTAAACCTTAAAATTCTGGAGGAACTTAAATTTGTTTCTCTTCTATATTGCACAAATAAAATGTGGCCTTGGGCAAGATTGGTTTTGTTCGTGCAGTAATTCAGTTCCTGTCCCTTTTCTAGAAAATGGTGGGTTTTTGGTTGTTAATATTTGCATAGCTTTGGACTGTGCAATTTGAAGGTATAAAAAATGGCTGTGTGATCAAATCCTTTAAATATGCTTATACCATTACACTTCTATGAGAGGCAGGCTTCTTGTATTCGTCTTTAGTTTTTTCATGATACATGTATGGTATGTGTCTTAAATGTCGGGAAAAGACATCAACATTGGAAGGACTAGGGTTCTCTCTTTTTACATATCAGAGACTGCAGTTCTCCAGAATCTCATTTAATAACCTCTCAAGAACAAAAAGAAATAGAAAAAGACGGAAAGAGAATACAGTCTGATCCTAAAGATCATCCTTGTCATCAAAAACGTGATACCAGGGTAAGTTACGCTACATCTGGCATTACAAGACTAACAGTGTGTTGATTTTCATCGTCCTGGAATGTGTTATTTAATGGTGTGGCTGAAATTTTGCAGCCACTGTGTTTTAATAGTTGTGTACTTTCTCAGCCAAGTGCACTTTTCCTGTAATATTTAACTACCAAATCTATGTTCAGAACTTTGGATTTGAAAGGAGGTGGGAGGTGGTTACTTGAACGAGAAGGTAGAGGCTGCATGTTGTGAAGAGGAGAGGGGTCTTTTCAGGGTTATTGAAAGTGAGACTGAAGTCACATCTGATTTAATCGACTGTCCAGGGCTCCTTATCAATATGCATTCAGATGTGGGCTTCCCTTCAGCTTCAGGAGAGGATTCAGTTAATGACTACTGGTGTAATGGAGTTCAGTGGGAGATGCTTTAGCTAAAGTTAATTCATATACAGGGCTTTTGCTATACTAGAGCATCGTTTTGCACTGATACTTTGACCTTAAGGTATTTGCATGATTATAGACTGTTATTTTCATGCTCTGTAAACAGATTTCTTTTGTATGGGAAAAATGTTCGTTAAATGGTGTGAATAATATGCTTAACTGGATTGTATTTAAAACTACGGTTTTGTGGTTTTCAAATATCTGTTTGGCTTGTGTGTTTAAAACAAGTGTAGTGTAGTGGTAAAATGCAAGATGGACTTGTGTTATTTTAGTAGCCCTTTGTAATTCTTTAGATTCATTCTTTCAATTTCAAAGACTTTTTACAAGCGCAAATATTCTACTAGATTATTTTTATTAACTTTTTTGGTGTGGAATGCTTAAAAGAGAAAGTGAAGCTGTCACTTCACTTTAGACTGCTGAAGAACCACTGCCAGAGATAGCAGCAAAAATGGTTTTGTTGAAGTAAGATGTTGTAAAGTGAGACTTAACAAAGTCTCATGGCAAGGTTCAGTCTATTACTCTACTGCACAGAGGATATAATAACGATTTGAAGTTATCAATACAAGATCTTAATGCCCTGTGATACAAGGGCAGTATTGATCATTTACCAAACATGTGAGGTTGTTAAGGGTTGTCTTCCCAAGGGAAGTTAGGGTTGTACTTGAGGAGTAACCTTGAGAGGTGTCCCAACTCAAGGGAGATCATCACCATGCTGCTAGCTACTTAGGAAGGGAGAGCTGAAAAAAAGCTCACTCAGGCTGTCATATTTATGGACTAAAGTGGTTGGCTCATAGTGAAATTCTGCGTGATGGAAAAAGTAAGCATGAGACTCCTCATACCTACGACTTCCTTTGTGACGTGACCAAATCAGTTTGGGAAGAACCATCCGCTGTTTATGTGTTAATCGCATGATGGGTCTTCTGGTTTCCAAGCTCATGTACATCAAAGCTCACCATGTCAACCTGTCCCTGTGTGGGTTTTCAAAGAACAGGTTGGAACTAGAGAAGTTCATGGCCTGGTCACAGCCTCAGCCTTTACTTTATTTGAAGCCTGAACCAAACTTCCACTTGTTTTGTCAAGGACTGAGTGCATCCTTCACAGAAGCTTGATAAACTGTTCTCTGTTCGTGGTTGATTTTTGTTCCTGAAAAATAATTTAACTAAGGATACATGTTAGTGAAGGATGACCAAAGAAATCATCCAACAAAAGGCTCTAATTCTGCCCTTTAGAAGGTTTTTTTAACTGTTGAAAGTCCCTCAGCAGGACAGGAGAGAGAAACCTTAGTGTAAAAGTGAGAAAACTTGTGGGTTGAGATGAAGACAGTTTGACAGGCAAAGCAAAAGCTGCACACAGAAGCAAAGCAAAATAAGGAATTCATTCACTACTTCCAGGCAGATGTTTAGGCATTTCCAGGAAAGCATAGCTTCATCATGTATAATGGTTGCTTGGGACAGATGCCATAACTCAGAATTAGCCCCCTCTGCCCCACTTCCCTTTTTTCACCAGCTTTTATTGCTGTGTGTGACATCCTATGGCATGGGATATGCCTTTGGTCAGTTGGGGTCAGCTGTCATGGTTGCGTCCCCTCCCAGTTTCTCGTACAGCCCCAGCCTACTCGCTGGCGGGGCAGCGTGTGAAACAGAAAAGGCCCTGATGCTGTGCAACAGTGCTCAGCAATAGCTAGAGCATCCCTGTGTTATCAACACTGTTTTAATCCCAAATCCAAACCAGCCCAAACTGATATTTTATGAAATTGGTATCACAGTTACTACGAGCTGCTAGGAGGACAACTAACTTTATCCCAGCCAAAACCAGTACATATGTGTTTATTCCTTAATAAACAAACACATTCTCCCCCGAAAAAGTGGACAGTTGGGGGATTTTGTTGGTGCTTAACTTATTTTGGGTGAGTTTTGCTAGTGGATGTCAATGGTATATCCCAGCTGTTGCTGTCTTAATGCCTATCTCATGTCCAGTATCATTGGAAGCCTGTAAACCGTTCCTGTGTATACATTTTCCCGAGTTGGCTGCTTTGCTAGATGCATGCAGACGGTGACAGTCCTGCTGTAACAGCATGGAAGTAAATATTTAATAATCAACCTCCGGTTTGCTTACAGACAGTTCTTATCTTTCACACTAATTATTATTTTAAAAGAAACACTTGTACCTCTTCCTGATTGTCTTTACCATCGTTATTGTAAGCTAATTAATGAATTGTTTGTTATAATTTAGCCTGTGAAGTGTGTTATAAATAAGCTATATAATATAGAAAACAAGATGATAAAGAACATGAATCTACTAGCAAGGTTAAAATAACTTAGCATGCATATGTAAAAAAAACCAAACCCTTTCAGGTTTCACAGGAGGGCGGGGCAGCGAAAAAGGTGACTCATTAGTGGGGAAAATGAAACTAATGTACAAGGGCAAAGGGAAGGAAATGAAACTTAGAACTTATTGAAAAAGAAAGCCATCTCTAGAACACACAAGAAGCGCTTAAAGATTTTTGACTGTCTTACGAAAACTTTCATCTGCTTTTATGCTATGAAAATCTTCATGATGTAGGTCTGTGTAAATTTATCTTCCTTTAGGATGAATAGTACTGCAAAAAAGGCTAGTATTTGTCAGACTAATAGATAATATAAATTGATATGAGTTTGGGGGGAAGAAACTATAAATGTAGAAATACACTTTGATTAATGAAAGTATTTTTCTTTACCTCTTGATTTGGGACATAATATACTGCATTATCATTGTGATTTCTTTGTTTAAAATTTTAGTGTTTCAGGGTTTTTTTTCTTTGTTTAAATTTAGTGAGTAATACCTATTAGTTTTTTGTTATCTGTGCAAGAACCAAACTAACATATTTGTCATTAGGTGACTGACATCCAAAGAACAGAAAGCAAAGGTTGGTCTCTGGAGTTCCCACCAAGTGAGTTCATTTTTGCTATTTATATCAAGTCTGAGTCGGTTCTTCCCTTGCTGTTGCCATTATTAATAAGCAAAATTGTATCTAGTGTTATTTTCACAACAGTAAGCTATCATGTTTCACTCTTAGTGTGGAGTTACTTAGATACCTCTCTTCTGTATTTCTGTCTCATTGCCTTCATGCTTTTGTAGTTTGAATCTACATGGATGAATTCAGAATTGAAAATGGAACTAAAAAGTAGCATGCTGAATCACAGGCTAGCACTGCTTTCCCTCCTTCTGAGACAGGTATAGGATCGGAAAGGATCTAAATTCAGGAGAAGTCTGGGTAGTTTCGATATTCATAATTCATTCGTGGTTACTAAAAGCTCCATATAGATCCTTAAGAAAATAATCCTTCACTCGAGAGAAAGGAGGCCACAAAATATTTTGTCAGAGTGGATCTTTAGCTGCAAACTTTAAGAGGTATAAGTTGGTGTGATTTATTGTTCGTGTTTTTTTTTAATGAACTGAAAAACAAAAAAAACCCAGCCCTTTTATAGAGAGCACTCCCACCCCCAAAACTCCCACAGTGCCAGAATTAATTGTCTGTGGTGAAATGCATTACCCAGGGCAGTGGTGGAGTCCCCATCCCTGGAGGTATTTAAAGGCTGTGTAGATATAGTGCTCCGGGACATGGTTTAGTGGTGGGCTTGTCAGTGTTAGGTTAATGAATGTACTAGATGATCTTACAGGTCTTTTCCAATCTGGGAGATTCTGTGATTCTGTGAAAGTGAAGTGCAAGCAGTTCTGATCATCAAAGTAAAATCTTTTCCTGCATTTTGCTTGTTTGTTTTTTTTATCACCTGCTAAACCTACTGTACAAGAAAGCATAAGATAGTTCCATGACATTCAGAAATTGTTCTTATTTATAATGTTAGTATGAAATACTGCTACTGGATCTGGAACAGCTGCATGCTCATGTTGTATTCTAAAGTTGTGACCTCCAAGTCCTAGTCCTGACCATGCAATGGTCTGAAATCCTTGGTGCCCAGCTGTACTGTTGTTTGGACTTCACATACTTAAATACTTAGCTGAATAGGTGCCAAAGTGCAGAATACTTCAAAATTTTATTTTAGGAAGCCAGTGAAGATATATTACAAAATATTATTTTAAAATGATCAGTGGGAGAAGTGATCTTTCTCTTGTGGGCTTTGGAAATATGTGAACATCTTGAAGAATTAAAGGACGTATTGGGAGATGGAAAATGTGCAAAAGGTTGCAAAATAAGAGTAAAGATGAATTTGTTGAAAACATGTTAGGGTAATAAAAAAAGAAAAGCAACCATAAAGTGTTGAAGGAACTTATTACAGAAAGCATAAATCAGGGAAGGGTTTTAGAAAGGGGAAGTCAAGCTCTGGAAGGCAAATCAGTTTTGAGGAACTATATGTAGGTGGAGCAATGGGGCAAAATAAGAAATGTATGGAGGCCATAGGGAATTTTGAATGAGACTGAAGCAAGTGACAACTAAGTGAATCTAGATGTTTTCCTGAGCGAGAAGATGTGGTTCTAATAGTAGTGAAGTTGTCTGACACATTACAAAACAAAGCTTTATTGAGGCAGTGTAAATGATCAGCAAGTACGTTCCCATACGGTGACCCGCCCAATCACCGATAGCAAACAGGATTATAAGCGATGTCCTGGCTCGAGCAGACTGCTGGGGACACTTGGTGTCCAGGTCATCCGGCAGCAAGACCAAATCATGCAAATGTGTTTTGAATGCAAGGAAGAATTGCGCTGCCCCTTGGCTCCACCAACAGTAGTGGGATTTGAGAGAATTGTACTTTACATGAAAAACATGGGCAGCCCTGCTGCACGTGTTGGTCAGGGAGCAGGGTGTCAGCAGTCTGTCTGTGCTGCTGATAGTCAAGGGCAGGGTGTCTGCAGTCTGTTTACGCTGCTGATACTGGTGAAGCGTCGGGGTGTCAGAAGGATAGATGAGTTTGAGAGGTTATGAGGGATAATGAAAAGCTGAATGTTGGGAGAGAACTGAAAATTCTTCTAGGCTAAAGAGATCATGGGACTATGATGTGTTGAGTGTAGTAATTAAAAAAAAAAAAAAAACAACAACAAAACATGCTGATTCCATGGGGTTTTTTTCCTGTTCTTCCTTCTTCCTCCTTCTCCTCTCCCCCTCCTACTTATTATGTCAGTACTGATGTAGAAGAAAATATTTGATTTGGCTTTGATTTGAAAGGAGGAGTTACGCTCGGAATGACTAGCTGATACAAGTTTACTGTGGGTGGGGAAGAATAGCTTTCTTAGCCTTTGTTCACTTAAGGGCTTAAGACTTGCAGGAGATTTAATGTAAAGGAACTTTATGCCACTGTATTTTATCTTAAAGTTACTGTCCTTTTTAATTTCAATTTTTGTCTGCATGTACTATTTTTTTGAGCGTGTGTACACTTCTGTTAAATATTTTTGTTTGCTCCTAATGGGAATGTCTAGCAAAAGGAATACCTCTACTAATATTTTAAAATGTTTGTGGGGTAAGTGTATCATGTTTGCTGTTGAATTAATGTATCTCCCTAAGTGTTTTAACTATAATTCAGCAGGATGTGCTTGTTACTTTTATTTGAAAGTATTTTTTAAAAATCTGAAAGTAGTATCTTCTTAAGTTGCTTGGTATATGGGAGTAATAGTTTAAGTAGGAAATTTTTCTAAAATCAGTTTTGTTGAATGGCTTTTAAAATTCTATGAAAAAATAATGCTGATTAATTCTTTCTTTGGTTGGTGAGAGGGAAAGCTTATATTCCTTTATCTCCATGAAGATTTTGTTTTGAATGACAAATTGGTTCATTAAGGGAAGGAAACATATATAATGAAGAAAAGGTGATATATCTCTGTCTCTAAATAGTTAAATGATGATATGCTTGAAGTTTTTCTTGGCTTTCAAAAGGGTTATTGTTTTCCATCATTTAAATGTCTCTATTTTGGGGAATTTGTGATGATTATTAGTGTAGCTTTGGAATTTTTAATGCATGTGAAGTCTTTCAGCAGACACCTATTCAGACTCCTGTGTGACAATTTTAAGAAATGGTTCATGAAATAATTCTGAACATGTTCTGTCTTTATGACACTTGATTTTTTTTTTGTTCTGATTAATTAAAATTTTATGTCACTAAGTAGTTTTTAATGAAAAATTATCTGTGGCACAAGGCATGAAGTGCGTATGCATACAATTTCACTTGAGAAATAAGTACATGAGATATCCCACTGGCTTGAGTAAGATTACTTAAATGGGTAGACTTGTATTTTTCCACAAACAGTGTCTTTCAGTATTTTTTATCTAACAGTATAAAATACTTCTCTGAATGTCATGAAATAAACATTTTTAAGCATAGGTAGTTACTGAAACATATATAAAATTAATAACTCCTGTTTTCAAATTTGATTTTATGGTAGTTCAACATAAGCATAATAATAAATCAAGCAATATTTAATGATTTAGGTAGCTGTGCCTTATGTTTGGGCCCCAGTGCTCAAGTAGCTTGAATCCAGGTGCTGGACTGTATGTTGTATGTGTGATTGTGTCCAATACTAGGAAGCTACAGTTATCTTCTGAACTGCTTCTGAAAGATTATAGCTGGAACTATCCCCTCTTGGAACAGGTAGCTGAGGCAGAAGGCGACATTCCTGTATGCCTTGTAAAATCCATTAGGTTTAACTAGCAAAAAAATCTGGTGCTGCGCACCCCTTCAACTTACCGTGTGTAATAAGGCACACCTGCAACGTGATGCTCAGTAGTTCTGCGACTGAATTTGTCAGATGCTTATTGGTTGCTTATCAGACTTTTTTTTTTCTTGCCTTGCTTGTCTAATTGGTTACTAGAAGGCAGCTCTCCCATAAGTGGATTTTGTCACTGTTGCTGTTGAGTCATTATCGCCTGGTAAAGTTCTAACTTTGAAATTAGTGAAAATTAAAAACTTCATGACTTAATTGTGAGTATGCATGTGTACGTTCAGATGCCTACTGTTACGTTTTAATTCCACAGAAAATGTTTGAGAGATTATTTTGCAGTTAGTGGCATGGCTTTCTGGGTTTGACCAATTACAATAAAGTATTAAAACATGTTTTCTTCTTCCTTGTTACTAAGGAATTGTTTACTTGGCTTGTAGAGCTCTGTAACAACTCAACAACAGTGTTAGATCTCTGAAGTTGTAAAGTTTTGTGTTAAGTTTTTGACATTAAATTTCAGAGTTAGAAATTAATCAGTATCACATGATAGATTCTTTCTTGTCTTTGTGATCCAGTATTTCCACATCGTCAAACATTTTTATTTTGCAATCAGGGAGATTTATCTTGATCTGACTCATGTTTGTATTTCTAAGATTAATGTGGGTTGAATTTAAGTCCTTTGAAGTAGCAGACTTTGTAAAATTTCTGTAGTCAGTCTTGAACATCCATAGCGATCTATTATTCCCTTTAAAAATTCTAGTTACCAACTAATAGTGAATAATATCAACCATGGGTTTGTATAACATACTGATTTCTTTAGCTTGGCGTCCACTTTAACAGTTGTTACAAATATTGTAGAGTCAGTTCATACCTTCCAGAATTTTAAGATTCTTCTGTTTATTTGAAGTATCTTTCCCCTTTATAGGATTAATAAAATCTTATACTATTTAATAAAAATAATACCAAATGCATACTGTAACACTCAGAGGTGGCTTTTTAAAAAACTTCTCAGTTGTGTTTGTTCTCGATATTATAAATGTTTAACAACTGTTATTTATAGGCAAAATGTGAGTTCGGAGTGCATTTTTTTCCTTTGTTTTAGGTGATGGTCATTTTGTTTGAAATGCTTTTTCTTGTTACAGGCCAAAGTCATCAAAACAAAGGAAGGACAAAAACCAAACCCAGTGACTCTGAAAAAACGAGGTAAGAAATTTTACTTACTTTTCAATGTATTATTATTTTGAGTTATTTTATGTAGCACTTAAAAAGGAGTTAATGCAACTTTGACTTGCTGCTGGCTTGTTGCTAATTGCTTTGTTTATATTGTTTCCATACTCTTCAGAATATAGTTCATGTTGATAGCTGACTAAAGTTCACAAAATCCCAGTTTTCATGAAGAGCCTGAGTTATTACATGAAAATTAAGTATTTCCAAAGCTTAGTTGAATTTCAGTAAATGAAGGCATAATTTTAATAAACACTATTTAAAATCTGTTGCCAAAAAGCAAGTCACACGGTGTATCCATAGTAAAATATGTTCTTCCTTTACAGCAAAAGATAATAGGAATCTTGTTCCAATTGTTACGCTCAAACTTAAACCACAGCATAACTCACCCTCCTGTCTTATTTTCAAGGCTCCTTTGTGCTAGTTCTATTCTTTGTACCAAATAATTTTTAGAAATTCTGACACTTCATGTGCTTATTAAGAAGCGATCTGACTGCAAGGAAAGCATTGTAAGTCAGTCTCAGAATTGAATGCTAGAAAAGAACTTTTACTTAATGAGTTCTTTAGTTGTTTGTAGATCTGAATTTTCACTTAAAGCATATTGATGTCTAATTTTAAGTACATGAATACTCCCCATAGAACATGCTGAATGCAAATCAGTATGTTTGATGGTTCGAGGCCAAAATTAAATTATTTGAGATAAAAAGCACTAGAGATTTTATCGACAAAAATTTATGCTTCAATCTGTTTTAACATTTAAAACTAAGTTTAAAAAAAGAAATAATTATTTCCAGTGATACTGGGGCCAACGTGCTCCAAACAGGTTTGGGGAAATGGCTGCATTTATAGGTGGTTCCGTACACCAACATGTTTCTTCATCTAATAGATAGTTGAGGAGTAAGGAACTGTTACTGCTGACTTATTTGTAAGGTGACTGAGGGAAATGATGACTTACTACGTAAGGCCACGCAGAGATGGAAGCTTTCAATTTTTTAACCTGAGCTGTGAAATTAGACAAATTAAGCTTGGACTGTATGTTCTTGCTTGTATGCTTCTTCAGATAGGGTTTTTTAGTTGTGTTTAGGATGATTAAAAACAGATGAGGGGTAGGGCAAAATAAGCTGTTTACAATGAAACAGGAAAGTTTCCATTAAGTGGTGATTTTTTAAAGGCAGATTTCTCATGTAGAAAGTCAAAACCTTCAGGAAACCTGGGAGTTGAACCTGATTATCCCCAGTCCTAATCTAAGTGTGACCACAAAACCTATCATCTTTTAATCTCTATATATATTACAGTACAATCCTTTTGTTTTTTCCATGACTCTTTTTGAATACTGCTGTAGCTAGGACAATTGAAACTTTGTAACAGGAGAGGGCATTTATGTTATTCACCTGGCTTGCCACTGCCTTCTTTCACCTTTCAATTTAAGAGGAGACAGGGAGAAGTTAGAATTCAGTATGGGAACAAATCCTTTTTGAAGCAACGGAACCATCTACAAAACTGCTTCTTTCATAGGGAAGTTTATTAGATCTATAAAACCCACGGTATTTCTCAACAAGTGAGGTGCATGGTCGGTTACAACCTTATCTCCATTTCTGTAATTAGCAGGTTGCTGGGCTTCCAAAAATCTAGGGAATCCTCTGATGCTGACAAGAATTTATCTCAGATGATGGGTGTTTGATGCCTTTGAATGTGGGACAGAACTGAATGTGTATTAGCAAAAGGCAATAGAGTAGCATAAAGGCCTGAGTAGCAAGCTTAGCACTGAGGCTTTAGTTTAGAGCATGAAGCAATACTTTACCTCTTCATTATACTTCCTGTGTTCTCTGGTTGTGCATGATGTTTCTGCTGCAGTAGTGGAAAGGAAGAGCCAGGAAGAATGACTCTGTTCCTTCCTTCTCTGCTCTCCCTGCCCCCACCACGCATAGCTGCTACATGTATTTGATTTTAAGTGGTGGTTGTGCTAGCATAAAGTATCTTGTACTTAGGAAGAGCAGAGAAGGGGTAAGAGGCTTAAGCACCTTCTTATGCTGCTGCCTTTGCTATAGGGAAGTTCTCCAGTCACCTATCCCACCCCTTCATAAGACCAACTCAGCTGAGAATAAGGTGGAGAAGGTAAAAGAAAGCAAATAAAATGAAGACTGCTACTTCCCTGAAGCCCTAGTGATTCCAAAGCCAGAAGTATATGAACTACATGAATAGTATCATAACCCTCGATAGCATTATGGTACATGTTATCGTGATTGTGAAAGTGTGCCATAATATCTACCATATAGGCAAATGTGATGTGCTTGATTAAAAGTGCAGAAATTTATGTTTCTTGGAAATAAGATTACATGTAAAGTACATGTACGAACTCATGATGCCATTGTTCTGTTATTTGTAGAGATCACCTTGATTTGAACATAGAGCCTAAAGCCATCCAAGATAAACTCTTCTGTAGCGTGCAACAGGTAACTGGGAATTCATTAACATACGACCTTAAGCGTAAATGATTTGTGACCTCTTAGTAACACTGTCCAAAAACTTGTTAAATTTTTAAATGAAACACTTCATGCTTGGCCCAGCCTTTACCAGGAGACAAATATTATGTGATTATACTGATTTATATTGTCTTGTTGCTGGTGTCTTCTTTTTGCTTCTCCTCCTTCCGCTCCTGTAAGACCTCACACTGGAAATTAGTGTAATAAAACTCAAGTGTAGTCATAGAATAACTTAGCTAAAACCATGAGTTGGTAATAAAGCTCCCTTTTATCTTAATTTCTAAGAAAAACTACAAAAGTTGCTGGGAATCATTCGGGGGTTTCTAATACCCCTCCCAAAGTTCTGACTAAATATGTTTTTTTGTGTTTGGTACATATAGTTGTAAATAATCATAGAATGTTTTTTTGAATGGGGTAGCAGGGTGCTCTGCCTAGATGTGTGTGGGTGGGCGTATCTTCAACTTTGCCCTGCTTGTGTGAGTTTTCTGGCAGAAAACTACCAGATATGTGGGGAGGTCATACTCTCTTTAGTGTTGAAGGACATGGAGGATTAGCCTGACTTGGCAGCCCCAAGAACAGGGTAGGATGTGAAACCAGACGTTCCAAAGAGGAACAAAAGAATGATAAAATAAAAAGTGTTTTGCTGAGCTAGAAGGTTTGGCTTAACAACAAATGACTGGCAGTCAATCACTTTATAAAAGCCCAGTCCCATCTCTGAATGGGAGGGATTCTAGTACACCCCCTCCATAGGAGTGTGTTTGGAATTCTTCCCTTGAGTGGGGACACCCGTCAAGGTTACCCCTTGAGGCTGAGTGAAAGAGAGCTGCCCACAGTTGTCAACATGGGTGAGTAACATCAATCTCTACAAAAATAATTACTTATCAAGCTAGCTTTGAACTATTGATTTAGTAAATTATAATTATAATGAATAGTAGCTATAGCATTTATACCATGTATTAGATGTTCTGATGTCTTTTAGCCTGATCACACCGTTATCAATTATGATAAAATTTTTTACTTTGCTTACATATATGTAGTTTAGTTTGCCATCCTTAACCCCTCAGGACTGTTTAAAATGCTATAAAATTCATAAACTGAAAATTCTCCTTCTCAGGTCTTAGCAGCAATGATTGATGAATATCCCAAAGTTCTTGAATGAAATAATGGAAATCATGATTTCCTCTCTGTTAATTTGGGGAAGTAGATACCAGAAATCTCTATTCTGATTAATTACCTCATAAGACAAAATGGATTCAGGAGAAGGTGCAGGTTCTCCCTGCACTAAGACCCCTTCTTTGCTTTAAAGTACACATTTTTGTAAGGTTAATGCATTACTAGTATTGAAAGTAATGTTTTTAGTTAGCTTAATCAGCTTCATATGTCATGTAGCTTAACGTTATTAGCTTAACATTACATTAGTATAATTTGTTCTGTTCTTTAACTATATGCTCTGACAGCATTACCTTATATCAGTAGTTCTAGGAAATTAAAATAAGTCTTAATCATTTTTTCATTAACTCATGTTTGCATTTTGGTCTTTTCTGTATGTATTTCTAGTTTCCACTGTCCCTGACACTTTTGTTTATAACTGTCATTAGATCATGGGTATTTTCTTGTGTTTGTCCTTTTTGGTCAGTGAACAGGATGAAGACAAAATAAGATTGAAATTCATAGATGCTTAGGAAAATACATTCTGGACATGCATTAAATTTAGTATGTCAAAAGCGTAATTCAGTTCACAGGAACACAATTAAGTGCACCATTAGAATAATGTTTAAAAAATCAGGCAACTCAAAAGTTGTTACGTTTCCTTTTTCCTAAACCTTCCCATTCTTTCAGTTTTTCCCTGCCCATGACCCTGTCTTCAGAATCCCAGACTCAAATGTTAACATATAGGGAGGGAAAAAAAGGGGGCAGTTAACAAAAAGCTTGTAAAGTAGCATTACTTAATACTGCAGATTAATTCATACTGGTATGAGGTAGTGGCCTCAAATACATAGCAGGGCCTCCTTGTTACTCTTTCGCTTACGATTGCAGGAGTAGGTGTTGGAACAGCTTCTTAAATAGTCAAATTGCTTCTACCCTGCCATGATCATCCGCTTCCCAAAGCTAATTTTATTTTAGTGTTCCAACAGATCAAGGGAGTAGAAGTTCCTAATTCTGCAACTGCTTGTCTTGATTTACAGTCTCACTGCTAGAAATTCCTGCAAGCTTCAGGAAGAAACTGTAGTGAAAGGCTAATAACATAATGCATTCTGAAACCCTCTAGCATTAAGTAGTAACGTAGATGGAGAGAAACTGTAGGCAGAAGGAAATAGTTCTCAGGTTTTTCAAAAATGTTTGTACCCAAAATGGAGTGTACAGGTGAGAAAGGCATAAGTCTGGGTTTGTTTTTTTTTTTTTTTTTAAATATGTAAGGATCAAAATGATGTTTGAACTAAACTTGAAACTTTCTGGAGAGAAAGGGATCTAAATTTAGAACAAAACCTCGATTTTTAAGAGATCAGCAGCAGTAGGTCCATGAAAATCTGAAGTTTTTAGAAGTTGAATTAAAACAGAGTTTTATAAAAATGTACCCGATTTGCTGCTTTAAAAGTGCAATTGTGGTAAAACTGTAGGAAGTACAGAATTTTAACAGTTGTCTGTTGGATAAGTATTTTAGTGAATAGCTTGCTTGCCTTAAAATAAAAAAAAAAAGGAAAAGATTGTTTTCTTTTGGACTTATTATTTTCCTAAATATTTTAGGTGGATTTAACTATGTTGCCAGAAGAGGTTAAATCCCTTGTTCGTGATGGTTATACAGCCTTGATGGACCAGCGGTGTCATAGTGCTGAACAAGCCTTTTCGCAATTGTTGAGCATTCTAAATCCTTCAGAATTAAAGGTAAACTGAGAGGAGTACCTTAGTTTATTAGAGTAATTGAAGTTTATGCTTTCAATACTGTGTTTCATTCTTTCCTTCCACCAAAATAGTTATTATTATTGAATTGTTGCCTCTGATGTTGACTACAATGCCAAGTGTTTCACTCATAGTATAGTATAAGTATAATAAGTATAGTATAAGTATGACAAGAAACCTACAAATGAGCACAGGGTAAAAAAAAAAAAAACACGACAGTAGCATAGGGTGTATTTTTGTAATGTTCAGCATACGTGTGCATTTCTAGATGCAATCTAAAAAATATTTACCAAAATAATATTCTTATAAGAATAATATAAGATACTCATCAAATTATTTGATAAAAAACTACTGTCCATTGTCAGCTTAACCTTTATTCATAATAATGTAGGGTAAAAAAAATTCGTATTCTTCAGGTCAGATAATTCTTTGAGGGCAAATACTGTGAAATTTTGTGTATATGTATCTAGCCAATCAGCCATTGACCCATTTGTCATCCTAGATTTCTTTTAAATTATTGTACTGTTGTGTTAAGTTCTGTGTGACAGTGTATGTGCACATGGGTTGCTGTGTTTCAAGCTCCCATTTTAGTAAAGGCTGCTGGAGTGCCAACAAGAAGTCTGTCCAAGCAAGTAATGCGCCAGTCCATCTGGAATTGTGACCTAGTTTATTAGGAAGAAAAAGATTGAGAAAGTTTTTTAATTAAAAAAAAAGAAAAAAATCTGCTCAATTCTGAACATGAAATATAGCAAAGACACACTGCACTGCATGAAGTCAACATAATCAGGCCTGTAGTTACAGCATTTCTAAAAGCAAATGTTTCAGGTTGTATCGCTTTGAAATATACAGGTGTGCCGAATGACCAGCAGTAAAGGTGTAGTCAACCTTCACTTTTTATGCTAATTGTAACATAAATATGGGTAGAGGCTATGATAAGAAGGATGAGAAAAGCGTTTCCTGGCTCTGTTGTAGTGAAGATCTTCAATTCACAGTAGACAGTAATGTTCTAGTTACCAGCAAAGAGGTTTTGTGCGTGCTACTGCTATAATTTGACTCTATTTGCAGCAACTGAATCTTCGTATTATTAATTATGTTGTAATCATCTATGGACATGCCACTGCTCTTCTTGGAATAGGACAACCTGAGGTATGACATTAAGCCGCTATATTGCTTTTATTCAAAATTGTAGTTCAGGTAGTTGGCCATCCATTTTTGTCTCTCTTTAACAGACATAAAATGAGTGGGGAAGGAAAGCTTTTGTCACATTTTTATCTTATGCTTTGCTATCTTGGACTAGATCGTTAATGGTTTTGGATAAATTAAGCTACTAAATAAAATTTCTTTTTACACTTTCAGATGAGATTCTTAAGTACTAATGAAGTATAATCAATTATTTTTCTTCTACTTCTTTGTAATCTGGTTATGCACTAGTCTTTCCAACACAAACATTCTGCCTCTAAAACAAGAGAAAGAGAATGCTTTTCGTTCTGAAAAACACCAAAACAGAAGTGTGGGTTGTTTGGGGGGGTTTGGGGGTTGTTTGGTTTTTTTTTTCCTGCAGTATTTAAAAATATTCTATGTCTTACAATGAGTTTAAAAATGTCTGGGTGTTTGTAGCTTAGTGAGCTCAATCGTTTAATTTCATTATTTCAGAGGGACACCATGTTTACAGAAGTTGTTTCTTTTTTTTAAAAAAGGGGAGCCTTTGTGTGTTATCATAAGGTTGCTTAATTCCATTTACTGTTCATAAGACTGATCAAAGGATAGGGCACACTGACCCACTCTACTGGAGCGAAAAAAAGGAGAGGAAAAGTGAAAAGCTTCTGGCAAAGTGTCACATATTTTTGTCTTAAATTTATTTTGAAGGCATTGACAAAGGCTGAAGACCAGTTTAAGAAAATAATTGAACAGTACCAGGAAGAAAGATTTTGTTGTTTGGCATACTATGGAATTGGAAAAGTATACCTCAGACAAAACAGGTTGGTATATGTTGTGAATGGGTGATTTAGGTTGATTAAAGAACCATTGGCAGAGGTGTTTAGCAAAGTGGTGTTAATACGATGTTGCAGAAGTGCAACTTAATGAAGTTCAATAGCAAGGTTCACTCTATTAATTACTGCATGGGAAAACATACAAAGGAAAATTGAGTTACACTTGAGTTAGAATGATTCACAGAGAGATGGGGGATGCAAAGGGTAAGGGTGGACCTGCTGTTGCATCATGAGGTTCAGAGTGGACCCTCTTGCTTTCTGAACTCCTTCTCGGAGAAGGATCTGGCTGGATCCAGACTTAGTCCCAGACTTGGTCAGTGGTTTACGTCTAAAGGATTATATGTGATTGTTCCATTAGCATCAATTCAGCATTCAATCAAAGTTACCAAGGCAAAATCAAAGTTATCATACTACAGGGTTATGTGTGATATCAGTTGCTTACCAAAGGTCCGCCGTTGGTAAAATATCTCTCTGCCTTGAGGAGCAACCTTGAGAGGTGCCCCAGCTCAAGGGGAGATCACTGTCGTGTAGCCAGGCTGCCTAGCAGGGAGAGCTCAAAGAAGGCTCCCGTAGGCTGTCATATTTATGGGATAAAGTGGTTGGCTCGTAGTCAAATTACATGCAATGGAAAAGGTATGCATGAGACTACTTGTACCCACAACTTTCTTTGTTCCTTGATAAATGAGCCTTGGAAAAGCCACCCGCTATTCATGTGTGAATTGCGTGATTGGTGTTCCAAGCTCATATGCATCGATGCTCACTGTATCACCCTGCTCCTTTGTGGGTTTTCAGAGAACAGATTGGAACTAGAGGAGTTCTTGGCCCAGCTATGGCTCAGGCCTTTTCCTTCTTTGGAGCCTCTGGCAAACTACTGCGACTTTGGTTAAGGGGTTGAGTGCATCCATCACAGTATAATATAAAGCTTCAATATTTGATACAAAAAGAAGTTTTCATTTGAGAAACGGTGTGTGGGGTGTTTTTAATTGTTCTTTGTTAATCACTAAATTCATACATCTGACTAATTTATTACAACTTTAAGTTTGTTTCTGCTGAAGATGTAACGGCAGCTGTTGCATTGAGCAGACTCCAGGGCACGGGGATATGACCCACCAGCACACCCCTGCAGTGGAGGAGAGCTCATAGGAGAAGGGCAAAAAATTGTGATCTTGAGGGGAAAAATGTATCATAAAGAAAGCTTAGCTTATCTCAACACCAGGGAGAAAAACCTTGGGTTTAGATAAGGCAGCTGCACTAGTGAGTCATCAGGTTCCCTAAGACAGATAATGTTTTCCTGAGCCAGCCAGACCAGCACAGGAGTGCGGGGATCTGTACGTGGCTCAGCCGAACAGAAAGTGCAGAAGCTGGGCAACTTATAAACTTGAGAGCGAAGAGCTTGAGCTAGCTTCAACCTATGTATTCTTGGTGGTGGTTTTTCCCGGCATCCTGACAGTAAGTGTATTGAGACAGGTAATAGGAATCACGTTTGTATTGATTAAACTGTGTATTGCAATTGCTATGTTATGCTTGTGTTGTGATTTCAGTATATCACTGTACTGCTCTACTTAATCAAAATCCCCAGTGATGCCTGTGGTGGCTTGACCTTGACTGGCGGCCAGACCCTCATCCAGCTGCACTCCCACTCCCGCCTCCCTCCCCCCTGCAACCAGAGAGGGGGAGAAAATAAGGTGAAAAAAGTCCAGGGGTTGAGATAAAGACAGGGACATCACTTGTTAATGACAGGCGTAGGCAAAACAGACTCAACTTGAGAAAAAATAATTTAATTTATTGTGGGAAACAAAGTAAAAAATGAAAATCACCTTTCTCCAACCCCCGCTTTATCCCAGGCTCGACTTCACTCCCTCCTTCCTGACTCCTCTCCCTCTTCCTCCCCTGAGCTGCCCAGAGGGATGGGGAATGGGGGTTGTGATCAGTCTGTAACAGCTCCTCTCTGCTGCTCCTTTCTCCATGCACTCCTCCCCTGCTGCAGTATGGGGCCTCTCCACTGGCCACAGTTCCTTTCGGGGCAGGTCCATCTGCTCTGGCAGAGGTCCTCCACGGCTGCAGTGTGGATACCTGCTCCAGTGGGATCCTCTCCAGGGGCTGCAGGGCAATGTCTGCTCCATGCCTGGAGCACCTATTCCCTCCTCCTTCATACCTTGGTGCTTGAAGGGCTGTTTCTCACACTTTTTTTTTTTTTTTTTCCTTACTCACAGCTGTGCAGTACATTTTGTCCTTTCTTACCCATGCTTTCTGTGAGGTGCCACCATCCTGCCTGAGGGGCTCACCTGTGCCCTGTGGGGAGGTTGCTGGAGCCTGCAGCACTTGTCCCTACCCCCCTGCCCAACCTAAACCCAATACAATGCTAAATAAATAAGTTTGGTATTAAACCTTAAATCCTCCTCATGTAGAATATCTAGAAGCACCTGGTCATAGTGTTGGATGCTGAGAGGAGATTCCTCCTTCCCACTGCTGCAGCATAGCCTGGTGTAGTCTGAGACCCAGGGGGTGTCTGCGTTCCAGTCCCACGGATGTGGCTGTTGTTTCCCTTGGCAGTTTTGACCTGTAGTGAGGCTGCGTGTGTGTCCCAAAGAGGTGCATGTACACACACACACTCACGGCAACACAGCTGGCCACCCAGAATACGCCAGGCAGAGCAGCTCCCGTGTATGGCACTACCTGAACTCATGTAAAAAGGAAGTATAGGTAGCAGAGCCCTGTACCTTCTCCCTGGCTGATCAGGGTTGAAGGTCATTCATGATCATACGCATGCCCCCACTCTATGTATTGACGAGCACACCCAGGTTCACGGGTCCCCTGAATATCAGCGCAGGCTCTCAGTCTGCCTTGTGTCTGTGCCTGGACCCTGGGCCCCTTACCCAGGCTGGCTTACTGGCTCACACCTTGAGGCTTTTATACTGAAGAGTCCTTAAAGAGGTAACTTAATGAAACAGGTGCTCTTTCATTCCACATAGTATTACTGTTACAATTTTTTTCCTTGGCTGATAACATAAATCGTGAAAGTATTACAGGCTGTATAGGAGTTATTCATATATGATCTGAACGTGTACCACTTTCAAACTTCAGATTTTCAGATGCGCTTGATCAGTTCATGAAATCGCAAACAATGGTTAATCACAAGATTGTACCTGGAGTATTAACTTGGCCCACAACATCTTGGGTCATTGAAGAGACACGAACAGAGAATTTACAGGTATGTTTAGGAAAAAAAAAAGCATAAACCCCTGTATTGTCAAATGGCCTTTCCAAAAAAGAAAAAGGTTGTCATCTTCCTCCCTTCCCACCCCCCACATTGCCAAGGCCAAAGAAAGATGGGGGGCGAAAGGGAGGTTTTGGCCTGAAGCAGCCAGTGGAAGTGTTGCTGCTCATTGTCTAGAGTGTTGTCAGCCCCAAGGCCTGGTCTTTGTAGACCAGAACTCTTCTAGCAATGACAAATTTGAATATGTGGGAAGCATCGCCTTTACAGCAGTAGGGCCAGCCGGGGCTCTGTGTCAGGCTCTGTGCTTGGGTATTTCTTTGTAACACTATGGTGCTAATCTGCTAACAAAGTGTTTCATAATGTGTTAGCTTCTTAGTTGCATATTACTAAACTTTTAAGTATATGTGAATACTGTACACAACATAATGCTAGAGAGAACCGGTTAAAAATTTGAATTAGCAAAAATGTGAAGTTAAAAATTGCAGCAGTGGTGCTATATTTAAAACCAAATAAGGAAGTTTGACTGTGTGGTTCTTGGTCAATGCACTGGGAGTTAGATAGTAAAATTCCCTGTTTGACTTGAAAAATCTAACTTGTGGTTCTGACACTACAAATTGCTTTCTCATGCTGAACAGTTTTGGTTTTGTTTTTTTTTTTTAATAATTACTATTGGTATTGTTTTTAAAGTATAATTGAGTCACTGTTCCTTGTGAAGGTTTTCTGGGTAAACCATGCCATGAGAGAGGCAAGACGCTCCTCTGCATGGAGGCAGTTTGACACAGTAGAACATACTGGGTTATTCAGTGTATGAACTTAGCTATACTATACTGACCAGTTACGTTTCTGGTAGAAGCAGTAGTGCTGTTGTTTCCTAAACAAAAACTGTCCTAAAGATTTCTCACAGACCCCAGCTGACACCACAGTAGTCTGGACACATTAATAGATCAGTGCTGTGGGACTCATAGAGAGCGTAACGCAAATATCTGTAAGGCTGTAACTGGTGGTCTGTTTGTTTCTAATAACGTTTTCTTAACCTGGGCTCAGTGACAACCCTGTGGGACTTCAACTGACTTTACATAAAGCCACTGTAATGTCTGTACGTCAGACACTGTTCTGGGAGATCTCACTAGCTCCAGTGCAGGGCCAGGTCTAAGCGGTCCCTGGGAATGTACTTGATTGTGTAACCCGGATCCCAGGTGAGGCAATTCTGAAATGCTGGGAAATGGTGGAAATGAGCAGACGCTCAATTTTCATCATGTTATCTGAGTAATCTGGCTCATCATTCTGGCACTGGAAAACTTACTATGTTCTTACGTGTTTCGAATTGTGCAGCATGTAAACGTTGGTCCAAGATAAACCTGCATGCAGGGAAGCTATGAGTATGATAGCAGTTCAAATAAGCTTTTGAATATTTTGCCATAAAAAGACAATCTTCCATAGCTTTCACTAGAAAAGAGTTGTTGTTTTGGTAGTAGTTGTCTGCTGTTCAAAAAAGAGATGTGTGTTTCACTGCAGAATTCCCTAGAAGTTTATAAGTAGGTATTCAATCTTTTCCTGGTTTCTATGCAATTTGTCTTACATTGTTTTGTGCTTCTCAGTTGATTTTAAAGAATTGTATTGAGGAATGCAAGTTCCCTCCAGAACCAGATGCAATTTGTCGGTATCATCAATGCCATGGCCACTCCAAAATCCAAATATTTTTTACAGACCCAGACTTTAAGGTAAAGTCTTAGTTTAAAGGGGTTTGGGAAATAAAACTTCATGTTTACATGTTTTCTGCCCCCTTTCATATTAAATAGCTATCTGGAACACACCATCTTACCCTATCTGCTGTTAAGTTGTGCACTGTTTTCTGTTGTTTTTCTTTAAAGATGTTAAATTCATACTATTTCTCAATATTAGGGTTTTATACGTATTACTTGCTGTCAGCAATGTAGAGTGGAGTTTCATATCAGCTGTTGGAAAAAGTTGAAAACAACAAACTACAGTGATAAAAATGATAAGGTAAGAGCTGTGTCAAACTATAAGCATTTTATATTTTCTTTTATTAGTCAAGATTATAGCATTCATTTTGTTTGTGATAAGTGCAGTGCTACAGCCTGATGTTCCACCCACATGACAGTGGCAGGAGAAGAGATGGGAGAGAGGAGTCTCTTGCTAAGTTATCTGACATGCAAATATGGGTAAAGCTTGCTGTTGTCAACAGAAGAAAGACCTGTCTGCGTGAAGGCTTAGTATGCTTAGCCTGTTTCTCTTGCATCATTTATGTCCTCCCATATGGAAGTTTTATTCCTTCTACAGTCTTGCTGTTGAAGCAACAGTTCAACATGGAGTATGTCTAAAGGAATTTTACAAAATATAATAGCAGCAGCTAGTATAAAATTAAGGGAAATCCAGGCAGTGTATGAACACAGAATATTCTTAAAGTTGACTCTTGAATGTGAAGTTGGAGGAGGAGGGGCTTTGCTGTAGCTTTGGGAGTAACAGGTATATGCCACAGATCTGGGATCCTTTTGATTTGCAGTCCTTGACAAGTCAGCTGTCACTTGCTTTTCTCATCCAGTAAGTTTAGGACTGCGCTAGCTTTAGTTCTGTTGGTCACCTCAAATTAAGAAACTGTAATCTGTGTAAGAGTATAGATTTCGTATGAATTTAAATGTCTTTGATGTATGCATCATTTTCTCTTACAGGATTTTCTTCAAGAACTGTGTTTCACTCCTGATTGTACAGGCCTTATTTCAAAAATAGTTATTTTCAGTTCTTCGGGTCTGGTAAAATGTGAAGTAAGTAAATGTTCATATAAAATATGAAAATAATCTTTAAAATATTTACTCTGGTAAAGGAGATAAAATGATGGTGAGAATGTAACTGCAAACTGATAAGTAATATGCTATCTTAACTACAGAATCTGAGCATTATTTAGGAATATTAATTACCTCTTCTGTTCTTACCTGTTCTGGTGGAGCGGACACTACCTTATGGTATTGGTTAGAATTGTCATGGGTAGGAACTGGAGTTCTGTTTTATGTTTTGTTTGTGCAACATGAAAGGAACTCTGTTAGTTCAACTGGGAGCTAATCTTGCTAAATGAAATAACTGTATTGGAAGAGTGCTTTTAGCCCTCTTCGGAGTCACAGCAAGATGGATACATTTCCCAGAGCACTATTGATCTGTGAGAAGCAAAAAAAATTATTGTAAAGTTTGCTTCCTGCCCACTGGTAAAGCAAAACAGCCTCCAGTTCTTCCTGACTTTGTGTTATCTTTCAACCTGTCTTTTCTGCAGATAAAGAAGTATTGCTATATACCAAGTTGTAGCAGTAGAAGAAAGTTTAGGTGGACCTTCATGAGGCTTATGTAGGCTGCATTATCTCTTTCATAGGGTTACTTTTACTGCTTTCCAAAGCATCAAATGTTCCTGGGTTTTGAGTACAGCAATGTTGCACTGTAATCCAAATTTAATTAATATGATGTCACTTATTTTGGTAGTTTGAACAAAAAATCACAAAACCCAAGGAACCACCAAGAGCCAGTATTAAACAGAAATGTTCAAGGTAAGCTCTCTACTGTTTAAAACTAAGTTGAATCAGTTTGAGAACAAAACAGTTTTCTCTAGGATTGGTTTTCATGCCTTTTTAAGAATTGCTAAAATACCACAAATGCTGTGGAAAGCTATTCTTGCCCTTTGCCTCTGATAAGCTAAAAAGTCTGGTAAAATATGTTACGATCCAGTTATAAAAGCATTTAATTAACTTGTAAAAGAGGATTTATAACATGAGCACAGGAGGGCATTAATTGGTATTGCTGAATAAATTATTGGTAGCTCTTCTTTAAAAGCAACATTTTTAGTTTGGCCACAGGAAACTGTTTTCAAATATACAGGATATGAGTTGATGCAAATCTGATTTCCCACACCTCTGTATTGAGAGATAAATTGTCCATTGCACCATTGACTTCCCAGCAATTTGAGCCCATAGTTTTTTAATATAAACTGCTGCAGTCATCTTTAAGTCTTTATACCTGAAACGTAATTTCACTGTGAAATCTGTGGGCAGGGGGCAGGGAAGTAACATGTTGTTTGGGGAACGTGTGATTTGGAGGCTGCGTGCAGAATGTCAGGACTGTTTCTTTACTTTTGCTCTCCATACATGTCTTTCATTTGTGCTAAGATACTTAACAGTTGGAATACTAAAAGTACGGGTGTCTGTAATTCTTCTTAATGAGTGTTTTAATTACACTCAGATTTCAGTGCGTGTGTATCTAGACTAGAATACCACCTCTATTTTCAGTTTGAAATTGCAAGCATCGTTTTATTCCTTCCCCTTGCTGGAGGGAAGAAATTCGGCAAGATTTTTGGCTGGATGGGAGAGGTATCACTGTGTGGCATAAGTTCAATACCACCGTTCCACTGAATTTACTATCTAGCCAACTTTGTGAATATTTAGAAAGTGTAAATAAAAACTGTATATAATGATGCTACTTCAGTTGTTGATGCACATACCTTTGACATAAAGGAGTTTACACTTTTTGGTCAAGTGAGGTTATAAATAATGAGGAATCATGCTGAGGGGATAAGCAGAATTGATTTTTAAAAGTTAAGGAAATAAAATGTTAATATTTCATTCAAAATGCTGAGTTGTAAATTAAGAAAAAAACTAATAGTATTTAAGTTAATCCTTATTCAGACATATTTAATGGGAGTAAAAATTATTGCATCTTGAGGGTATTCTTACACTTACATACTTCATCTTTATGAAACTTTTATGAAATTTTTTCATCTCTTAACTTGTAAATGAAAACTAGCTTTATATTTGTACTCTTCAGCATAGTATCTTTTAGTAGAATGGAGCTTATAGCTATTGTGAGACATGAAAAACAACAGAGATGTGCCTAACTCCTTTGGCAACTTAACTGACATTAGGTTCACTGCTTAATTGCTTTTTTCAGTCTTAGGAAGTTGAAAATGAAACAAGAAAAAAAATTACGAAGAAAACGTGCACGAGAAGAGGCACAGAATTCTGCTAAAAAGAAAATAGAAGAAAACCAGATGGGAAACGAACCGTCTCAGTGCAGTGATCACAGTGGTATGTGGAAGTATAGACTATTGTTCTAAGTTACTATGAGGTAGCATTAATTAACAATTTGAATGTCCTAAGTCAAATTATAGCAGAATACTAATATTGAACATGATCCCCCTCTGAAAGACTTGCATTTTTACTTAAGATTACTTGTATTTCAGTTCTGTTTTAAATTTCTAAATAACCATAAGATGTTAGTGTATGGTGAAGTTCCTTGTAGAAAACCTTTATTTTTGCTTCAGTGGTTCACGAAGAAGCAGCCTGAAGAGGGGAAAGGCTCAAATTCCAAGTTAATCTATTTAAAACTGGTTTCAGAAAAAGCTTTATCCCCGACACGTTAGGACACTGCTAGGAAAAAAAAACCCAAACTGCATCTCAGATTAAAAAGAATGATATTCGAACTGCAGAAACTGCAGTGACTTGAAAAATAAATTTCACAGGATTGGGGAAAGTAAAATACTTCCACCTGTAAGCACGTAGTCAGTTAATGCTTCAACTTTTGTGTTCCAGTTATGTTGGTCTACAGTGTTCTGTATTTCAGAAGTGTGAGCTTCCACTGCATTTTGTATTAGGGCAAGCTACAGTGCAAAGAAAAATGGATGGTGGGGTGGTAGTGGTTGTTTTGGTTTTGTTTTTCTTTTGTTGCAAATATCAGGGTGGTTGAAGTCCCCCATGAGAACCAGGGCCTGTGATCATGAGGCTATTTCCAGCTGTTTGTAGAAGGCCTCATCGACTTCCTCTTCCTGATCTGGTGGTCTGTAGCAAACACCCACAACAGTGTCGCCCATGTTAGCCTGCCCCTTAATTCTTACCCATAAGCTCTCAACATGTTCTTCATCCACCCCTAGGCAGAGCTTGATACATTCCAGCTGCTCTCTATGCAAGAGAGCAACTCCACCACCTCGCCCCTGCTGGTCTGTCTTTCCTAAAAAGTACGTAGCTATCCACAACAGCATTCCAGCCATGCGAGCTATCCCACTGTGTCTCTGTAATTGCGATGAGATCATGGCCCTGTGACCGCACACAGATCTCTAGTTCTTTCAGCTTACTCCCCATGCTGCATGCATCGGTGTACAGGCATTTCGGAGAGGTGATTGAGCATGCAGGTTTCCCTGGAGGGGTGCAAGAGGATCCATCATAGCCGTACACATAGCCCTTGAGGTGGCTGGCTGTCTGGATCTCATCTTGGGAGTCAGCTAAGGAACATTGTTCACTGCTGTGGTTCAATGGCATGTCTGGTACTTTCTCTTTACAAAACTCTCAGGTGCTAATCTTCTTAGGGTTTTTTTTCTTAACCATTTTGTTTGAGAGGGGTCCCTTCCATTAGCACCACAGGTTAGTATTTTTACTTCCACGTGGTTTTCTAAAATCACGTTCAGTTGACTTCGTGTTGGTTTTTTTAAAGTCTAGGCTATCTCCTTCTCCTTTCCTATGGCATATCTTTAGTTCTGATCCTTGGATCCGCTGCAGGTCACTCAGGTACATGTATATGACTTGATCGTCCTAAATGCCCTTAAAACTTCTAAGAACTAAAAATGCCTTTGATGTGACAAAAACGCTCACCATAAAGTGCTGCGGATAAAAGTTGGGACACCGGTGCAGGAATATGTTAACATGAAGCAACTTAATACAGTTCTGCAAAAATCTATGCATAGGTGTTGGCCAACCTTTTTAATTTGTCCTGAGTTAATTCGGTAATAAAATTGAAGTCTTGCATGTCTTCGGAGACAAGCTATTACCCTGGGTTTTTTTGCTTGAGGAAATTTTATGAGGAAATCTTTCAAAAAAACCCATCTGACCTCCCAAACTGTCTGAGAGGTTGGGATGCCAATTTCAGCAGAGAGCTAGAACACAAAGGGTTTTTTTGTTTGTTTGTTTTATTAGCAGCCATAGCTACCTTTAAATAAGAACAAATCTACTTGTAACTTGGAGAGGAGTGCAGATGAGAGGAGCACTTGTTTGTTTGCATGTTTGTAAGACACAGAGGTTTTTAATGGAGACTCCTTCAGGATAAACTCAGGAGTAGTTTATACCTGTAGAGTTCATTGAATTTGTTAGTATTCATGGAACTGTTTACGTTATAGTGCTTAATTATTCTGGGTGTAATACGTAGTGCTTTATTTTAAAAAAATTTCTTTTCAGACCTACATCTTTTGACTATAGTCACAGTCAGTTAAGCTCCAACAGTGGCATTCTTTAAATGTCTGGTCGTGAACAATAATGACAAGTGAAGGCTGATACGAGCCAGTAATCTTTTTTACTCTTGTTCTACAAAGAACCAGTGACAGGGTCAGGGCAAAGGTTTGCAACTAAGTGTATGCTCCAGCATTCAGAAGTGTGCCTTTGCTCTGAGAACTGATGGTTGGGGGAATTCTGTCTCTGCATCACAGCAGGCATGCAGCCCACGCAGATAAATCTGTGTAGACAATTGCTTGAAGCTACTACTACTGGCAGGTAATAATTACTTTTTTTTCTTTCTGAAGTCTAGTTAAGGTACTAAGGATTGTTTCTTTGTGTAAACCAAATTTAAAACAATGTGTTAAATTCATAATGCTAAGGCTAGCTTATTTGGGAAGTTATATTTTGTGTAACTTTCAGTGTTGCAATAAAGCAAATAGTTAAAAACATCATTTAGTCCAAATTATCTGTACTTTAAAGATGATGTTTTTAATTGTGGTAAACAGGCATGAAATCTTCGGTTTTATATCCCATTATAGGATATGTTCAGGATTTATATGCTGGTGATCGAGTCCTGCAGCATATCAGTCGAAATGCTGAGCAAATAAAAACAGCTGTTTGTGATGCTTCCAAACTATTAAAGGAATTACTTTCATGGTTTGTAATCAGTGAGGAGGATTACACGTCATATTCCAAAACCAGTAGCATGTCACATGAAGTGATGGAGCAGCTCATCAGTTACTTAATTCAGGAAAAAAACAGAGTGAAAACAAGGGGGTTTATCTATGTGCTGAGCGAGCTGGAAGAAGTGGATCCCAAATTACACAAGTGGCTGAAACATCTTAACAGCTTGGGTAGGCTATATGTTTATGTAATAGCGGAAGACCTTATACTGTCATAATCGTTTGGTTTACAGATGAAAACATAACCTCCTCATTTTCCAGTCTTGCTTTCTTAACTTTAAATGGTAAAGTAAAGCTTTCCCCTTTTTCATTTACTTGATTTTTAGCCGGGATTTCTAGAGAAAGAAAATTCGACCATTGGTAACACAGGAACAACTGCTCTTGTTGCTGCAAGTAAAGCATTCTAATGTGGGCAGAGCTTTGTCTGTGTAGGAAAGAGAAAATTAAACAGTTTTATTTTTTTAATGTCTTTAAATTCCAGAATAGGCTTAAATGATTATATTTGTATAAATAATTTATTTCTGTAAAGTAAATCATGGTGGGTTTTTTGTCATAAAAATTTAGCTGACTGTATAACTTGCAAGTAATTTAACTCGATGCTCTTTGGTAGTGTTGCCTTGCTGTGCAATTTCCTATTGAATTTATAATTGGATGAAGGTAGAAGTTTATATTTGCAGGCAAAATGGACACACGATGCCAAAGCCTTGGACGAGATTTGTGTTCTTAATTCTATTCTGTTGCATTGATGTCCTTTAAGGAATGTATATAAATTTATTATACAAATAATAATCTGTTGTTGAGTAAGAGTAAAACTTACATAAACTCCATTTATCATTTTTGTCTGCATTTTCAAGATACAAAAAGGATTTACATAATCTGTTTCAGCAACTGTATATTTAATTTCTAGAACAAACTGTTCCTCTATGAAGAGGAATATCACACTGTAAGCACTAAAACTGTGAAGCCGGAATGAAAGGTTATTGGTTTTCATCTCTTTTAGGTCTGACCGCTACAAAGAACTTTCTCCTTCAATATGGACAATTTTTAAAAGAGCTTGACCTTTCTATTTTAACCACACTCTGGAATGAGAAGTATGGTAGTAAATTTGACTATGTGACAACTAGTTCTGAAGACAAAGGGACTCATGATTATTTCTTAAAGCCACCCCTAGAGAAAACCCGTTGTTTTATATGGCTGTTAGAAGACAACAGAGAAAATTTTCCATTTCTTCATCAAGCTTTAGATGAATTCTTTGATAAAATGGGTAAGTATTAGTAAGTACTAACCTCCTCGTTATATGGGATCTTCTGTGTTCAATGCTTAAAAGGCAAGCCACCCTTTTTTAGGTTACATTCTGCTGTTTTGATTTACGTGCCACAACCAGCACGTGAGTTTACCTTTAAGCATATATGATGTGCAACCAAAATGAGTATTATCTTTCAGTTTAAGCATAAAGATTCTGCAACTACAGTCTTTGAGATGCTTTAGTGGTATTTGATAAAGGATTATAATAATTATTACTATAATTTCATAGATCATAATTATAAGTTACATAAAATATTACTATCTCCATTTATGAATGTGTCTTTGTTATCCTTTCAATAGATGACCCTACCATTATATTAAAAAAGCAAGGAAATGAAAATATATCGGTAAGTGAACTTAACGTCTCTTTGGTATAAGCTCAGAAACAAGTTATCAGTGTGGTGTTTTAAAAATGTGCAAAAGTGAATAGAGACGTGCATCTCTTGGTTTATTTTACATCATCGTCCTTCAGACCTGATTAGAGATTTGCTCTTTTGTTTTATTGTCTCCTGGCCTCCCCCTTTTCTTAAGGCACTTGAAGACTGTGTACTAGTAATTTTTCCTAAACTTCTGACAGTAAAATACTTGTTTAGGGTTTTCTCTTTAGTTAAAACACAAACCAACAAGGTACCTTTTAGATTATGAGCATTTCACGCAGATGAGGAAGTTGTAGTGAAAGCAGATGAAGGTACAGTAATGTACTGTATCACCTCCTTTGGATGGGGAAAATAAGGCAAATAAGGTGCACGGGAATAGCATTTACATATTACTTGATAACAGCAGTTTGGTATTAACTTTAAAAAAAGTCTCTCTAAAAGTATCATTGGGGAATTAAAAGTGCACAGTTTACAGAGAGACTCTTACTAACTGCTGTATCTGCATATTTACCATGACAACTGAATCTGAAATGTGGTTCTTCCCTGAGTGTGCTTTATTTGAATCTGCATAATTTTGGACACTAACTGTACTGGGCATTTTACAGTCCAAAGCAACAAATTGGAAGGTAGCGTAACCCAGCTTTACCTTCAGATGTCATTAAATTGTAAGGCTAGGAAAGTGACGTTTGTTCTGCTAATAAGCAAAGTAAATTTGAAGTGAATTAGGCATATTTTGCATTTGTTCATTACAATTTATAGATGCTTTTCAGATTCAACCCACAAGTTTTAAACTGTACAGCATTCTGAATCACTTTTTGATTAGTATCTTAATTAAAATCCATTCTAATTGGCAGGAGTATATTATGTATTTCAGTTAATTATGTGTTTGAGGCAGTCATTTAAAATTATTCTAGCCTGCAGATAAATTTATCTGTACAAAACCAAGATTTACTTTTGATACAGAATAAATCTTTAGAGTTAATTAATTAATATGTAACTTAAGATCTGAAATCCTTTGCTTTTTGATTTAATGAGTTGGAAATCCAAGAATGAAATGAAAGCCCTTAGAATAAAACAACTTCTGTTTTAATGTTACTTATATCCAAAAATAAACTGTTAGTAAGTTACTGTTAGTCAAGTTATGTTAATTTGTAATCACAATCCTATTAAAAAGTGAAGATGCATATTAGTTACTTCATCTCTGCGTATCTTAGAAAATTGAAGTGACCAGAACATTTGACAGCCCTGTTTGCTTCTTGTTCCCCACACAAAACTGTGGTGTCACAGCTGCTTAAATATGCAATTTCAGCTGTAAGTAATGAGTAAGCATCTGAAATACTAAAATGATAGAATATTCTGTTTTTAAAAATCTGTGCATTTACAGAGGAAAATCATGAAAAGGAACAAAATGGGTAAAGTCTTGCAAAGCTCTGTTTCTTTTTGTGTTTTGCAGCTGGGGATGGAGTGGAGAGGGGGAAGACTGTGTGCCTAACCTTGTAAATCTTGCTGGTCAAACCAGAATGAGGATTTTAATCTGAAACTTCTTAGAATTTACTTACTGGTTTGGGAAATGCATCATAATTCTAATAAAAAAAACAGTGACTTTATTTTTTCTGTTTCAGACTAGTAGTATCAAAGTTAAAAACAAAAACAGGAAGAAGAACTCAAAAGACTTAAAGGTCAGTAACTTTTTAGCTGCTTACTACAGGTAGTTCCTCCCCCCCCGAATTGCTGACATTCAGGTGTATAGATGCTGTTTTCCTAAACACCTTGTGGAGACTCATTCTTGAAGTAATTTTTCCTGAAGTAGAATAATGCTCTTAAGACTCTATTAATACAGTTTGGGGTTTTTTAGAATATGGATTTGTCAGTATAAAAGGTATTTCTAAACCTGAAAAAAAAAAAAAATTATGAATAACTTTGGCTCTGACTGTGTACTAGTACCTTCAGTCTATCCACTATCATAATTCTAAATGACTCTTTTGATCTTAATTTGTCATATGGGAAAATGTGAATATCATACACTGACTGCACTATGTAATTAATACTGTATGCTGCATTTTGTTTTGCACTGACAAATAGCAAATTTGGAGAAGGACACTTTACCAGTCATTTTACGAGAGGAAAATGTGTCGTTACACCTCATGAAATACATCTGAAATTACAGGTTTAACTGTAATTTCTGATAGTTTTTATGGGCATATCAGTGACTGGAGACGCAACTGTTCCATTTATTGCTCAGAAAAATGTTACTAGTTATTCAGTATTTTATAGATTTTGCTAGGAATAATATCCTACCTGAAACTTATACTGTCTTTTGTCCTGCTTTTCTAGGATTTTGCTTTGTTGAAAGCTTCAGATAAAATCTTCTTTGTTTCCTCCATGCTCCCACCTTTTTAGAATTTTACTAGAATTTCAGGAGTAAACTTAAGATTTTTTCCTGTTATTATCAGCCAGGTTTTTCTTCTTCTGACTTGGATGCATTTATAGAAGTCTGTGTATTTCTGAAGTTCTTAAATAATAAAAATTAAAAGACAATGAAAACATTTGTAATGGTGAACATTAGAATAACAGGTGTCATATTAAAACCATGTGGAACTAGGGATAACTCGGACTGGCCTGTAGTAAAATTATTAAATCTTGAAGGCTCTCAAATGTAAAGGAAGAGATTCCTAGAAAGTCAGTTGGTGCGGAGCCCAGTGGAAAGAAGTTATATAAAAGTCTTAACAAAGTGAAGCTGTACTGTTGTTTGTTTTTTAATCCAAACTCAGTAAAAAATCAGGCATATCTAGGATTTTGATGGAACTGGTAAAAAAGAGAGAGGTTGGGCTGAATATCCCAATTTATTTTTCCAAAATAAGTTCTGAAGAAGAAATTAATAATTTTAAATTAGGAATTTTCTTGCTGTGGTTTAGTACTGAAAATTGTACTTAAGTTTTGCAGTTCATAATATGGCATCTGAACATGATGAAGGTACAGAACAAAGTTCAGTGTAAATAAGTTACACATAGTCTTTACAGTGGATCATTTTGCCTATACTTTTGTGAGATAAAAAAATAATAATTTGTTTCTAATTAGCCTATTTTAGTATTATCCAGTGGAGTTAGTACAGCACCACGAGAAGAAGATAAGATATTTATAGAAGAAAATACTTTGTAAGTACCATCATGCATTTTTGCTTTTATTGCCCAAACTCCAAAGTGCTTTGCAGGTACTGGCGAAGACTGTCTTAGAAACCCCGAGTCTGGGTTAACGTATAAGCGTTTTTGATATGAGCTTGTACAGAGCCATTGCTTCTCTACTTCTAGGACAGGTGTAAGCGGTACTAGAATTTTAAAGATCTTAACAATACAGGAAGTAACCAAATGGTTGTCAGGCTACAGCCCAATACATCTTCTAGGCCAAGAGCTATTCTTTCAAGTAAGATCTTGCTTGCTTTGTGTTCCATTTTAACATACCAAGAAATTAGTAGATACGTCATCAGTCACAACTGAACTTTGCCATCCACGCCATATCAAGTAAATTGTGATGTTGAATTGAGGAAATCTGTTTTGCGTTACTCAGAATTTGTGTGTTAATCGGGAGTCAAACTCTTGTATTCTGAGCCCAGTTTCGCTCTTGCTTATAGATGTGAAAGCTGCTAGCAAGAGCTAGGCCTTATTCTTATTAGTTAGTGCCAGGCCAGTTAATAAGTTCAGCAGTTAAGTAGTTTGGCGTAGTGTTTATTCTGCCTGTTAGAAAAATATTTGCTATTTGGGTATATTTTTAGCACTGCGTAGTTACTATACAGTATACTGTTTTCAGTATATGCGAAAATACAATTCTTTTCAGAGATAACAATTATTGTTCATATGCACTATTTATTTCTTCCTTCCTTCTCTTTTTTTTTAATGCTACAGAGATTTTACAAACTTTAATGAACCATTTGTAATCCCAGAATATCTTCGGGGGCAACTAGAGGAATTTGAAGCTCTTCGTGGTATTTCAAATAGTAACAGCTATGAAAGACTTTTGGATAATATCCCAGATCAAACCTGTGAGAGCTTATATGAGTATGTATACGTTTCTATGCTTAGCAGTTTAAAGGGTTTAATATTACTTCATAATTTTTATAACATATTGTATTAAGTCCAGTATTTGAGTCCTGGTGGTCTGGTATATGTATGATCCATAAAGGTATGTACTAATGCTTTTAAATAGTTGCATGTTTTTAATAAGATGTGGACAAGCAAGAGTGTTACAGAAAATTTTTATGCTTGGCTAAAACACGATCTTCCAAATGATTGTTCTTCAGTAGTTCTAGAGGTTCTTTGCTTCTAAGTGTTATTGTGAAAATACAATGTGTGGAATATGATTTTAGAATTACATGAAAAAACTTTGATTAATAATGACAACTTTTTTTTTTTTTCTTTAAGATATTTCTCTCAAATCTTGGATGAACATGGCCCTATGGAAATTAATAATAAATTACTGGTTGGGGAATATGAACATTTCCCTGAAGAAGCTCAAAAGATTGTAGAAGGTGAAGGTGGTCTGAAGTCTTTTCTTCTGAAATCCCTTCGTTTCATTATGTTGGATAATCTTATTGGTTTAAGAAAACACGCAGTTCTTTTTAAAGAAAATCCAAACAGAAATGAGACTGGAGGTAATGAAGAAGAAAATGATATAGTATGTGATGTGCAAGAAAATTCTTCCCAGATCAAGCTACAGTTAAATCCAGCTGCTAAGGAATTCAAACCACTGTCTTATCATAAGCAACCCCGTATATCAACATCTACTGACTTAACAGTAGCAAGTTATGAGACTCCACAATACTTGCCCTGGTCTTTTCCTACTTCATGTGAATCCGTGCATTCTTTGCATAGTCAGAAGATTGGTACCATAGAAAATGAGTCGTCATTTTCAAACATTTTAGTAAAGTGCTTTGATTCTCAAAATCCTGGTATATTTTTGCCTCAGACTTCCTGGGGTTATCCATATGGAAGAATATTGCCAGTGCCCTCTCAAATGCCTCTCGTGTCAAATGTTGCCAAGCAAGCTAGTTACATTTATGCTGATAGTATAGCTCATCAGGATAATGACAAATCAGTAATTTCAGACAGAAAGTACATCTTCAGCAGTTTTGTACCAACTGAAATAGAAACATATCAAGACCCTCAGTGCCAACCAGAGAACTCAGATAACACATTTTGTGAAGACAATTCTGCTCTTACGAATAGTGCAAATGAAGCTGAATATGGTATACACTTTATTAAGACGGAAAAAGAAAGCAGAGATATACCTCTAACAAAAAACAATCCTCATACAAGGATGATAGCTGTTCAGGTAAGAAATTAAAATGCAACAGTTATTTGAGAGCTTTTAGGTGATAAATGACAGTGTTAAGCACTGGAAAGTGCAACTCCTTTTTGAATGATTTCTTTATAACTTCCCAAAGGGTCAAATGTTGTATAGAGTTTCAAGAACAGATATTCAAGTAATACTTCTGGCCACCCAAATGTAAGGGATCTTATGTAAGTAGTATTTAGCATTCTGTAGTACTTATCTCCCCAAAAAAGGCCACAAGTTAGAAGATACTGAGGTGTTTATCAGACTGGAAACTTCCTTAAAACTTGCAGTTTAAGTTGCTGGCACTTTCTACAACTACTCTTGTTTTTAGTTTGTAGTTCTGTAAAGAGATAGTCACTGGATTTTGTTCTGCCTGAAATTTTTGCAGATCTTTGGACCCAGTATCAAAGGAGGGAACTGGTGCATATCACTTTAAACTTCCTTAACCTTCCATCATTTTTGGTTTTGTAATTAGTTCAGTTATTTGTTTTAACTTTCAAAATATTTGAGGATTTAGATAGTTTGTACAGCCTAACAATTGCTGGCTGATGCTTCCCTCCTGGTCTTACAGTCGCAGCCCAGCTGTAGGATGAGATCAGGGCCAAACTCCCTGGTGTTTTCCTTTTCCCTCCTGAAGTAAAAAAAAAAAAAGAAAGTTTTGTCCTACAGGCTGAGAAAGCATTGCTGAACACCCTGAAATGGGCAGAGCATGCAGCTGAACAGAAGAGGGGCTGGAACATTCACCCTTTATGGTACCCCAGAGTTAAATCAGCGTACACCACTCATGAAAACACACTTCAAGTAACAGAGGGAGAGAGTAGTCACATCCACATTTGTTACAGAAAATATTTTGGATTAAGATGCCGGGTTTTCAGAGTTACACATATGGCAGTTTCACACATCCATTTATAAGAGATTACCCAACATGCTAGAGGGACTGCTGGGGAGAAGTTCCTCATCTTCATTTGTTTCTTGTCATTAAGGGAGGAAGAGCTGTTTATAGCTGTGAGATATAGTCATCTTTTTATTACTGCTTTCTAAATTAGGAAAATGTTAATGTGTTTTTTTCAAACTTGTTTTGAGTACAAAACTTTTCTTCACTTTAAATCTTTCCTGAGGAGTTGATGAAAGTTAGTTTCCCATCAGTCTTGGCAGATGAATTTCATCACATGGCTGACTGGGTTTTTAAAATGCTATTTCTGTTTGGTTCTTGAACACATGCATCAAAAAGATAACAGAAGAGGCAACAGTTCTCAATTTAGTGAATTCTGATTAGCAGAGATCAGAAGAGCGCTAGGCAACAGATTTGTTTCCGTTTGCAAAAGTGTGGTAGGGCAAGGCATTTAACATTATCTGACTATGATTTTTAATAGCCTATTAGAAAGGTAACATCATAAACTGGATCTTTAATATGTTGCGTGACTAGACTTTAAACCTCAGTTCTTTCAGTAAGTCCTTGATGGGTGGTATTAGAGGAAAATAAGCAGGGACTCTGAAGGTCCTTGAGTCTCATCCCTTCTGAGTAGAGGCACTTATGTAGTAGATCTTGAGTTTAGGAGGAGCCACAAAACACAACTCATCAGCGAGCTGTCAGACACTGGTTTTGCAAGTCTCAAGTTTTCAGTCATTTAGAACACAGCTGTTTAAAGACTCCGAGAACTGTTCTGAATATAAATGCTTCATGGTCAATTAAACTAGGGAAAGATCATGACAAAAAAAGTGCTTTCATTATAGATTGAAGTTCATTTCAGAAACGCTTGCATTATTTCTTTTTACATTGTAGACAGACGTACTTCATAAAGTAGTTAGATTTGTAAAATTGTAGGTTAGGTACAAAAGCTCCAAAAGAGAGCTGACTTACTAGTATAAACTAGAAAGCTTTTTAATCAACTAATAATTCTTTGTATTCTAGGCAAATCATGAAGTAGCTGATAGGGAAACTAATACCTTGCCTTTTCATCCATTTGAAATTCAACAAGTAAGTTATCTGCATATTTATTTATATTTCTCATGAAGAAGGTTAAAGGAATGCCCAGAAATTTAGTAGTGAAAAGATAAAGGTACTCTGCAAATGACATGTCTTAACAGATATTTTTTATTTTGGTTTGTTTGGGGGGGGGGGGTGCCCACTGGTTTGGGTTTTGGTTTTTGTTGGGTTTTGGGGTTCTCTCCCCACCTTCAGGTTGGGCTGTATTCTGTGATGTTCTTCTTGGAAACTTCACATAGGCCCACAAAACGAGGTTTTGAAGCTTAGTTCTGTAGCTATTCAGTGGTTGGAGTGTGGTTTAGGGAAATTTAGTATTTCCTCTCCAAAAATCTTGAGGTTTGATTTAAATGCTTCATTTGGGTATATAGGCACCTCAGACTGAGGTTAATGGTAGTCTTGTGTCTGTACAGGGAGGTAAAAGTGAGAAAACGTGGCCTTTGACCTCATCATATTCCATTCATAGTCAGACACAACTGTTCACTTCCGGAGCTGGATTGAAACTTTTATACATGTTTCTCTTAAACAACTCCTCCCCAAACCAACAAGCAAACAAAAAAACCCACTCCAACCGCATTGAAGACTTTGAATCTCAACTGATAGCAACTGTTCCTTCATGTCATCAATGTTTACTGCCCTATGGTAACAGATATTAGATTGGTTTTTATAACATGTATTTTCAGGGAGATATTCTACGTATGGAAAAAGAGCATCAGGTGTTAAAAGAACAACTTAAAGAAGCACAAGAAAAATACAACCAGTTACAAAGCCGAAGCTCAGAGGAAATCAGTGCTTTAAAAGAGCTCCTAAAAAAAAGTGTTGAAGAGACAGAGGTAATGTTTTTATTCATTCAACAGTGGGACAATCTGCAGTGGCTCACAAAATTGGCTGTAATTGATCAACAGTATTTTTGAAACTTGACTGGTAGTCCTCATTGCTGTGAAGTCTAGCTCAGCAAACCTCACAATCTTTGTGTGTCATCTGCCTTCGAACACACTTAAAAACATAGGATATTGGTTGCTTCCATCTAGTGGATGTGTATTGGTTTTGATTCAACCCGAGAACAAAACCGGCACTACACTGCTGACTCTTTCCTTCTCCTTGATTTGTTGGGTTTGCTAACAGGCTTTATTTCCTTGAAAATGTTTGAGAGCAAGCAAAGTCGTCCCCAACCAACACTATCAGCTTATTATCACTTTGACTGGATTAATTCTATAGTTAAAGCTGTAGATGCTTTATGTATACAGGCTACCCATTTGTCTACATGAAAAGGAATTTTTCCATTAAAAAAACAAACAAACAAACAAACAAAAAAAACAAAGCCATCTCTCCCCATCCCTTTTTAATCTTTAGTCATTCAATTTCAGTTTAATCTACTTTTTCCTTTTCAATGGTTTGTTGGAGTAAACTCATGTACTGCAGCTTGGGAGCTCCTGAGTTCTAGATTTACTATGGGCTGCAAGTATCCTGGCAAACTTTCATATAAGGGGTGATGGAGTCTCACATTTGGGTTTTCTTTTTTTTCTGTGAATATTTGGTAAAAATGTGAGCTCAAAAAGTTTCGAGCTGAAAGCATGGCTGTATGCAGGGTGGATGAGCTTTTCCATGGGAGTTGTAGGCACTTTTTAAAAAATATTTTTTGTATTTCCTGTTGATGCATTGATGCTACCTCATTTTTTTAAGCAGTTAGGGCAGCCGTAAGACTCACTGCTGTTTTGCTCTGTTACGATTTGTAACTTCCCAGTTGTTAGTACTGATACAACATTATCAGTACTGATTTTCAGCTGGATTTTGGGTTGGATTCCAGCATGTACTTGTATGTGACACTGCGGAACTGGGTTTCTTCTTGTAGCTGACTGCAAAACAGGGTTGCAAGCATTCTGAAGCCATGTAAATGAGGTGTGCAGATTGTTGTGGGAAAGCATTTATGAGTATGTTGTCCATGCTAAGCACCTGAACTGAGTAAATTAAGCAGTAGTAAAACTCTGTTACTGTAATTTTCACTGTCTTAGCTTTTGATCATGTGTCAGCAATCTGCTCTAACTTGCATTTGAATAAAATAGTATTTTCAGAAATAACATCATATTTTATGCTTTTAGGTATCAAAGAATGAACTGGACTGGCTTCATCAAGACTTAGAAATAAAAGTGAAAAAATGGCAACAGGAGAAAAAAGAAAATCAAGATAACTTAAAAGCACTAAGAAACACAGCTAAAAAGCATACAGATACCAATGATAGGTACTAATTTTATATAGAGATTTACATTACTTCCCCTTTGCTTGATTTTTTTTTTAAAGCAGCAGTAAGTACAGTTATTTTTGATAGACTGTGATAAGTTTCAGTATCTATTGATTCCAAGATATATGCAGAGCGAAAACGCAAACTTGTTGCCTGGATGTCATTCTGAAATGAGTTAAAGGAAATTCTTGGATTAGAGCTGCTGTTAATAGGATCTACGTAAAGCATTATTTAACCTAATTAACAAATACTACTCCTCCACTATTTAAGATCTTCCCATGTTTTCCAGAATCCTTTCGATCTGCGCTGCTTTTTCACTTTTGTCCTTCATGGCTTACTGTTGCTTCCTCAGTGTGCTCCCTCTACTGCATTATGATTAGCTTTAAATTTTCATTTCCATTTTCATTCTTCCTTTTTCTGTTATACAATCAGCCCAACCAAACCCTGGTCTGCATTTGTTTTTCTTACATGCTTTTTGTCTGTTCTGCCATATAGCCTGTCTGAGGGTCATCCAAGGACATGTGTTTCCTTCTTTTCTAGTCCTGTTCCTCCTTTCTCAGATTCAAGTAAAAATGCAAGAACCACATAACTGCATGTATCTATGGTGGGGTTTTTTTTTACCCATCCTTCACTCTAAAACAGAAGTCTGGAGCGCTTTCCATGGAACTTAAGTCAATAATATCAACGTATGAATCCCATCATGACCCTGTGTGCAGCAAACCCAGCTGTCCCCTGGGCGATGAGCTCTCCTGGCGATGGAGGAGCAAGAATCAACTTCAGTCAACTTCCACCATAGTCAACAAGCATCCATGAGAACACGTCACTGATGTACTAAAAAATAAATTGTGTGCCATTTGACGAAGTGTTATCAGTAGCTTTTCCCAAAACATTCTAAACACTTCAGAAATCCTTAACTAACCTAATCATTGTCTGTGTAGCCAGGCAGATGTTATATCACAATAACAGGCTGAATATGTACGTCTGCTTTTGTATTTTGATTTTTTTTTTTTTACAAGTTACATGTAAACATTTAAAATAGCTTCTAGATAACTGAGGAAACTGACTTACCAATAACTTTTCTAATCAGATTTGGTAATTCCTACTGTATTTATAATGTTCTTTCTCAGTTTACAGACCTGAGAAGATTTCTGTCCTTGAATGCTGTTGTAGTATTGTTAGTCTGAGTAGTTTGGGCCAAATGTCTCTTGAAAAATCATTGGCCTGCTTTTATATTAGTTACTGCTTCATTAGGAATATGTTAAATGCACTTATAGTATTAAACACCATATAAACCATACAGATTGTCACTGCTGCATAATTGGCTCTATGGTTATAGAGGAATGTGTCACCTATTTGCTTGTGAACATTTTTCAGAACAAGCTTAACAAATGTTTGATTACTCTAGGTATTTGAAGACCATTGATGAGAAGGAAAAGCAATATAATGTATATTTAAATACGTATCTTGAGACCAGGTAAAACTTGTACCTTTCAACAATATTTACATTTTTCTACTGACTTGTCATTATTGGAGTTGTCTGTCTCACTCTGGGTGGAGGTTTAGAAAAAATAAGCACTTTAACCTCTCTCTCTTATTCTCAGTTTACTTATACCTATAATAAGTAAATATTTTTTTTATTGTAGATATTTAGAATAATAGAAGTGTGGGTATTCAAAATACTCTTCATACATTTCCCTTGGTTATATGATACTGTGTTCTAGAACAGATATTAGAATTTGGGTGTGGTACAGACATACTGAACTGTTGTATGTAGCTTTGGATCTTCATACACTTGTAGTCCTAAATGTATATAAGGTTATCTATACATTTTCTAAAAGTTATTCACCTGCACATAGTATAAAGTCAAGGTTTCATTTATACATACGTTCCTTATATATGTGATCAGGCTCAGAACAATAATACTTGCATGACTGCAGTAGTCAAACTCCTATATATTTTTAGGTTGCACAGTGAAATGTGGTTAAGGAATCCCAAGGTTGTGTCCGTGGAGCCAGCAGTATGGCTACACGAGCTTGATACTCTACCTGAAGGCACAAGCTGTACAACGTAAATGGAGATGCATGGTTCCAAAGAAGAGAAGTAATAGCTCTAGAAAACCTCTAAAATGCCATAAATTTTGAATGCTACTCTGTTGCAAATGTTACTCAAGTATTTGACTTCTTTTTATTTCACAGTAATAAACTTGCTAATGAGAAAGTAAAATTGGAAGAGCTTATAAAAAAGAGTCAAGATGACTGCCAAGAGTGTGTGAAAAGAGCTGTTAAAGCAGAGGTACAAACACAACAATCTTAAAACACTTTTGCTAGAGCTTGGATCATTTGTGCTGATAATAGGTGGGGAACATAACTGTTGAAGTTTTATCTAACGATGTACTGTTTTAGTAGTATGTAAAATGTCTCATAAGCGTGTATCAAAAGTGTGACTCAAATATTGACAAGTGCTGTTCATGATGTTATCCTGCAAAACTTTGCAGATCATCAAGGCACTTTATTATTATCGACCAGTATTAAAAGTGCACAGAATTTGGGGCATATAGTGTTGCTCCAAACAAAATTCAACTAGTAATTCAGTTTCATTCTTACCCTTGTTACCTATTAGTAAGAATTAACTGTAGGAACATAAAAAAATTCCTTGTTAAAAGTTATGGTTAGTGAATATATAGCTACTTCTTTATCAGGTAGAATCAGAGTGAAACAACTGACTTACGTATTTCACTGAACGGAGAGGAGTACTGATAAATACCAAGATTTTCTTCAAAACCAGTATCTTTTATACTGGAAATGCTTTGAATTTCATGAACAATTCACCCTCTTAAGAAGGGCATGAAGGCTGTCTTATCTGAAGTAGGATTTTATAAAAAGATTAGATTGTTGGTCCACATTAGTCTTCAACCGTGCAGTATTTAAAAAGCTGCCTTAATCACTTAAAGTGTGTGTATGTATATATCTTTATATATGTATAGGATAAGTTACAAATGGAACAGTAGTGGAAGCTTTTTACTGTCAGTTGAAGTGAATGTAGCTTTTCATCCTCTTGAAGGCCTGACAGGGCTGTTAATTCCACTTTAAATTCCTCACCATAGGAACCCTGTGTGTGTGTGTGTGTTGTACTCTTATCAAACTATTGTTTGATACTTACTAAAAACTATTTTGAGGTTTTATTCCTTGTGCTACTGCAGTGCTTTTACTGCATTTTTATTTTTTTTAACACAGTTATGCTTTGTTACAGATATCAGTACTCAAAAACTGGAAGGAGACTGAAGTATGCAAGCTGAATGGCATAGCTGCCAATGCAGAAGCAAATCTCAAGATGCTGAAGTCATTGAGCAGGTATGGAGAGTTTACACCAGAAATTTCAGTTCTACTCATTGCTAAATACAAGCAACTACTGAATGTTTAATCACAATCATTTAACTAGACAAGTCAGTTTTGCTCACATAGAGGTGATAGCCTGAAAGGTGCGTAGAAATATAATAGTTAAATACGGCTTTCCTGAAGATGAATTTCCTCTTAGTCTTAAATTACCAAGATGTGTGATACTTAAGCAGGAGCAAGCTTCTTGTCTTATTCTTTCTTAGCTGGCGAAGATCAGGCTACTGGGAACATTCCAGTTATTCCTGCACAGTATCACTGGGAGAGGGCTGCAATGTAAATAGAAAAGAGTGCAACAAAACTGCTGGGCATGCAACAACATTGTGTTCTTCCCTACAAGGAACTAATTTAGCCCTTGGTGTTACCTTTTTAAAAAACTTAGGCCATCTTCCGTTCCCTGTCTTTATGTTACTGCAAAATACTAATTTACATCTGAGGAGTCTATTTCTAAGATTGGATAGGATCTAAGTACCAGTAATTCAGCTGATTTTAACTTAAAATTGCTTGAAGTTTTTAACTGTGATTTAGTTGGTAGGGGAAGCAAGTGCTGTACTAAAACCACTGGTGTTAAACAAAAATAATGGGAATGTTGGAGTTTAACTGATAATCTTGAATACTTCAGCAGTTCAGCTTCAGCAGCACCTAAGTTGAAGTCACAGATGGATTCTTGGGAAATATTTATTTCAAATGTAAAGAAACAACTGGAAAAAGTAGAGGTAAGCCTTAATTTCTCTTAACAAGCTTTAAGTTGAACTTTGGAAATTAAACCAGAATAAATACCTTACATAATTTTGCATTCCTTTTTTAAAACAGCAGTAGCTTGTCCTCCAAATACTGAAGTGCATTTTCTTTAATAACAGAAGAAATTTTTAAGTCCAAATTACTTTAGTTAAGTTACAGTGAGTATCTTCAACTTTATAAAGGCAAAGATGTGTCTTTTATACACTTGCTTCAAAATGTGTCCAACGTTAACAAGTCTCGTCTCTTGGTTCTTTTGTGTTTTTTGAGCTTTAGACATCCTTGCAACTTCTTTAAAGCAAACGAAAACGCTCTGAAAAGTTAAGATGTAAAATGCCTAGGTTGAGTTTTCAGCCTTATGTCTTCATTTGAAAGGCCTGGTATCTTTGGTGTTTTGTGAAAAAGTAGTTGTGTTAATGCCATTTTAAATAAGGAGTGAGCTTCAGTTAACACTGATGTGGAGGATATTTTGTCTTCTTTCTGCAGGCTGAGTATGAAGAAAAAATTCAGACAGTGAAAAATGGTGCACGGAACTGCCTCACTAAAACGGAAACTGTGGATCTTCCTTCTCCTCCCAGCGTCTTAGTATGTATCTTGTATTTGATAGCAGGTTGTTACAAAATTCTTTAACTTTGCATAGGTATGGTTATCCATTATAGGACATGTACGTAAAGAATATATAGTCTTGAAAACAAAGTGATCTGGCTCTCCATATGTCCAGGTAATGTTCAAAAGGAAAAGGTGGCAGCAGATTAGCATGCTGAATCCAGTGAGAAGCACATTTTCAAGTCCTTTGAGAGGCTTAAGGTGTTTAACTTTAAAATGCTTCACTTTCTGTCTGAATTGAGACTAGTATTTTTGCATATTGTGACTTTCCTATAGTACCAAAATCCATAGGGACAAGGCCCCATTACACCAACATGTGTAACTGATTATGAATACCAAAATCAACTCCCAGTCATGTCTGTTATGAACTAGATGGAGTATAGCCATTTATGGAAAATAATCTGTAATGACTAAATCCCAGATAAATACTATTTAAAACCACTTTTTGTGGGCCAGCAGTTCCACAGATGCTTTGCTCAAATCACATCAGTTACTTCCGAACCCTGCGACTGTTCCTGATGCAAGGACGAGGTCAGTATAAGTCAGTGCTCCTTGAACTGTTCATCAGTGCGGTGGCAGGGAGACACGTGACAGTGTAAAACTACTTTGAGCCAAGCTAGCCGCAGCAGCACCACAACAGGGCACAAAGCTGATGCCCAGTCCTGAAAACAAATAGCATTCAGAAACCATTGGGCCTGGGGCAGTTTGGAGTGAGGAAGAAAGAGTTCAGTCATCTCGCAAAATGGGGGAGGTAATTCACCCAGTAAGTAAAACACATTCATACTGCACACACAAATGAAATCCCTTTATTCCTTGGAGATACCACACAACTTTTTAATATATGTGCTCTGCAGAAAGTCACGCTTTCTTCTTTTGTTTGTTTTTGGTATAACTTAGATTCAAGGCTCTGTTCTAGTACTGTGTGTTTATGATTGTTACTACAATTTTTCTTAGACAAGTAATAGTTACACTTAGGCTCTCCTGCATACCTTTTCTTCCCCACTTATTTCTAGGTACCTCCTTTCTACTTATTGGCACAGAGCTCTTAAGAATATGTAGATAACTTAGTTACCATCCTTAGGTTACCATCAATTTACAGCTTGGGAAAGAGTGATTTTTTTGAGCCTCTTGTTCTGCATTTGGTATCTGTTTTTACTGCGGTAATACCGGAATAACCTTTTAAAAGAGAGATCTGTAATTCTTCCAGCTTTGAGAGGACTTTAATAGGCAAATAGCGAGCCCAAATTAAAAAGACTTGATGAAAGCCCTTTTTCTATCTGTTTAATTCCGTTAATTATTTGAACACCTTTATAGAAAAGGTAAAATACCGTTTCAAAAAGGTGTTAAACTAAAGAACACAGAACAAAGAACCAGCAGTTTTGATTACAAAGAAATGTAGAATTTTAGGTCTGTGTGTTAGAAAGCAACCTTCCTAGAGCAGTCAAGTACTGAAACAAATAGCAGTCACAGGGTCAAACAACAGAACTTATTTTAAGGAGTTCTTTCCATTTATGGAAAAGAGTCGTTAGTGCAGAAGGAAGTCTGACTATAGCTGGCATGTGTTTCTGTTTAAAAAAAAATTACACTGGATTATGTATAGATTATATAATCCATTAAAAGCAGTGAATTTTGTATTTTCAAATTGATGGCACTTATTTAAAGCAGTCGTGTTTCTACCACCAACTTCAAGCTATACTTTGTACAACTTAGAGTTGTCCAACAGCTGTGCATTTTTTTAGCAAAGCAAGAGTAAGTTAAAAGAACAGTTTGCCTATGTGCTGTCCTATTTAATCCCGTTTCAAACAGGTTGTCTATATGTAGTACATACTGAAGAGCACCTTTGTGCAATATTTTCACCTAGGTAAAGCAAATTAAGATAAATTCATAGAACCTTCCAGTTCCTTAGCATGACTGAATGTGTCATAATTCATGCTGCAAATGCTTGAGAGTTCTGCTCAATTTATTTTAATCACTCTTTTTCCTGTGAAACCTGTTTATTTCCTAGGCAAAACAAGGCAGACCTCCCATCGGTGATCCAGCCGTTGTCATGTATTCCTCTGCACCTGCACATCCTAATTTACTTCCTGCATTTTCAAGTTCTGAAGATCTAGGTCCAACACATGCTTCATTTAATGCACAGGCCAGAGTTAAGCCAGCATATGCAGATTCTAAGTCTTGTTCTGCAAGCGGTGGGTCACTGAAAACACACCCCAAACCTCTGGAATGTTCATATTCTGATAAAGTTTCAGCAACTTGCCCGTCAGGGATTTCTGGAAGTAATACTCGGAATGTCCAGCCAAACCAGAACCACCGAGATGACTCAGCTATACAGCAAAGGCCTTCTGGACTTCCAAACAACAAAACGCTTCCAAAAGTATTTGAAAACATTATTATGCGTCTACAGAGTATATTCCCAGACTATAGCAGGTAAGTTTTTTTAACGTGTGTAATGTTATGCTGGGTAACAGAAGTTCTGAACATCCAATGATAAAATAAAATAAAAAAAATTGCTTTCATAGTAGCTGGCTTCTGTTTCATGAGAACAGTAATATTAGTTGTTCCTCTCCCTCCCCTCCCATTCAGAGACATTCCTTAAGGTAACAGACCTACGGTGTTGGCTTACGCGTTTTGTTTTTTTTCCAGTTAGAACCACCAGCAAATATTATAATAATAATAATTTTTATTGTTTGGGGTTTTTTGCGATTCAGATAGCTAGATCCTAGTTTATTCAGAGGTATTGGAAGAAGGTATTTGCTACAGTTCGTTTGAGCTGTTAGTATCTTTTAAAGCATCTACTGCTGTGAATTAAACATGGAAGCCACAGTGTTCTCTAACGCTGATCACAGCCATAGTATTGGTAGTCAGTAATCGTGTCTTTCTTTTTTTTCCCCCTTCAGTTCAGACTTTATTAGCTTCATAAAAGATGTACAAAGAAGAAATGGGAATACATTGTCAGGTTTGAGCTTTGATGAAATTCTAAGCAGAGTGACAGAACTCATTCTGGACCAGCAAAATAAGGTACTGTGGTGTATGTAGTTGCTGCTTTTTCTACTGTGCATCTCTGACAGAGGAAACAGTGCAGCACAGTCCAGGAAAGAATGCAAACTTTCCTCTGCTGTCAAGCTCTGAAATACGAACTTGCTCGAAATTCTTTTCTAATACTTGTCCAGGCACAAACTTCAACAGGGAGACCTGTGGCGTCAGTAGCCTCTGCTTCACTGGCACAGACTGGAACTCGGAGTCGGGAAATACCTGCAGGAGAAAATGTGTCCAGCCCACCCAAGGCAAGACCGATGCATAAAAACACCTCGAGTAAAAATCCATCTCAGCCAAATCTCCAGCCCTGGGGAAATGTTGGAGCAACACCTAAATCTAAATGGAAAAAACTAGACTATACAGTAAGTTCTCCACTGCTTCAATGAATGTGAAGTGATTGGCATGTACTTCATGTAAGACATGAAATAATCAAAGTATTGCTGAAAAAAAAAACTGACTTGTTCATTTTGTGTACAAAAGCTTATATATACTTGGTTAAAATTATTAACATAATTAACTTATTAGAATTTGCTGATCAATTGTTGCTAGCTTTCAAATAACTTAACATTTTACATGTAGGCCTCCAGTGATGACCCTTGCACAATATGTCACGATGAACTAAGCGGAGACTCATGTGAACTAGAATGCGGGCATCATTTTCACAGAGAAGTAAGGATTTTTGTTCTCAGCACGTAGGTGCAAACATTTACAAACTGTGTTCAGTTATGCCATTGTTCCACTTTCTAAAAGTAACCCTCCTCCCCCGTACCCTTCAGTGCTTAAAGAACAGTGCACAATTCTCTTTCGCATACTTTGTGCACCAAGGCTTGCTATGTATGTGGTCTTACTGTGTCAGAAAGCTGCAAGTTTGGGATTTTGAACTAAAATGATAATTCACTATAAACCCTGCATTTACCACCTGATAGCAGTTGCACGTATAACTGCATGTAGTGAGAAAGTCAGAATTATGTTAGAATAACTTGGTACTTCTGTCCGTGACCTTTTCCCGCTACTTCATTTGTTATTGCAGAATAGGTGCAGATGTAAATTGATCAGCACAGTGTCAAATTGGAGAACAGTTTTCTAGTGGCAAATTTTAGTAACCTAGAACACATTGGAAAAAATGCTTACCTATTAGTGACAATTATTAACATACTTAAGCTGAACTCTTTATACCAGACTTGGTTTCAACATTATCTTCCTATTCTCGCAGTGCATTAGAACATGGCTTAAGCAACATTCGAGTACCTGCCCTATCTGCCGCGTTCATGCTCTGTTACCTGAAGACTTTCCTGAGCTTCCTGCATGGAACAGATATGCCTAAACCTTGTTTTGTGTGAACACGTTATAAGAAGATGCAAAGCGGCTGCAGAATAATCACTGTGTTGAGGAACAGAAACGTGATGCCTAGAAAGAGACAGAACCCTGGTTTTATTGACAATGGTAGTAGGACTCGGACTGATTCAGTATTTAACACTTGGCATTAAGATGCAAGATGCTGGTATTGCCACGGCACCTGCGGAACCAAGTGAGCATACTCCAAGATCCAGCACTTTTCCTGGTTGCTGCCTAAATATGTGAAGCTGATGTAGTTCAGAGGCTGGCAGCAGACACAACTGGTAGGGGTTTTTTGGCTATGGGATATTTAATCTACTGCATCTACTCTCTGAAAGGATGGTGCATAATTCCTGTACAGAGGGGACTTTCGTTCAGAGCACTGAAAAGAAATTCTACTATCAAACAAGTAGGTGACCTGAATGACAGACCAGCAGAATTTGGAACAGCCAAGACATTGCCTTCCTCTGGCATAAACAACTACAATTTAACTGCAGGATTCAAATCGGACTTGTTGTGATCATTTTGAATGCAGTACATATAATTGCAGCTCCTTTCTCTGCATAAATCCATAGCTAATAATTCAAATTGTTTAAATAATGACTTTTAGAAATATTTTGAAGCAAGAATTTTTTAAGTGTTCATGTGATTCTTTCTGTCTGTGTATCACTGAGTTGGAATATCGTGGCTCAATTCTTTAATCTTGAAATATGGTTTGAATTCCCTCATCGCTGAAGAGCTGATTTGTTTCCATCAGAATTACAGGATTTTTATTTTTGATGAAGCAACACTGCATCTGTATTCTGTGCATGAATGCTCGTCAGCAGCGTGAGGTACAGAAAACAAACAGCTGAAAGAACAGTTATCCTACTGCTTTAAAAGTCTGGGCTTGCCAGGGTACCTTCATCGCTGCAGAATTTGTCTCCAATAGCCAAAAGACCGGGACTACAGCGTGTGCAGCTTAACAACTCTGAAAATGGAGTGTGACTGTTGTTCGGATACAAGCAGTATTAAATCGATTGTATGAGATTCAGTTAGCTAATTCTAGGGATCATTTGTTCCCCCAAGTGAGTATGTATCCTCCAGATGAAGTTTTAAACTATTCTGTGATTATTCAGTATATTAATTGGCACCTGGATCAAAAATAAAATTACTCCTGCAGCTGATGTGGGTTTTTTGCGTAATATTTTTGCTAAGTCTGAGTTATTGGTGAGTAACCTACTGTATACTAGAGAGCTAAGGTACCTGGTGCCCAAAGAATTAGGTGCTGCGCTGCTCAGCATTACTGCCCTTGCATCCTTTTCAGCTGCTCTTATTTCCTTGGGCTGGGGGACACGTATATATGATCTTCTCAGCTTTTCACAAAAGCAGCCTAGGACGCTGTTCCAGAGCAGAGGTATCCTTGACCTGCTAAGCGGTGGCAAAGCAGTCCCACATGTGCTGTATTTGATGGTGTTCTCCAAATATAGAATGTAAAGTGCCTTGAGGTAAGAAGGGCGCGCTGGCTGTGCAAACAGGTAAGAGGGCACTTGCTGGTAGTGCACTGAACTGACATTTACATACGCTTCCTTGTTATCGGCCGGTCTTACTTTTCCCTTTCCCACAGCACAGACAGGACCCCAGGTTCCCAGCTAAGCAGGATGGGTTTTGATCTACGTTCCTTTTGTCTTCCCTGACTCCCATGAGCTGGAAGGATTTTAGTGATTTCCAGAGATAGGTCATTCAGGCCTTTGAAAAGGAAGCCTTAGAGCGGGCGACCCCCCGACCCTCACTGCCCCGGCGAGGGGCGGCCGGGCAGGGCGCAGCTGTGCGCCGGGGGAGCGCATCCGCTCCGGCTGCCCCGGCCCCAGCCAGGGCGAACGCCACTCATCTTTCCGAGTAACTTTTGACGGTGGGAGGTGACAGCGCTACTTCGAGCAGCAGGTGGCACTCTTGTAACGTCGTTTAGACCAGACGGAGTGGCTTGCGTTTTCCAAAAATCGTTCTGTGTGATTTCCTGATCTTAGAGAAGTGTTAAGCAAAGAGCCCCCTCCCGCTCCCCCCCCCCGCCCCAAACATTGAAATAAAAATTTCAGATGTTTATTCCTAGAATACAGATGATACAGAACCAGGGCCAAACGTAGAATTCCATTTCCCTGCTTGGCAATGCTGCTGGATAAAGCTGAAGGAAATTATTTTTTGGCAGTTTTCTTAATTGTCTCTTCAGGTTGTCATCTTTACACTTATAGTTTATATAACACTTTATATACTTAGCCTGCCTCCACCCCACATAATAGTCTATGGAAAATTCATAATTACAATGGAATTGTGGCTGTTCTGTTTACTTAAAACAACATCAAAATCTACAACCTGTTTGTGTTGGGCAGGTTATTTCTGGCTGAAATAGTTTTCCTACTTAGTTCCTTAAAGTATTTGTAAACTATATATCTTAAATGTTTTTACCTTAACTTATTCCTTTCGTGGCATTTACATTTATACTTTAAGGTGAACAAGTGACAATATTGACCCCAACTAAGTAAAAAGAGTGACTCTGGAGTGGTTATTCATATAATGGCAAGTCATCTCCTAAAGGCACAACGTGCCACAGCGTAGAAGTTTTTTAATGCAGTTTTTCCACCGCTTACCCTCTGCCAAGGGCAGCCTGTATGGGGCTGCACCAGTTGAGGGGTGCTGTTTGTCACATGACAGATGTTTTTTTCACGTTAAAACTGAGCTGTAGAAGTCTTATGAAAGGGAAGACGGTATAATGCAAAGAATAAGTATATTCTCAAGTTAAAAACTTTTGGCTGGTCTTTTCCAATGCTGTTTTACACAAATAGCAAGGACAAAGTAAGGGCGTTGTTCTAATCCCAGGGAGAGCCCTGGGAAAAACCACACGCAAAACAACAACTTTGGTTCTAAGCATTCTTCCAATACACATTCATATTCCCATTTTGATCAAAATACACGTGATGTTATTTCTCTTCATTATTCATTTTACATCGCTTACTTCACATTCATCTTACAATATTCATCCCACAACACTGCGCTGCATTGCTGTAGCACCATTTATTTACACCTTCAAAGACGCCATTCAGTATTATATTACAAGTCCCATGCCCTCCCCCAGTATATATACACCATGTATAAGAGGACTTAACAAGGTTTAAGAGGTCTTTAAGGACTTTGGAACAAGTATTACAAAATGAAATAAGGAGAGAAACTTACTACATATTTCTACAATTTGTAGAAAAATACAGAATCATTCCTTCAGGATTTGACTGAGAAAAACTGGGCAACACCCCATGGTTGTTGAAGTTAGAAAGATACCTGACAAAGCTGTCTGGACAGGTACAGCCGCATCAGCTATCACAAGGCAGGCAAAGTCTTACCAAGATTTACAGAGAACCGAAAGCACAACTACCAGCAGGAACAAGGAAGTGATGTGTTTTCAGTTAAAGTAAGACATGGATAAAATTTCACTTTGCCTCTAAAGAATTTGGTCCTTTTTTGATAAATCCTTAAGCGATTCTCTTCTGGCTATTTACATCCTGCAGAGCTTCAGCGGGAAGTTCTCTGTGATGAGATGATCATCGTGCAGAAGGACAACAATGTTAACTTCAAACTCTGGAAGAAGGGAACAAAAAAGTAAAATAAGGAGTTCCATATGACTGAATTGTCACAGCAGGAGGCGAGGCAGGCAGTTCCCGTTCTCAGACGCAGCACTTTACAGCGCTCTTCCACACCGTTGCAATACCCTGGATTTTCCTGCGGCGTGGCTCAACAAGGTGCTCGCCACCAGCATCCCTGGGCCATTCCTAGAGGACCCTGGCTCATCCTAGTCTTTGGGATTCCTCTGGATTAATTTCTGTATCACTGAGAAACTACGACATATGGTCTTCCGGACAACAGCCAGAGTTCAGACATCTAAGATTAAAACATTTTGGAAAAGACGCCTCACATTTAGAAGTATGTAAGTGGAAGAGTTAGGGAACAGATTCCTTCCCTGCTGTCAGCATGTAACATGGCCTTAGCATCCTGCATTATGTGTGGCCTTATGAAATTAAACTCTTAAAATACAATATACCTGCAAACTATGAAAAAAAATTTCAACAGAAGAACCTACTCTTTAGCTATTGTACTGTGTTGTTCAAATCATAATCGGTATCAGATCTCTGATCAACCCTAAATGGAGACAGAATACACAGACAGGTAGAGTTAATAAGTGAAGGGTACCAGAGATCCAAATAAACTGAAAATAACTGTCCTTTTTTAGAGTCTTCATAACTACGTTAAGACTGTTCTTATAAATAGAAGTAGATACTACACCAACAGTAGCTGTTCGACACTGTAAATTACTACTCAGTAGCTTGAAATGGCAAAAAGTAGGAAAGAATATTATTTTGGGGAAAATCACTGTACGTATCAGGTGCAAAAATGCTCTTGGGGGAACAGATAAACAGGTAGGCGAAGCTGGAAAACTAATTGTGCACCTTTGTCCAAGATAGACAGCAGAAAAGTAGGAGGGGCTTCAGTCGGGAAGGATCCTAAAGGCAGGGCACTTGTAGATTTGATCTAATACAGTAAAATAAAAAAAAAGAACCAACAGATTCCAGCAGGACAAAGGGAAGAAAAACAGGCCAGCAAAGAGAATTTTAGTGGTAATTATTTGAACAAGTGAGGAAAATCCTAAATTTCAAGTGTTTGTTAAGGAAAATGTTGGATTTTGGCAGCCATAAGCAGGAAGAAGCAGCTGGTACAGATCAAGAAAAGCAAAGTCACATACAGCCTAACCTTATTTTCCTATTTCTGAGTCTGTGCAGCAGGAAAATGGGAAACAAAAAGGAGAGGAAATGGAAAGAGGGGTTCTCACTGGTGATGACAAGCAGGAAGGGGTCATCTTGGTGTTTTATTCTTTGGCTACTACTCAGGTGTTTAATCACATCATTTTTTTTCAGAAAAACACTACCTGCCATTACACTGCTTCTCCTGTCCTTTTACCATATAATTCAATTAGTCAGAAGGAGCTTAACAGTGGCACAACTGGTTTTAGTCAGAAGTATTTGGGCTGTATTTTCTCAGCCGCTATGAAATACAGCAGACTGCAGTCCTCTTCAGGAAACCTCTACAGGGAAACACATGCACGTCCTTGCTTCTTCTTGCAGTGTGCAGTGCCGACAGCGATTTATCCCGTTACCTGCCAGAAGCTAAAGTGAAACTGGAAACTTCTCTCACATGGAAGATGCCAACACAGCATAAAGTCCTACGCGCTTACCAACTTTGAAGTTTGTAGTTTCCAGGGTAGGGCAGGTGAACAGCCTGGGAAACACCATGTATATAGGGATTGGGAGGCCCCGGCAGACATCCCCATCAGCAATCTGAATATTCTGTATTTCCGTGGCATCTCTGGCGTAACCTTCCGCGCACCCTGGTGAAAGGGGGGAGTTCAGAGGGAGAGGAGGGGAAGGGAAAAGAGAGAAGAGAAGGCAGTGGCCAAATTTTAAAACAAAGATAGACTGGGGTTGAGGGGGGGAGGTATGTGCGGGCCCTTTTTATTTTTTTTTGCCCTTTGACCCGCAAGTTTTCACATTAGCACTCTGAGTTAAGGATCACAGAGGTTATTTAAATTAATGTTTGGACTGTTCAACCTGAAGGGCGAAACGATTTTTTGCAAGTCTTTTTCTAATTGTATGGCGTTGGACAATCTTTCACATTTAAGCTGAAAGAGTGCAAGTGGTAATTCCCGCAGTCTATACACATTCTGTTTGTTTACAGAGAAACTCACCACAGGTTTCCACGCGCACTAACTGCAGCTCAATGCTTTTGACTGCAGCCTCTGCGTTCTCCACCACCAGCTCCCCTGTTAGTGGCTGTGTAATGATACAGTTTGTAGAACTGAGATGACCTTTGATGAGAAATTTTGGAAGTGAAGCTCTCTGAAAAGATGGGGGGGAAGGAAGACACAACTGTAAGAACAGACTAAGAAAAAAATACCTCACAGAAAGACAATTATCAAAATATAGGAAATCCCCAAAAGTTGCGAAGTTAAGAACTCAAAAGTTCAGAAATGCCTCACGTAACTTAAATAATAACTCTAAATATGCCTCCTTATGCGGATGCATTAAGATACCTCTTACTACCATCCCCCCCTACTCATTCTATCCACAGGAGCATTTTTCCTGGGATGAACTGACAAAACTTGGCTATTACAATTAATCCAGAAATCGGGAACCGCATGGTGAAGGAGGTAGGCTGGCAGCAACTAACAGCATGGTCAAGTTAAGACAGTGGCAGTGCTCTGGAGAGCTGCATTCTGGTCCCATTTTGTTATGGGTTACCTTATAGTCTATCGTTTCAGTGATTTTCCCACCTTTTAAAATTTATTTCTCATGGCTGCTATTGGGATGGAAGACAGGCATTTAAAAATCTACGTTTAATGCACGCTGTAGCATACTGGTTATGTACCAAGACATCAATTAAGGATAATTAATAAAGAACTTAATTTGAATACAGCATCACACTTAACTTCTAATTTTTTTTTAACAGCAAGCACGTTTCCTGCGTTTTAAGGAAAGAGCAGTAAGAATAGCTGATCGAGGATGATGGTCTCTAAATCAGTTTCCATAAAAGACCAAAGTGGGGGTTTTGCTCGCCTTGCCCTCCCCTTTTTCAGGCCAGCGGACATCACAGATGCTCTCTGCCAGGGGACAAACAGTTGAGTTTTCTACCCACATCTTCACCATCCAACTTTCTTCAAACCCTTTGCGCATCCTGCTCTACCCTTTCCCTTCTTTTGCAAGCCTTGGTCTTCTCTCCCTTCTTCATTTTTTGTTATTGACATCTTTGATGTTAGTCCCTGCCTTACAACCATCTGTTCCCACTTGCCTGTAGCCTTGGATTTCCTTGCCCATGTAACTGATTCTCCCCTCTTCCAAACCAACTCTCTTGTTGCAAACTTTTTTCCTCCCAATCTGTTTGTTTTGCTTCTTAGTCCTGGCTGCCAGTAGCAATGGCAGAAAAGTTCTCCACAGCTACTGTTTACACTGTTTCACTCAGATACCCAACATCTCTGCAGAATTTAGCTGTTCCACTCAAATCTTTGGGGGGAATAAAAAAAAGAGAGGAATTTTCATGTGTTTAGTAAACGTGACCTCACCTGGGTATTCTCTCCTAACTTAAATAACAGAAGTTACGTCCCTGACAAAACCACCCTATGAAATACTGAGTCCTGATAATGTATTAGTAAAATGCTTTTTTATTGTCTGATCCCTAGCAGGCTCTGTCTCATCACCACTATTAGTAAACACAGAGTTGCGTCCCTGCTTCACAGGGACATCATATAGCTATCTCCCTCGACGTATAGTGGTTGGAACCCAAGAGACAGACATAAGAGGAACTTGCGGAATAAAAACTCAAGGCCGTTTTCCTCAATCCTAGTCTGTGAGACTTTTTTTAAAGATGTGTTTCCCCTACAGCCTTACTACTCTTGCCAGTCTCTGTATTTTCATCCTAGCTGCATCTTCTCTCAGAAGACGTATCTTTTACACTCTGTTTCATAATCCTTCAAAAATGAGAATCAAGAACATAAGAGCAAACCGTCCTGGTTTTTAAGCTAACCTCTTTGTGCTTTGCTTGGCTACTGCAAACCTCCTAATCAGTTTTCTAGTAGTCTACCAGAAATTATAGTTCTGTTGCAATCTCCAAACAAGCAGAGAATTGAAATGTTAATATTTTAATTATACCAAAACAGTGATTTTTTCTACCTGTCCACAAGGTACTCACTTCAGACCCATTTTTCTGAGACAGGGAGAGGAATAAATAAAAATAATATACAAAAAAAAGGCCACTGCTTGTGCTACCATACGCATTCAATACCATTCTTTAGACAGCTCCACAAATAAATATGAAGATCTGCTGGATCAGAGATGTCAGCAGTTTTAGAACCTACTTTTGTGGCCATGTACTTGAAATAGAGAAAGGCACGAAGTCTGCTATTATACTTAAGAAAGAGCTTTTAATGGACAGGACTTTCTCAAGATGTACACCACTGTGTCTCTCCTAAGCCAATGAGGAGAGTATCAAGATACAGAAGAGAAAGAAGAAACAGAAAATAATTTATACGGAAAATATACGGTTCATAGGAAGAGCAGACTGCTGAGAGCTTAGTATTTAGCAGTAGTCTCAAAAGTAATTTTACCACCAAGAATAGTTATTATATGCTTATATTTGGAAAAACACATGCTTTCAGTGTGCAGCAGTCTCCAGAGACATGAGAGGCTGCTGGGCATGACCTGCTCAGCCTCTGCTGCTGGGCACAACCTCTAACTCAGCTGGAGTTAGACTTCAGCCATGACAGCTGATTGGTTTTCTAGAATCACCTCCTCCACACTCAAGAAGGGTCTATTCCAACATGCAGCAAGTCAAGCAAAGGTAGGAAGAGACCTGCGTGGATGAACAAGATGCTACTGATAAAATCCTAAAAAGGAAGAATACAAAAGATGGAAGTAGGGTCAGGTGACCCAGGAGGAACATAAAAACACTATCCCAGTGCGCAGGGATGGTTTTGAGAAAGCCAAAGCTCACCTGGACTTAAATCAGGACACACGCTGGGCAACAAAAAGAGGCATCTACAAGTCTACCAGCTGCAAAAGGAAGATGAGGGTAAATGTCAGCCTGCTGCTGAATATGCCAGGGGACCTAGTGACAAAAGACATGAAAAAGACAGAGGTACTTAATGTCTTCTCTGCCTTGGACTTTACTGATAAGATTTGTCTTCAGGAACCCTGGGCCCCTGCGACCACAGGGAAAGTCCGGAGCAAGGAAGAGTTATCCTTGGTAGAGGCGGAACAGGTTAGAGAACATTTAAACAGACTGGATGTACAAAAGTGCATGGGACCCGATGGGTCACACCAACAAGTGCTGAGGAAGCTGACCCCTGTCACTGTGAGGCCAATCTTGATTACTTTTGAAAGGCTGTAATGAACAAAGAAGGTTCCTGAGGAATGGAAGAAAGTAAACGTCACTCTTCAGTTAGGAAGATCCGAGGAACTATAGGCTCGTCAGCTGTGCGTCAATCCCTGGGAAAGCAATGGAGCAAATAACCCCGAAAGCCATTTCCAAACGTACAAAAGACAAGAAGGACTGGAAGCAGTCAGCATGGATTTATGAAAACAAGATCATGCTTAACCAGCCTGATAGCCTTCTATGATGAAATGACTAGCTTGGTGGACAAACGGAGAGCAGTGGATACTGTTTATGTTGGCTTCAGTGTTGGTTTTTATACTGTTTCTCCTAACAAACACCCTCACTGACAAACTGATAAGAGTACAGACTAGACATAGAGCTTAGACACTGAGTTAGACTGAAAACAGCCTGAACTGCTGGTCTCAAAGGTTTGTGATTAGTAGCACAAAGCCCAGCTGAAGGCCAGTCACCAGTGTACACCAGTGCCGGGGGTCAATACTGGAGTCAGTATTACTTCACATCTTCAGTGATGGCTTGGATGATGGGACAGGGCGCTTTCTCAGCAAGTCTGCAGATAATACAAAATTGGAAGAAGTGGTTGGGGAACCAGATAGTTCCTTCAAAGGGACCTCAACAGGCTGGACAAATGGGCCTACAGCATCCTGAGCTGCATTAGAAAGCGTTGCCAATATGCTGGGGAGGTGATGCTCCCCATCTCTTCAGGACCAGTGAGACAAAACTGGGGATAATGTGTCCAATTCAGGACTTCCTGGTACAAGAAACAGAGCAAGTCCAGCCTTTGCTGGATTTGGCCATGAAGATGGTTAAGAGCATGTGACATACAAGAGGAGGCTAACAGCTGGGATTGTTCACCCTGCAGAACAGAAGGCTCAGGGGGACTTTATCAATGTGTATAAATACCTGGTGGGAAGGAGTAAAGAAGGTGGAGTCAGACTCCTCAGTGGTATCTAGTGAAAGGACAAGAGGCTATGGAAACAAATCAAAATAAAGGAAATTACTTTTATTTTATTTATTTATTTATTTTGTAATCCTGTGAGGGTGGTCAAACACTGTAACATTGTCGAGTGGTTGAAAGTCTCCATCCTTTGAGATACGGAAAACTTGACTACACATGGCCCTGAGGAACCTGCTCTAGATGACGCTGCTCTGAGCAGAAGGACTGGACTAACCAATCTCCAAACACAATGACTCTGTGAATATACGGTGATAAGGTCAACAATAACATGAAACAACCAAAGAGCTGAATAAGAGGTCTATTTTCAGAAACAAGTGGAAAAGTAGGTCTAAATTCAGAAGTCTGGGACTAAGAGCAATGGAAGACAAATTGGAGTTGCAGAAGGGAGACCTAAAGCAGGAAAGTAATAATATTAACAAAAAGAGCACAACAGGAAAATCTAGAAAAACAGAGCACTGCTTTCAGTAGACAAACAGAAACCAGCATTCAGAAAGGTAAATGACCCAGACAGCTACTACTGTTCATACAGGCTCCCAAAGCCACATGGGGCTGTAAAAAAAGGCATAATGAAGGATGAAAATACACATTTTTAAGGATCTTGGCTACCCATGGTATAGAAAGTTTTCCCTTGCTTCACTGCCATCTTTCACTCAAAAAAATGATAAAAATGTTTAACGATTACTGAACAAAATTCTACCTTACATTAGTCACCACTATCACAAGAGATCAGGCAGAATCACTTTATTGCTTCCAAAAGTCAAAAAGGAGAAAAGGGAGAAAGAAAAAGAGCTGATTATCTGCAGAGCAGCATTTAATTATTCCTCTCTTGTTCTCACTCAGAGTCGCACAAGTATTACATTTAAAATAAAATAATAAGAAAACCCTTACCTCTTTAACATTTTGCAAAGTTTCAGGAGTAATTGTGAAGTCTACTGGGCTTGGCATCAATTTCCCTTTCTGTGACTACAAGTAATGAAAGCGTTAAACTGTAAACTATGATTTAAAAAACACAGAGAGGATATTAAAAAAGACAACAAAGTCAAGCAACTGTTGGATGTGTTAGTTTTCACGATTGGCTTATACTGAAAGTATGCATCTATGTCATAAAAACGCTGAGATTTCCTGCCTTTGTTATTAAATAACATTATGATATCATCTGAATGCATCACAATGCATCACAAATCTCAATTGCAGAAACAGAACTGTGTCAGTTTTTGGTTACTTTGTGTTTGCCATTGCAATAAACCACAACAAGCTCTCCATTTCTAAGTTTTTGGCATAAGCTCTACTAGCTACACTGAAAAAAAACCAAAGGAAAACAAAACCAAAACATGTGGCTGACTACTCTAAACCACCTGGAAAAGAAGAAACACACTACCTATCTGTAGCATATGGTATGCTAGAGAAAAAAGTTAAATTTCACATTTCTGTTTTTACAAATAATTACATTTTATATGTCACTTGCAATGTTTCCTTTCATTATTAATACTGAGTAAATCTGAGCATGGGAGAGAGGAGGAGATTATAAATGAACTTGTTCCATTGCTTCAAGTATGTTTTATAAACTCTCCCTCCCTCTTGTTATTGCTCAGCACTTTGAACTCTTTCTGCTGCCCTTGCAGTAACAGCTCAGGTCTCCTAAGCCATCCTCATATTACTAGGAGATGCTCAGCTGATGGAATCTACTGTAGCATTGATTTAATGGGCTTGGCATCCAGCTTCATTAACTGTAAAAACCCAAAACTTGGTCCAGGTTAGTTTTCCACCCTGGAGAAGCAATTTTTGGGGCACATTATTACAGTTCTTCAGAATCTATTCACACCATTTATCACAAAACCAAGACGTTAAGTCTTTCCATAAGTGGCTGAACGGGCTCTGAGCTTGGCTGAGATGGCAGCCTATATTCCGCATCAGGAAGGCAAGCTTTGCTCACCATTCACCGACCTCTCTTTTCTTCCTTATCTCGGTGAGATGCACTGTCTCTTCCCTACGTATTTAGAATAAGCGGGCAGCACAGCATCAGTTATGAGAGACTCCACTGTACCTAACTGTGAATTGGCAGAGCACACCACCACCACCACCGGGCTTAACTTGAACTCTTAGTTAGGATCTACCCTCACTACTTAAGAATTCAAAACAGTTTCTGCTGCCCAGCTGCAAGATGGAAGACAGACTGTATTTTCCCATAAATGACAAATTCTGGCAAAGAATAAGGTTAAGGGAAATGGTACATTGAACACTGACAGTGAGAATTATATGTTCGGTAAAACCTCATTAATTCACCCTGACTGAGAGATTCATGATTTACTGACTTGTGATCTAAGAAGTGCTATAGTGGGAACAAGAAATAAAACCAGGAAACTGCATAATATGTAATTTGTTCACTATTTTGACAAGTGTGGCTTACTTATAATGTAATAATGGACCAATAAAATGTAGCATAATATATTTCAGAAAATAACGAAATCTTACCAACAGGAAACTTCTTTATAGCACCTAGCTATATCTTTAAAAAAGGTACTAAATTTTTAAAAAGGGTACTATAGAACTAAAATAACATATTTCCACCATTATTCATAAATAAGACAAGAGTCTAACACTTTACTGTCCCGTCAGAGTTCAAAGGAATGATAGAAACAGTATGTTCTAGCAAGTTGTGGGTGGAAAAGAGATAATTAGGCCGGCACAGTCTGTACTGACATCAGATGTTCTGGACATGCGTACAAGTCAACATAAACTAAAAAAACCAATCTGATATAGGAACTTCAAATAAAAAGGAGCAAAGCATTTCTTGTGAGACAGTCTCATCCCACAACGGTATCTCTCCAGAAGGAAGGCTGTCTCCATGTTGCTAACTGCAGGATGTGGATAGTTTTTAACCTAGTTAGCATATTGCCAACCATGGGCTTACTTAATAGCAAAGGTGATTAAGCTGACAAGCTCCTTATTTCCAATTTGATGCAGTCCCAGCTTTGATACTTTGAGTCAGGGCTCTAAATCATAATTAGTCATTTGAAGAACAGAAACCAGGTATTTTCTCTTCACCAACGAACTTTCATTTCTAGGACGTGCATTGTGGGTGCCTGGAACCTTTGGCTAAGAAATGATCAGATAGCCTGAAACAGTGTTTAGAAGAACATCGTAATATTTATCTAACCACACTGTTGTTTCAGGACTGAAAGGATGAATAAGAGAAGAAACACAGTGCAGTATAAAAACATCTTATAATCTAAATCCTCTTCGTACTGTTTTCTTTAAATGAAGAGAGAGATGCATTATTCTAAGCAGAAGCAACTGACTCCCTAGCTCTTCTGGATGGTGTGGTTTTTTGAGGCTAGCTTCCTTTACTCATGTATCCCCTGTGTGTTGCTATTACAAATTACATGGTTTTACCTCGTCTTCTAACCTTAGTGCCAAACTTCACTTCAAGTGGGGGGAAAAAAAAAATCAATCTCACTTTGTATAGTTAATACCAACCACACTTACCAGTGAGTGGACAATGAATTCACAAGTCTTAGTTAGGTCTTTTGCCAGCAGAGAACGTCGCATATCACACCGTAGGGTATACTGGCAAGAACAGGATGGCAAAGACAAAGAAGAGAGGCTTAGTTAAGATTTCCTCTCTCTCTTAACTTTTCATCTTTTTATTGCATATATGCAGAATGTTACTGTTATTAATATATTATTATATTAAATAATTAGTTAAAATAGGTTAGTAGGCAATGACAGGGAGAGGGGAAGAAGATAAGAGGTATACAGTGATTTTAGATGCTCCCAAATGAAAACTGATTTTTCTTTGTGTTTACAGTCCCATAGTCATTTGCAAATGCTTTCCATATCTTCTGTTATGTAACAAACTATGAGATTGAGGGACTAATTCACTGACAGAGAGCAGAGCAGTATTCCTGCATGGCTTCAGCACCCAAATTACATTCAGTTAAGAGTGATTACGGTATTGCTTTTCGCCATACCTTGGATAAGTGATTATCAATAAGATATATTCACAGCCCCTCTAATTTTAAATTTATTGTAAGACTGACTTTCATAGTGGTAACAGTTATACGCATATTTAACGGAGAACTGTCTTTAACCATGAAGTTGAACTTAAAAGCAGCAGCATGCAGTAAAGTCAGGCAACAAGGTTAATTTTGCTGTTCACTGTTCAAAAACTTGCTGCCCATTTCCTCCCCTTTCTCCCCTAAAAAGGGAGTTATAAACCAGTGACTGAAAAATAGTATGACCCTGGTTATCACAGTAATTATACACTTCAGCATCTATAACATAGCCTTTCAATGTCCTTACAAAACAGGGAATTTGTCGGGGTGTTGGGTTTTTTTTTGTTGTTTCATTTTTAATTCCTTCTTTACAGATAAGGAATTGGCAAAACCAGGTGCACTCGGACTAGGGACTCAGCTTCATAGCTTCTAGTTCATGCTGTCTCTCTGCACACAACCTGAATATGCACGCAAGAATGAGACTGGGGAGCATATCTCTTTTCCCATCACAGACTATGATTTCCACTGAAGTCGATAACTGTTGAGCAAACCTTCTATTACTGCACTGCACTTCACTCAGACCAGGGAACACAGTGCAATGAGGCAGCAGGACCACACGTCTTGCAGTTTGGCCCACAACCTCCCCATCAGTGTCTAATTAGAAGTTCTCTGCATGAGAATAGAGACTTGAGTCTTGACACTGAACCCCCAGCTAATGTACTAATACTGAAATCAAATCTTTTGATGCATCCTGGGCTGCATCAAAAGAAGCATGGCCAGCAGGTTGAGGAGGTGATTTTGCCTCTCTAATCCCCTCTGGTGAGACCCCACCTGGAGTACTGTGTCCAGCTCTAGGGCCTCCAACATAAGAAGGACAGGGACTTGCTGGAGCAGGTCCAGAGGGCCACAAAGATGATCAGAGGGCTGGAGCACCTCTCCTATGAAGGCAGGCTGAGAGAGTTGGCGTTGTTCAGCCTGGAGAAGTGAATACTCTGGGGAGACCTTACAGCAGCCTTCCATTACCCAAAGGGGGCCTACAGGAAAGATGGGGAGGGACTCTTTATTGGGGAGTGTCACGATAGGACGAGGGGTAATGGTTTTAAACTGCAAGAGGGTAGGTTTAGATTAGATATTAGGAAGAATTTCTTTACTGTGAGGGCGGAACAGGTTGCCCAGGGAAGTTGTGGCTGCCCCATCCCTGGAAGTGTTCAAGGCCAGGTCAGGTGGGGCTTTGAGCAACCTGGTCTAGTGGAAGGGGTCCCGGCCCATGGGAGGGGGGTTGGAACTAGATGATCTTTAAGGTCCCTTCTAACTCTAACCATGATTCTATGATTCTAAATAGAGGCTTGCATTTAAACTGCACAGGACTTGGACAGAGGTCTAAGAAGTGTTTTTTAAACACCACCTTTAGTTACTCAAATGAAAAAAATACATAGATGGCATACTGTTTGTAGTCTATTTTTCCATTTCTTGATTTGGATAGAGAACAAATATGAACAAGTTAAAAGCAAATGAACTCTTTCCCTGAGTTACTGAACGCTTTCTTTGCTTCAGTCTTTACTGCTCAGGCCAGCTCTCAGGAGTCCCAGCCTCTGCAGGTAACAGAGAAAGTCTAGAAGGCGGCAGACTTTCCCTTGGTCGAAGAGGATCAAGTTAGAGATCAGTTAAGTAAACTAGATATCCACAAGGCACTGGGTCCTGATGGGATGCACCCACGAGTGCTGAGAGAGCTGGTGGAAATCATTGCTGGGCCACTCTCCATCATATTTGAAAGATCCGGGACAATGGGCGAAGTGCTTGACGACTGGAGGAAAGCCAATGTCACTCCAGTCTTCAAAAAGGGCAAGAAGTAAGACTCAGGAGACTCAGGAAACTACAGGCCAGTCAGCCTCACCTCCACCCCTGGAAAGATGATGGGACAGCTCATTCTGGGCATCATCTCAAAGCATCTGGAGGAAAAGAAAGTTATCAGAAGTAGTCAACATGGATTCACCAAGGGGAAGTCATGTCTGACTAATGTGATAGCCTTCTACGATAGCATGACTGGATGGATAGACGAGGGGAGTGGATGTTGTCTACCTTGACTTCAGCAAGGCTTTCGACACCGTCTCCCACATCATCCTCACAGGCAAGCTTAGGAAGTGTGGGTTAGATGAATGGACAGTTGGGAGGATTGAAAACTGACTGGCAGACAGAGCTCAGAGGGTTGTGATTAGTGGTGCAGAGTCCAGCTGGAGGTCTGTAAGAAATGGTGTTCCCCAGGTGCCAGTACTGGGTCCAGTCCTGTCATCAATGACTTGGATGAAGGGATAGAGTGTACCATCAGCAAGTTTGCTGATGACACAAAACTGGGAGGGGTAGCTGACACACGGGAAAGCTGTGCCACCATACAGTGTGACCTGGACAGGCTGGAGAGTTGAGCAGAGAGAAACCTTATGAAGTTCAACAAGGGCAAGTGTAGAGTACTGCATCTAGGGAGGAATAACCCCAGGCATCAGCACAGGTTAGGGGCTGACCTGCTGGAAAGCAGCTCTGTGGAAAGGGAACTGGGAGTCCTGGTGAACAACAGGATGACCATGAGCCAGCAATGTGCCCTAGAAGGCCAATGGTATCCTGCGGTGCATCAAGAAGAGTGCGGCCAGCAGGTCGAGGGAGGTCATCATCCCTCTCTGCTCTGCCCTGGTGAGGCCACATCTGGAATACTGTGTCCAGTTCTGGGCTCCTTGGGTCACGAAGGACAGGGAACTGCTGGAGAGGGTACAGCAAAGGGCTACAAAGATGATTAGGGGATTGGAGCATCTTTCTTATGAGGAAAAGCTGAGGCACTTGGGTCTTCTTAGTCTAGAGAAGAGAAGACTGAGGGGGGATCTTATCAATGCTTATAAATACTAAGGGGAGGGTGCCAGGTGGATGGGAACAGTCTTTTTTCAGTGGTGCCCAGTGATAGGACAAGAGGTAACGGGCACAAACTTGAACATAGGAAGTTCCATCTAAACATGAGGAGGAACTTCTTTACTTTGAGGGTGGCAGAGCACTGGAACAGGCCGCCCAGAGAGGTGGTGGAGTCTCCAACTCTGGAGACATTCAAAACCCACCTGGATGCATTCCTGTGCAACCTGCTGTAGGTGACCCTGCTCTGGCAGGGGGGGTGGACTAGATGATCTCCAGAGGTCCCTTCCAACCCCTATCATTCTGTGATTTATTTTAAACTAGCATTTTTTAAACAATTCAAGCCTGATTTTCTAGAAAACAGACTTAAAGTCCCACAATTTATATCCATGTTTTATCAGGTATCGGTGCACCTTAAATAACCTTGGGAGAGACTATATTTTCCTCTTCAGGACAGCAGGACTCTCAAAGGTTGGCTGAAATCTAGTGATTAACCTTTTAATTACATTTTATCCCCAGCTTGTAAAGAGAAGCTAGGTAGATGAGAGAGGGAATGACAAAACAAAACAAATATTCACCATTAAAGTATACCTTAAAACAACTGATATCAATCACAGGCAAGTTATCTGGATTATGGAAAACAACACAACCAGTTTTGCACCATTTTTGACATACCTACCACAAACAACAGATGTTACATTAGGAAGAAAGCCAAGACATAAGATATGGGAAGTACTTAAAAAACAGCTGAATGTAGACAAAAACCAAGGGAATTTTATTTTAGTTACTTCTGATAGGCTAGTAGGTGGGGGTCTTTTTGTGGATTTTTGGTTTGTTTGTTAGGGTATTTTTTTAAATCCAGACTGTAATATAAGACTTCCCATTCAGCTAAATAGCTAACAATTTTATACTTTGTCATCNGATTCTTCATCAGCACTGGTCTGAAAATTTTTGCATATAGTGGCTCCTTCAACTTTTTCCTTGAAGAAAAAAAAAAACAAGAAAAACCCCACCAAACAAAAAACCCTCACTCCTCAGTAAGAAAAAGCATTGTCTAACACTATTTACATTCAAGAGATAGCTGAAGAAAGAGTTTCCTTAAAAAAAACCAAAACAACCAAAACCAACTCAAATGAACCCATCCAAGGATAAGACAATTTTTAACCAAAAAAGGTCAAATTTCAAAATTCTGTTTCCACAAGATTCTGTTACAAGTACGTAGTACATACAGATTTGGGTGGAAATGTTACTACTCATCTCCACAGGAAAGCAAACAATTCATGTTTTTGAAGATGCTACAAGCTCTCAACACTTTGGTTTGAGTATTCATTATAAAATTACAGAGCCACATTTGCTTTGAACAAAAGGACACTGTGGTGCAGTCTTTTTTCATGAAGAGTAGTTGTCTGGAACATAAGTAGGGATCAGACATATGTTACAGTGGTTCTAACAAGGTATTTCAGGCAAGACATCTTGTTACTGTTCTGTTTATGCCATTATTCTTTAAAGATTTACTGCATATGGAAGGCCTGAAACAACAAGCGATGGAAAGACTTCCTCTCATTATTCCTTCTCACAAATGAATGCAGGAAAACAGACTGTGAACACTAGGTAGCTTTGTTCCTGTAGGATTTATCCCTGTGTGTTAAAACAGATCTGGTAAGTCAGTACACTTCATTTTTTCGTATTTAAGTATTATTAGCATTAATTGGTTGTCCACTATGCTAACAAAGTCTCACTGGTACTTGGTTAACAGTACACACTCTTGTACCTGGGTATGTACTACTTTATAGATTATCTACAAAATGGTAAATGCAACTTCTTTCACAATAAAATCAGAACTAGATGAAAACACCACCCTGTAAGAGAATTGTACAAGATTTAGCACGCGTGGCAAATACATTTTACCCTTTCTCAACCCGAAGACCCTCTTTCCAGTATGCTTTTAATTCTCTCTTGTACATTCCATGTTACATCTGATCATTTTCATTACTATCAACTATTTCCAATGAAAAGCTTAAACTTGCTGGAAAAGGGATCAGACATCAACAATTTTTTAAAAGCAACATTATATTGTTGGGATTCTGAGATATCAGGATGGTTCCTTTGCCACATTAAAGAAGTGGAAAGCATTGACTCCTAGAAACTGGAACTGAAAAAGTCAACTAGAAACTACCTACAAACTAGTACTTAAAAGGTTAACATGTATCATGATTTTTAATCTTAAGTTTTATCTAGAAAATACAGTACACACCAGAAGAATGCTAAATTAGTAAAGGGAAGCTTAAAAGCTACTCTCTTCAAAAGATCTCTAAACTTTCTGCTCATTCTTCAAATTGAGAAAAGAAAACATATTGCATGATGAAAAGAAAACTTTATCACAAAACTTTACCCTCTGCTTCCACGGAATAAGAAACGCTTTAGAATACACCCTGTAGATAACAACAGTTCAGATGTTCTTTACAGATATGATTGCCTTACCTGAATATTAACAAAGACACCGTGATATGTCTCATACAGAACTTTGTTCCCCTTCATATGCAATGGAAATTCAAATGGAATTTCTGTCTTGCCGCTGGGAAGTTTTCCTGGTTTTACCATTTCAATAGTGCTGTTAATAATTTGAATTGGCTGCAATGATAAATATTAAAAGGTTTAGGTTGAAACAGAGTGACAGCCCCATCATTTCAAGAACCAACAACACCCACCAAACTCTAATAAGACTTCCTGAATTTCCAGAAACTCATGTATTTCTTCAGGACACACAGCTCTCCAGTCTTACAATGAAAAGAAACATTAAGAATGCTTTCCTCAGAAAAACAATTTGTGATCTATTTTATGGTTATATCATACTAATGACCAAACATATTCAGAGAGCTAAACAGCAGTCTCAAGCGCTTTGGAAAGTGGAGTTCCATTTTCTAAATTATGACCCTTACTAGTAGCAGCAGGAATCAACAAGTATATGAGCCAGTTGAGCAGTTAGCCATTCCCTCCTACCTTCTCCCACCATAAAGATCTATATTTAGGGCTAGTCTCTCACTGGAACAATGGTTAACTATGATTCAACTGGGGAAGCCTGCTTGAAGATTACACTTCGTTTCTCTCTGGAGTTTTGCTATTATTTTCCCTCTACTAGACAGGAATAAAAAAAAATCTGTTGCTTCTACTTTTTTTTCTGTTTTTCAGTCAATCATGGGCAGATTGTTCATACTGTAAACAATACTGTAAACAAATTAACTACAAATGAAGACCTTAAAAGGCCCTGCACCTAAGGCTATCCTAACTTAAGCAAACTGTTTTGCACACGTAGCTATACTGCCACTAGACAGAGTCAGCCTTGCTTCAGTCAATACAGCCCTGCTTGTATGGAGCCTGAGATAACTTGCCCTGCTAGTTTCCAAACCCCATGCTTCCAAACCTGGAGAGCAGTCAATCTGTGCACAGCCTCATACTGCACAGAATAATCTGTGCAGGGCCTGTATCACGCCTAGTAAGTGACACACAAGCTCAATGGCCTCTGCAGAAACTATTGTGATAGTGACTGATGTGGCACAAAAGTCCAATTAAAACAAGTAACTTAAAAAAAAAAAAATCACACAATTTATTATTTTTCTTTAAATCTTGATCCTTCAATGCATCATCCAGTAACCAAATTATTTATGTTACTGTATTTCAGCCCTAAAGAAAACTCTCCAATCAGTGCAAGTTCGTCCCCCCAAACGTCATCATAGATCACTAGATAATGCTGAGCATTCCTCTGCTTTCTGTCATTTACATACCATGAAGTGCTATAACTTCCTAAGAGCCATTAAGAAAAGATTTAATTTGAAAACAGACAAATGTTATGTGCTAAAAAATATTAACCTGCACAGCTCTTACCTTGACAGAGTTATAGAAAGCTTCGAACACACCCACACTTTTGGCGCTAAGCTGCAGATTTACTGATCCTTCCATTGTTAACGAGATACCTTGGTGCTGGACTGTGTCTTTACTTGTTATGACCACAACTCCAGAAAGAACTTCCTAATAGGAGAAAAGACAAGATGAAAACATTTGTCCAAATAAATGTCTTGCATAGCTGTTACCCAGACAGCGTGCTAACTGGTTTTCAAACTCAAGAAAACTGTTCCCAGAGAACAGTCTAACCTTGTCAGAAAAGACAAATACTGATAATGAAAGCAATGTGAGGAAGAGACCTCTGCACTTCTAGTTTGCTTTCTTTAAAAACATTCTCCTCCTCTTTGCAGAGGAGCTTCTATTTCTTTCCAAAGTTTCAAGATCTTCTTCCCCACGAAGATGGAAAATATCCTCATAAACAACTATCAATTCAGTTGGCAATAGACAAGTTCCACTTCTCACGTTAGACTGAAAACCCAAGAGGAATTTTTATATGAAGAGTGGGATGGGCAGCCATGGGAGACAGAAGAGAACGCGTAACTATAGAAGTAATGGCCAAGCTGAGGGTAAGACTCACCTCAGGAGTGGAGCGGAATAGATGCAAAATAAATAAATAAATAAATAAATAGTTGTTCTACTACACAAGCAAATTCCACACTACATGGGAAATAGTTTAAAGGTTTATCTGAATCGAAGGCACAAATTGTATGATTCAAGAGATGCGTCACTTATCCCATGAAGAATGTTTTGTCTACCAAATTGTATTTGCACAAGAACACTGCATCTTGGAAGCATCAACTTAGAAGTTCTAACACTGAAAAAAAGATTACTTGCAGGAGAGCAACACACAGCTCATTTTACATACCCCATAGTTTATCCTTCCCTCCTCCTACAACAGAGAATTCACTCCAGTCCAGCGTTCCATGTCAAACATTGATACACATCTGGAAATAGCAGCAAGTGATTGGAGAACCTAAAGACAGTTCCTTGGAGCTAGCCTTCTCTTCTGCTTGATGGTAATGCTCTCTGCACCTTCACCAGGCTTGCAAACTAGACACCAAACTACAGATCACTCCAACCAAAGGGTAATTCAAGACTGCCCACTCTACACTCAACCAGTTAAAACCAGTCTAGTTATGTACACGTCTGACAGACACTATTTGAATTTTGCCAGCCTTCTGTCTTTACTAGTGGTACAGGATGACAATATAGAAAATGGGTCATGCGGTTTAAAGCAGAACAGGACAGCAGTAGAACATCAAGCATCACCATGAAGGCTGACACGCTGCAAGTCTGAAAAGAGGACCTGCAGCAATTGGGAAATGCCAGGAACAGAAGGCACAAGCACAAAAGGACAGTGAAGAAAAGCTGACCTAAATACTGTACTGCTTTGCTAACAGGCTTTAATTAGTACAAGCAATTAGGTTATTGCTTTGAAAAATGAGTACAGCTGAACTATAAGAAGCAAGGACAATCCTGAACATATGAACTGCTTTAATAAATGAGAACAGTCTCCCACCACACTGCAACAACCTATTCCAGAGCTATTGCCTACATACTTTCACACGATAAGGGTGTATGTATTTGGGGCAGAAAGGAGAAGAACGACTTGAAGTTAAATACAAATTTTTCTTGTAACATTCAATGTCTCTTAAGAAATTAAAAACACCTCAAACCCACTTTATAACAAAAACTTCTAAAGGTCACTAGTGTGCGGGAGAGGTAAGTATCACAAGAAAGATACTATAGTATTTACTTAAACTGTGTATATGCAATCAGATTCTATTTCTGTTTGATGGGGGGGGGAAGTTGGCTATGTCTTTTCTGGAGAAGAGCTACTTTGTCCTTGTTTGTGTAAAACCAAGGTCCCCTCTAAATACGAACCTGTCAGGACACTTGTCCTTCTAAAAAGTACAAATCAAAGAACATGAGCTTACCAAGATGTTCAAATACTTACAGTTAGCACACAACTTATGAGAAAACTTTACTTCTGCAAAACATTTGCAAACATGTACGATTTGTAAAAGTTACATGGCATCAGTTAATACTAAACTAGTACTGTTTCCAGTCCGTATCAGAAGGGGTTCATCCACCTTTAACACCACAAAACTAAAAGCATAGAGAAAGTCACCACTGGAATTAATCCCCATGTACTACAATGTAGCAACTTACAATCAGTTGCTCTTACTCACTTTCTGCCGTCTCCCTTAGTTGGAGCTCTTCATGTCTTCACAATGTAATGACAAACCTTTGCAAGATGGAACTAAGCTAACACCGCTTAACATTCCACTAAGCTATGCAGAATTATTCATCTGAACAAGAGTATATCCATCCACAGGAAAGTCAGTGTATTATATGAAGCAGACAACTGCAAACAAAACATTATTTTGAGAAGACTGTCCCAGGTTAAAGATCCCAAACAAGCTTTTTAGCTTTCTGTTGTCAGTTCCTTACTATTCAGACATGCCCATGACACTGTCAGGAAGACTGACACTTTCAAAGTTTCAATCACTTTCAAGGTTACAACTGAGATGAGCACCTGCTTCATCTGGTCCAGCATGCACAGTGCCTCATTTCTCCACGTGTGGAGCAGAGTTACCCAAGTCTGGCTGAGGACGATTTGGAACGATCTTCAATCAATAACATTAAATGGTGCATAACATGGATGACAGAATCTCATCTTGAGAGTCCCAAGTCACATCTGGACTTCTGATCGAACTAGACAGCTACTCAGTATCTATAAATATGTAAAGACTGGTAGGATCAAAGTGCACACTATACTGTCCCATAAATTGTTGGGAAAATTACTTTTAGTGTTTAAATATATACCAATTCCAACCTGTTTATGCTGTCAGGTCTGGTTGCTACATTAAGGAGCTAGGAAAATAATTTCAGCTAGATATGATGTATTTTCAGATTGTATCTAATCACTTGACAGCATCTCTCATAAGAGAAAAACAGCCTAATTTTATCTTTTTTCAAATGCAAGGTAGCATTGGGGGGAAAAAAAAAAACAAACAAACCAAAACCAAACCACACAGCAGGTTTACAAGACCACTTGAAATCTGTCATCACACTTTTTGAGGTGTTGACAACAGCAGAGGACATCATACCTAATGCCTAAAATTTCTCTAGTTCCATTTGATATGCACTGTGCATCTATGGATTAAGCTTTTTGTTATTTTGGTAAAATGGAAGTCCACAGTCAGTTGGTTACCAATGAGACACCTTAGGTTCCTTTTAGATTCACCTTTCCACATCAGAGGCATTCACTCTTAGGACAAAGGGCAAACATTTGGCAATTTAAAAATTCACATTAAGTTCACATAAGTCACATTTACTAAATATTCCCGACCATTTTCTTCCACATCTATTCCTCTACACAAACCACCTGTAAATCTTAACTACACAGTCTTCTGATTATTTAGAAACTGACCACATTCAATAGAGAAAGTCTGCTAGACCCAACTAACTAGTCATTAGATGCTTTAAAACAATGCTCAGATGTACTAACTAGTTCGCTTTTTTACAAAAAGAAAAAGGCTTCCTTATGGGCAAATTCCAACTTACATATATTTTAGATTCACTTGTCATTAAAAGTCTTGGCTGATGTTAACTATGGCACCTTTCTTTGTACAATGCATTTTTCAGGCCTTTCAGCCTAGAATTCTTTTGATTATCAGTCTCACACTAACTGCCACAGTTACTCCAGTCATCCTGTTTAGGTTTTCTAAATAAAACGCATCATTAGTTGTGCGTTTCCCCTCATTCTTCTAGCATTCCTGAAATTATTAAATGAGCCTCAATGGCTCAAGAATTCTCCATCCAATTAAAAAAAAAAAAAGTCTCCTGAACGCAGATCTTCTGTTCCTAGGAACTTACACAGTTTTGATGCCATAAGTCTTATTTTGCTATTATAGGATGTGCTATTGGGATCCATTTTATTGTCTTTTTGTTCTTAAATACCCTATCACTTACTTTATTTTTTAAACAATGCTATTACTCTTTTGGTCCAAGAAGTGGCAAACTTGTTTTTTACTCACAATTTAAAGTAGCCTGTTTAAGCCAGCTTTTCTCAAATTGAAGTCCAGACAAAATAAAGGTCTTTGTTTGCTTAGTTCCTCCAGTTTCTGATTATTATAACTAACAAATACAGAAATTGCTTACTGTTTATCACAGCACATTATTTTAACCAACTCACTTTTTAAAAGCAGGAACACAACCTCAGGCTTGCACGATGCATGACTATTTTACAAGTTTTGTGCCTAATTTCTCCAAAGTGAAAAAGAACAGTCAACACAGAAGCACAGAACAACCAAAAAGCACAAAATAGTTGCCTACTCAACTACCCAGAACTAAACAAAGTTTTAGGAAGTGAAGTGTCTTCCCCTTGGCGTAGGAGATTGCTTTGCAATAATGAAAAATGCTTGAAGTGAATTCAACTGGATTTAGGATAATCAAGGTCACCGTACCAGGATGAGAAGCAGTCTGAGCCAACCCAAGACAGCAGGGAATAGTATCTGAAGGTTCTGTTACCACAGAATCACAGAATGGTAGGGGTTGGAAGGGACCTTTGGAGATCACCTAGTCCAACCTCCCTGCCTAAGCAGGTTCACAGAACAGGAACACATCCAGGTGGGTTTTGAGTATCTCCAGAGAAGGAGACTCCACCACCTCTCTGGGCAGCCTGTTCCAGTGCTCTGTCACCCTCAAAGTAAAGAAGTTTTTCCTCATGTTCAGATGGAATTTCCTGTGCTCCAGTTTGAGTCCGTTGCCTCTTGTCATGTTGCTGGGCTCCACTGAAAAGAGTATATGATATTTCAGCACCAAAGAGAAATTTTAAAGATCTTGGCCTGATGGGGAAAGCCTATAATGAAACATATGTATCACTCTGACCTTACAAAAAGCAAAAAAGAAGTAGTTACCCAGCCTTCGTTTTCCTGGTTGGCTATTTGCTTTAGATACACACTTCTCCACTCACCAGCCTTCTCATACGTACTTTCAACAATATTTTCCCCTAACAAGACCCAAATTCAGTTCTGCAATTAAAGATGTTTGTTAACTTTCAGAGTTCTTGAGAAGTTTATATTACAAACTCCCGCACCTTCAAGGCCTTATTCAGTATGGAATTTACCATTAAGAGATCCTCAGAAAAATTACTTGTTAAATTTGGATCTTTCCTGTATCTGTTTCCCCTCATCTCTTCTCTCTTGGAGGGAATAAAGGTGTATAGCAAATACATTTAACAGTTGTAAAGATGCTGGTTGATGTACATGCAACAGATTGAGAGATGCTGATTGCTAAAAATCCCTGAATATTTCACCCAGACTATGCACTCTCAAGATGTACAAAAAGAGAGCTTGAATGGAAGAATCGGCAGCCACTGCCATTACCAGTTCTTTGGTCTATTATCACCTAAAACCACTGCCTGAGATCCTTCAGACTGTTCTTCATCCACCCCACTTTGTTTTCTTTGTCCAATTTCCTGCTCTGTTGGAGCTGCTCCCCTGTCTAATCTCTCTTCTGTAGGCCACCCAGCACAGGACCATTCGGATAACTAACTGTTAAACATTCTCTGTTGGAGTCTACTTGAGAACACATTCATAAGAAAAACAAAAAAGGATGTCCATGATTCAACAGACTGATTTTTAAATTATTACTATTTACTTTTTTTTTGAGTGTCAAGCCTACCAAGTACTATCCATTTCCCTAATCTAGTTTACTACATAGCCAATACTGTCAGCACAAGAAAGGCAGCAGACATTAAATGGCTAGGGAGGCCAGTGGCATTGTGGAGTAATGCTGTATTAATCATAGTCTTGGGCAAATTATGACTTAGAAAGCTCAGTAATGTTTTAGCATTTTTTTGTGCTATTATAATGTAACAGGCATAACAAAAAGACTATTATACCATAATATATGCATAGTGCATAATTTAGACATCACCTTCTTCCATATACAAATGCAGCTTTAAATAAATTCAGAAAACAACAGATCAAGTCTATCTTTTGCCCCATTGCCTTCAAATGAATAGCCAGACATGTACATTGGGATGAACTATTGCCTTTACTAAAGGAATTCCTTCATTTTCAAGTAGCATTGATGCAAGCATATTTTGGAGGAAAGTTGCCATAGACCAAAGGTATTCTTAGCATAACTACTGTCACTGAAGTATACAACAATCAGTAAGTTTCTAAAAAAAAACCCAACAACCAAAACCAAAAACCAACCCAAAACCAAACCTGCATATATTCCGTGCCTAATTAAAGGGAGACTTGTAATTCCTTTCTAACCCTATGAAATGTCTATTAAAAAATCATGGTTTACTTCTAACGTAGAGCTCTTTCATCATTGTGTTTTCACATCACTCAGATCTCCAAATTTCAGGCTTAGTTAATGAACTTAAATTATAAACCTTTTCACATGGAGTTAAAGTGGAAGCAAACAAACAATACTGACAGATCTATTAACCATAAACATCTTATTTAATTTCAGCTTGAAGACAGAAGAAACATCCCTTTCCTGTATTAAAAAAAAAAAAAAATCCAGTTTAAAGTGATATAAAGTCAAGTGAAGAAATTGAAAATGGGCACAGCATTATGATACTGAAATAACTAAGATCCTTCCAATAATGTGCATTAGTAAAACAATGTGAAAGTGACATACAGAAAGTACGCTTTACTACTATGACACCATACCTCAAAGGATGTATTATTCACAAACAGATAATTTAGCTTTATGAAAGTCATTGTCCAGATGATTTGACAATTGTAGAACAGATGCTGCATACCCTTAAAAACAGTCAATCAATTGAAGCATGCTTTATACACTGTAACAACCGAACTACTGAGGTATGGGAAAGTTGCATATGAAAAGGACTTTTACAACACAAGTGTGTGGCTGGATAGCANNCCTGAAAACTTCTGCTTAAACAATACAATATTTCTAGAAAAATAGTGATAAGAATGAGCCAAGTCATTTTTTCTGACTGTGCTTCAAGTCTTCAGCAATGAAAAAAAGGCACAGCATTTTTTAAGTAGCTGCAAAAGCTGAAGTATGCACAATCACTTCATCACTATCAACAACTACATCAGTGAAAAAAGTTAAGAAATCGGACTCCTACTCTGGGGGGGGGTGTGGCGGGGAGGGGAACGAGAGATCTGGTCATGTCTAAGTAATTTACCAAAGAATCATAGAATAGTTTGGGTTGGAAGGGACCTTTAAAGGTCAGCTTGTCCAACCTCCCCCTGCAATGAGTGGAGACATCTTCAACTAGACCAGGTTGCTCAGAGCCCCATCCAACCTGACCTTGAATGTTCCCAGGGATGGGGCATCTACCACCCCTCTGGGCAACCTGTTCCAGTGCCTCACCACCCTCATAGTGAAAAATTTCTTCCTTGTATCTAGTCTAAATCTATCATCTTCTGGTTTAAAACTATTACCCCTTGTGCTATCGCAACAGGCCCTGCTAAAAAGTTTGTCCCCATCTTTCTTGTAAGCGCCCTTTAAGTACTGGAAGGCAGCAACAATGTCTCCCTGGAGCCTTCGCTTCTCTAGGCTGAACAACCCCAACTCTCTCAAGTCTGTCCTCACAGGAGAGGTGCTCCAACCCTCTGATCACTTTTGTGGCCCTCCTCTGGACTTGCTCCAACAGGTCCATGTCCTTCTTCTGCCGGGGGCTCCATAGCTGGATGCAGTACGCCAGGTGGGGTCTCAACAGAAGGGAGTAGAGGGGGAGAATCATCTCCCTCGACCTGCTGGCCACACTTGACGCAGCCCAGGATGTGGTTGGCTTTCTGGGCTGCGAGTGCACATTGTCAGCTCATGTGCAGCTTTTCATCCATCAGTACCCCCGAGTCCTTCTCGGCAGGGAAGAAGAATCTCCTCTTACCTAAGAGCAGGTTTCCTGTCAGGTACAAATAACATCTTAAGACACTTCCAGGTTTCTTACAGAGCACAGAAACGGAATGACACTCTGTAACAGCAACTGGCCGCACCCGCATACTGCACCAAAGCAGCAGTCCCGCTGTAACACACAAGTATAATCAACTGAAGCGACCCTATTCTATAGGTGAACTCCAAACCGCCATGTCTCGGGGGGCCTCCCCCGCTCCCTCCTTCTCTCCTCAAGCCCTGCTGCCCTCCCCGGAGACAGGTCGGGCGGTACAACAGACAAGAGAAGGACAACAGGCAGCCTTTCACCCCAAAAGACGAGCCTCAAAGCCCTGCCGGGGACCCGCGGCAACGGCGCCAGGGGGAAGCAACGGGCGCG
>VZSZ01003070.1:0-21750 GCA_013398815.1 Ibidorhyncha struthersii | reverse complement strand
CACAGTCATGAGAACCTCATATATATATATATATATAAAAAAAAAAAAATCTTGTCTTTGTCTCTGTTATAATTACACGTATGATTCAGCATATTGAATTTCAAAATAGGTTCCAGGCTGCGTTCTGGAAGTTGCCTGCAGCTTGTCTGATAAATGTCAGAAGGCAACGCCTTGTAAGATCCACTGTGAGAAAACCTGTGGGCAGAACCCGAAGCGGAGAAAATGAGCCGCTCTGGAAAACGTTGCCGGCGCGCAGCTAACGCCTGCGCTCACGTTTTAGTACTGAGAGAAGTGCTTCCGTCTCTTACAGATGGGGAAAACGTAATTCCTGTGACTTCAGTGGGAGCAGAAATTGTCCGCCAGCGGCGTCTCAAGTCCCGAAGGAAACCTATGAAGCATGAATCTAGTTATGAATTTTAATGCTTTTCTAAAGTCATTATTCTTGCCGTATTAAAAGCGAGGGCAGCCATTTCACTGAGATGTCACAAGCGTGAGCCAGCTTCAGGGTCTAGCAACACCATTCTCACCTCATTTTAAAAGGTGGGAGTTCTTTAATTCAGTCTTAAACTGTAGCTTGGTGGCGGAGCAGGGGGTCGTGATAGACTCCTGTTTTTTGAGCACTAGCGGTCAAAATAACAGAACCCCTGAAAGCCTGAACAAGAAAATCTGGCAGTGGACTGGGCAGCTACCGTAAGCTGGCTGTACTGTAGCAAATGTGCATAAAGTGCACAGCTGAAGGGTCAAGACAAATTTGTCTTTGTGGAATGCTGACTCCCAGGAAGCCTTTAGATGGCCCAAGACAGGCACTTGGGGAACTGTTCCTTGGTGGCATTATGGATCTTTGAAGCCTGATCGCTTGAGCTGGTTCTCTTGACTGGAGCTTGAAGACTAGTTTTCTACCATTTTTATTACTGTTCATAGTGAAAACAGGTAATGCAAACAAGTCTAGAAGACACGAGAAAATTAGTAAACCTTTCAAGGACTCTGAAGTTCTCTGCACTTTAATTTTGCCTAGTATAAATAACTGTGTTTTTTCAAGATTGGCATTTAGAAGTGGCAATCTAAAGATACATTTTCTTAAACTTCACATAGTTAAAAAAAAAGATACAACCCCGGTCAGTACTGGGAGTGCCATGCCCTGGCAACAGCGTGCAGAGACCATTCCTGAGCGTGAAGGGGCTCTAGAAGTGAGAGGAGGGAAGCACTCGCAGCTTACACAAAGCGGCCTGCAGCACTCCAAGTCTGCATTCTTGGCTATGTGAAGCTGAGAAGATGCGTCTGTCCTGTTCCTCCTCACCCCGACACACGCTTCAGTACTGAAGGCCACCTCATGACTGTGCCCCCTTCCTGCTTGACTGCTTATGAAAAGCTTGGCAAAAAACAGTGCACGCTCTTGTAATGAGGACCATCTTGTGTTTTGGGAAAAGAAGTGAGATATCTAAGTTTTTCCACAGTCTGCAGAGTGTTTCAGAGAGGACAGAATGAAAGTGGTCAGTGTAAAGAGAAAGGAGTGTTTACCTTTGATTACTGAGCATTAGTACCATGCCTCATATAGCTAGTTACTGTTACTAGTTATTGTGAGGCAGGTAAAGAGGGAATTTTTTGCCCCAACAAAAGAGAACTTGAAATAAAAAAAATAACTAGCCTAGACAGTGTAGTTGCCTTCTGCATATGTAGATTTTTCTGCCATCACTTTCACAATCAAGTGTTTATCATTCTTAAGGAACTTTTTTAAAGGTGCTTCAGTTACCCGTTTCTAGGAACTGAAGTCTTATGTCCAGAAAAAGCTCCCGTTGGTACAAGCTGTAGCTGCCCATCTGCCTAGCAACATGGATCATCACAAACAAACTGCTCTGGAGCACCCGGGCTCCCAAGGAGTGCAGTGTCCAAATACGGTCTCTGTATTGACAGTTCAACAGTCTTAGTGCAGTTCTTTTTGCCAGCATTGGATATCTCCTTCACGACCTTGAATTCTGATGCAAGGTATGTTCTTGTGGACCAGTGAGGCTGTTGGCTAAAATAAAGAGATTTGCAGATGTGGTCATCAGTATTTCTAAATGTCTGGACCAAGCTGATACCAGTTATAACGATCAGAGATGCCCAAGCCAAATACCAACCTCATCTCTTCAATTCAGCTTGCCAAAATCTGACACTGATTTTTGCTGTTACTTCTTGTGATCGTCACTTCCCCTTTTAACCTCTTTTATCCCAAGATACTAAAAAAAAGTTTATCAGAGACAAATCCAACTCCTTGAGGGGAAGATCATGAGTCACCAAGTGATCATCTCTTGTATTATTTGTTTCTGTCATGTTACTAGTTACAGGCCTAACCAGAACCATTCATAGGAACTGATTTCTTTTGATTGATCCAAGTTACAAATTTTTCTTTACCAAGTATCCATCACATACTGAATTATTTTGGAAGGTTTCAGGAAAATCAGTTAAACAGTTCAAGCTTCAGAGCAAAGGCTTTAATTTTGGCACTGAGTCCTCTCATTGTCAGGAGCGTGCTGCTTCTGTCCACTTGAAAAATCCACTCCAAATTTGGACAAATGGTGAGACTGAAAATTTTAGGCTTTGTTTGGCCAATGGGAGGTCCTTCAAAAATTGCAACTGTGTTTTGTTTGCCCCAGCCACACTCCAGAGTGAAGGTGCAGGAGCAATTAAAAGGGAAAAGAGGGTACGGGGCTTCTCGGGGTGCCCACAGGCTGGAGGTGGGAAGGCTGATCACCTGTCATCACACCTGGGCTGACAGCCACTACCCGTGGCGCTTGGGGCAAAACACGGGGCTTACTTCCTCTGAGGGCAGCCCCAGGCACACGGTGACAGCTTGTATCACTCGGGGGCAATTTAAGTAGCGATGGTCTCTGACGGGGTTAAGATATCCCCAAGAGATGACGGCTATGTGGATGGCTACTGTGCCATATCGTAGAATTTGGGAGGTATTTTTGTTGCTTTCTTCAGCTTTTAGGAATTTGGAGGTGGATACCAGAGGTAAAGCATCACAGGTTAGGTAATTACAACCTTAGGCTTAGTCTGCAATCCTCAGGTGCTCTCTCTGTATATGCATTTTAAGGACAAAATCATACTGATTATTTATCTCCCTTAAAGTAGCTCTTTTATTNCTTGGGTTTTTTTTTTTTTTTTTTTTTTTTTTTTTTTGTTGGTTGGTTTGGTGGTAGTTTTGGGGGTTTTGTTTATTTGTTAACATAGTTTTATTTAGAAGATCTGAATTAGTTTAGAAACTAGCTACTTTGATATGACAGCTCTTTATTACTTAATATTTATAATTGTTACTGTTGATGGTTCATGCAGTGCTGCATTCAGCTGCAAGAATAGGATTAAATAAATATATTCTGTTTATTCCTGAGTTTATCACAAAGAACTAGACTAAAAGGGTACATGTTTTGCTTGAATTCATCTTGGATGTAATTCTGCTTGTGGTGTTAACCAAAACCAAACTTGACTTTGAACTTCAGTCGTTGTTTTCAAGTTTTGCTGAGCCTGAACCAGAACAGAACTACAACAACTCTGGTAACAGATGAACCTGAACTGAAACCAAATGGAGAAATTATATTAACTTCAGTAGACTAATACATACATTTGTTTATTGCATGTAACTGATCTCCTTTGGGACACTATTTTAATAAATATGTTATAATTGTTTAGAACAATCAGACTTCTATAATTGCCTGAAGCCAGAGCTGAAATGTATGCATTAATTGGTATAGAATGATAGCATTCAAAACTCGGAATAAGCAAAATTTAGTCTATGCAAATTGGGTAAACGTCCATACGGAAGCTGAAGCATACTTTTTTCTGCTTTTTTAATAGTTTTGAAATCTTTGCTTAGAAAACAGTGGTATACTTAAGGAATTTGATGGGAGAAGTTGTACAGGTAGTACGAAGTCACAACAATAGAAATGTGCTTGAAAGTTCACTACTTGCCATCAGAATAATATGGAGTACGTACTACTGGAGGAGATCAGAGATCATTAAGGCTAATAAACCAGTAATTTCAAATATTGTTCATGTATTAGACAATTTTTAGAGCACTACATGGTTTATATAAGTGTATGTTTGATAAACTGAAAATTGCTTTTTAGAGCACCTGAGTGGAAAGGCTATTCTTTACTCCTAAGTAATACAAAGGAGTTAGCTGAAGAAATAGTTGTAACAGATAGGCTAAACAACGGGAAGCATATTGAAATTCATTATCTTTGGTGGAGAAATCATACCAAATCCCAGCGCTGTAACATGTAAGTGGCAGTGTTTCTGAGTGCCTCAGAAATGAGGAAGATAATAAAAAAGAAATTAAAATCTCTGTACCCCATATAGGGGCGATATACACATTAAATCTTATCAATGTTTTCTAAAACATTTCCCATTGCACAGAAATTTCTTTTTCATTAAAACTTATCCTTTAAAGTATATCAGACTTAAAAGAACTATTAATGTGTATAAATGGGAAAAGGCTACAGAAGACAACAAAATAAACCTATTTATTCAAATGTCAAGGTGGAAAAAGGTAGTCAAGATTAAACTAAGTTGAAGAAAAATCCATGCAGAAGGTCTAAAGAAAGCCAGATAGTATTTCATGTTAAAATTAAAAGAGGTGCAATAAAAGTAAATGCTCAAAGACTTGCAAACACGAGACATAAATAGAGTAGCAGAATGCAGATGTAGATTCTTTGTCCATGTTAATTAGAGGACCATGTTCAGCCACTAGAAAGTAAAAATAACAAGGACTCGATTCTGTGCTATTGAAACCTATAGAGCTTTTAGAGTTAACTTCAGTGGCAGCATGATGAGGACTCCTCTAAAGAGGGTAAAACCACTGCAAACTGATGAGTCACAGGAAATGTAGAGATACCTAATTTTATTTGTGGCAAGCGACAAAGCAGTGCTGGAAGCTGTGGTGTTGAAAAAGCAGGAAATGGTGATAGGAAGGCAAGAAACTAAAGGAAACTAAAGGAATTTTGAAGGTATTTAAGAATGAATTAACTCATTTTCCAGCAAAAATGCACAATTTTTAAGGGGATTACCTCAGAGTAAACGTCATTAGATAGTTTTAAAAGGGCTTGAACTGACTGAAAATTGCACTGAGCTTTACTTCCCTCTCAAAAGAATCAGCAAATATTGGGGGGGGGGGCAACCAACAGTGAAAAAACAAGTGATTGAGACATTCAAGAAATTATTGAAAGAGTCTGGCAGGAAAAGAAAACAGTGACAGGCAAGGCATTATCCTGAATAAGAAATACTTCAGAATCAGGAAAAAAACTATAGAATTGAATGCTAATTTTTCCTAGTGCAAAAGGTAGATATTAGTTATTGTGAGATTCTGTATGAGGATGTGCAAGTTGATATCTTTTAAAATGTTGTAGAAATAGAAATTCTTAACAAAATAGTAAAATTTGCAGACTTCTGTGTGAGAACTGATTGATACAAGGGAACTTTTTGGTAAGTTGCCAGATAGCCTATGGCATGATACAAGTATGTAGAGTAAAACCAGTAGAAAGTAAGTTGTGCACTCCTACTGTAACTTACATATTCTGCCAGTAGCAATAAATTGAAGTAGTCAGTGTTAAAAAAAAGGTTTTCTTTAAAAGCATGTTAAATTAATATTAAAATAATCACACATAATTAATGTGAAAAATTGACTAACTCTTTGAGTACTGATAGCACTTGAAAAACAATCTGATATTTACATAGATGTTGAAAACACCCACAGTTCATATAAAACAAAAAAAGTGTTGCCCAAAATTTATTTGGGAGCTAGATATTCCATAACTCTCCATGATGTTTTTTTATGACAAGTCTTATGTAAATAGCAAAATCTTGGCTCAAACAGCCCACTAGTTTGATCTCACTTGATAATTTTTTTTTTCCTTTGGTCATTAAGCCCGGTACTTAGGTCAGAGCAGCCACTTAGAGGAGCAGAAATTGCTGTGAAAAAAAGCACGTGTACTTGCTAATAATGCAAATAAACAACAAGCTTTGCATATCTAAGTTTTGTAGTGGCCTTAAAGGAGACATGAATGTAACAGAAATTTTTAAATTTAATTTTTTAAAATATTGATTTGGGACTGTAAAATAAAAATATCAGTAACTGATATCAATACCCTCAGCTGTTTATATTTTAATGTGATATAAATAGCTTTTAAAACTCCAAGTCTAAAATTACAATTTATGGGTTAGTTTTTATCCACTGATGTTTCTTTCTGCTAGTTGTAAGGAGTATGTAAATAGGCATGCAATTTAGGGTATGTTAATGACTGGATATTTACAACCTTACTATTCTGATTGTTGGTCTGTGGAACTAGCTGAGATATTACACAGATTTTTTTCAGTTTTCTTCTTGTCACATAAAAATAAAACTATGTAACTTGATCCCCAAAATAGCTTTTTCGTTTGGCCTGTTATAGATACGGTGGCAACGAGGTACCATTACAAAACGTTGCATTTTTAATGACATACTTTTCTGTATGTTTGGATAGTAATATTTTAAAATGGGGTAAGGGATAGTATGGAAATTATTTTTAACTTTCATATAGATACATAGACACATTACACGGTAATGTTTTTTAATAATTCTCAAAGGCAATAAAGCACATTTAGGTATAAGATTCTTAAAAACCATGCTAGTGTTCAGTTTTAGATCTCTTTCAGCATTGTAGACAGATCCTCAGCTACTGGTTGAGCAGGACTTGGCATTGACTAAGAATGTCAGAGGAGAAAGAATCCTTTCATTGTGGAAAAGAAAATTTCTTTTGACAGGAAGATGCAAAGTAACTCTTCTGCAAGGTAAATTCTGGCCTTTAGGCCTTTCTCTGGTATTCAAGAGAAACATAGTCATCCTCTTGCTAATAATGGGCTACTCCAGCTTCTCAGAACATTATAAAGAAAGACATAGAAGAAGGGGAAGCCAGCATGGCTAAACAGCAAGGTGAGGGAGGTTATTAGCAGCAAGAAGGTATCCTGTGGAAACTTTGGGAAATGCAGAAAACAGATGGGTTCATAAATTCTATTACATTAATGCAATGAGGCAGATCACAACTGAGCTTGAGGAATGACTTGCAATGGCATGGGAAAAAAAAACAACAAAAAACCCCAAGTCCTTTTCCATAAGTATAAGGAACGGGAGGCTTGCCACAGAATGGGTAGGGCCTGAAGACCATCAAGGTGTGAAAGAAACGCTCAGAGAAACCAAGACTAGAGGAGAAAAGACTACATTTCTGTTCTTGCATCTGTGTTCACAGTGCAAGAGCTCAGAGATATCCATGCTGGCACTTTTCATTATGGGGAATTTAGCAGATCTGTCTATCTCAACGTAAGTGCAGGGCAGAGCAGGTTAGAGAACAAGCGGATAAAATAAGCAAGACATTATGGGGACCAGGTGGCCTCCATCCAGAAGTTTTAAGAGAACTCGGGTGTCAGAAAGCTGAAGTACTAACTGCAGTGTGTAACCCTAGTTTTAAAACCCCTTCCCTTGCTAACCAAGTGGGGAAGGCAAATGTGAAGACCCAGACAACTACACATGAGCGAGCCTGTTGTGTTGTCTATGACAGGCAAATAACTTGTACATGTTCTACAGGGCAGAATCACTGGACACATACATAAATATGACATACCGAGGAAGACAACACAGCTTTTGTTACATGACATCAAGTATTGCAGATCTGTAAGTCTCTTGTGATATTAACATATGTGTGGACAAGGGAGATCTTATGTTAAAGGGCTACTGGGATTTCCAGGAGCAACGCAGTCCCCAGACAAAGCTTCATTAAAAAAAAAAAAAAAGAAAAAAAAAAAGAAAAGCAGCACCTTTATGCAGTAAGAAGCAAGAGGAATGGATCAAAAAAATGGCTAAATGACAGGAAACTGAAATAAAACAGAAATAAAAGGTCGGTTTTCACAGAAGAGGGACATCACAAGAGGAGTCTACAGGGACCTGTGCTGTGACTTGTGCTGCTTAATGTATTCATAAATGATCTGGAAAAAGAGGGTGAGCAGTGAGATATCACAGATTGCTAATGATATTAAGCTATTCAGGTAAAGGAAAGTTAGAGGACAAATTGTGATGCAGGCTGACTGTGAAGAACTGAAGAACTGAAGAAAGACCTTACAAGACTGAGTGAATAATAAAATGGCAGATAAAATTTGATGTAGTTAAGTGTAAAGTAATGCACATGGGGAAAAAAATTATATGTACAGTGATGGGCTGTAAGGTGGTTTTCCACTCACAAATGAGATCTTTGGGTTCTGATGGATGTTTCTATGAAAAAAAACAAAACAATGTTCCTTTTTACTCTGAAAAGCAAATCAAATATTTGGAATTATTAAGATTGGAAAAGAGAACAAAACAGAGAACATTGTAATATATCCAGCCCAGTATCAATCCATAGTTCTCTGTCTATTGAGTAGTATGTACATTTCTTTTCTTCGCATCTCAAAAAGGGCATAATAGAATGGAAATGATTCAGAAAATGTTTGACAAGGATAACCAAAGAAACTGAATGGTTCTGCATGAGGTATACTTATGGGCTCTTAAATCTGAAAAAGAGATGACTGAGGGGAGATACAACAGAGGTCTACAAAATGACCAGTGGCATAAAGATGGAGACACCGTTACTGTCTTTTTCCAATATAAGTACTAAGAATATTAATGAAGCTGGTAGGAAGCATGTTCAAAACAAAAAAATAAATGGGTTCTCTACATGATTTTAAGCTGTGGAAATCTTTTCTGCAAGATACTGCAAGATGATAAAAGGTTTGGGAGAAAAACCCAACCAAACAAATTAACAGAAGAAAAGTCCGTTCAATATAAAGGCTGTTAAATAAGAAAACATCACCCATCGTCCACACTGCAGAAGCCTCCAAACCACAGGTTACTGGGCATGGGGAGTGCTTGGGGACTACACACTTAACTTGTTTGTAAGCTCTTCCTTAGGCATCCTCTATTGGCTCCTGCTGGAAACCAAACACAAAACTAGATGAATTTTAAATTCCCAGTATAGCAGTTCTTCCTGCAAATACTATAGAAAAGAGAAGATTAAGAGGCCATGAGGTTTACCATTATGACATGATTCAGAGTCATGAAAGGTTAGGAGAAAGACCGATGACTTCAGGAAGAAAAAATCTTAATCCATATAGCTGGAAAATAGTGTCAAAACCAGTTAGGCAGTGAAGTAGGTCACCCGTGTGTAAATACCTAACACCAGCCCTCTGCAGGGAAGGCATGCTGGTGTCTGAGGGTTCTGCTGGTGATGACTGGGACAGCTGCTAGCTACAAAGGCGTATCACTGAGCAGAGGGAAAGAATTAACTTAGAAAGCAAGAAAAGAAAGAAAGGCTACCTCCTTGTAGAAGAGGCCACCTCAAAATCCTTCTCCAAAAAGAAAAGGAAAATCTCCATGAATTGTCCGAAATATTTGTTTTTTTTTTTTTTTTTCAGGTGGCTGCTGCCATTTTGAGAAACAGAAAAGACAGGAGAGCAAATGTGGGAGATAGTAATGCAAGAGGGAGCATGACCTTCAGGTGAAAAGAAGAAAATATAATTGCCTCCCTTTGTATTTTTATACTCAGAACTTCTCGCTTTTTAGATTTATGGTAGAACATGTCATAATACTACAATGCAGCCTGAATTAAAACTGTTTCATTCAGTTGCATAAAGGTAACCTGAAAACAGACTGTATAGAAGATGTTCATCTTACCTCAGCCGTTTGCACATTCACCAGATTATAATGCTTGCTGCACCGAACAGTATTATCTAGGATTGTAGTTGAGTATCCTTTTTAATCTTAATTTTTCATAATTAAAAAAAATTCCTTTGCACTGGAGCTTTTGTGTGCTTTGTTTCAACTCAAGAGTTATTGGGAAATTTTAGCAAAATCAGTTATTTTTTACTTACATACCATGAAGGAAAATACATTTTCCGTTAGTCTTCAGCTGAAATGCCACACAATCATAATGCAAAAGATGAAATTTGGCTTCTGGGGCCATTAAGAAAAGGAAAACAATCTAAGTCTGAAGAAAATAAAATCATTATTTTGATGCTGCAGTTATTTAAAACTGAAATATCTATATTGATGCAGTAAAAACCACTATTCATTCTAGGTGATACATAGCTAAAATTGTTTAGAGTGCTATATGAATATCAAGGTGCTGTAGTACTGATTACTCTCATCACTAAGTTACCTTACACACTTAGTAATGGCCTTCAAGGATTATTTGGTTCTAACTATTCATAAACTAGTCTCCTGACATTGACGTTTCTGCTGCAAGTGCTCTGCCATTTCGGCGGTGGTAGGTCCAGGTTCCCATGTCTCTCCTGTCCAAGTAAGGGACTAGAAAGGTGACAGTGTTTAGAAGACTGGGCGGCTAGGAAGGGCTGATGGCTCCATCAGTAGGACGTCAGCTCTAGAACTTAAATGTGGTCTGTGGACCACAGGTATGTAAAATCTGTGTCAGACAACAAACCTTGATGCTTGACAAGGAATATGATTAATTTATGAATAGCTTAATTTAATTTAAAGTAATACGTTTATTCTTCCTATTAACCATAAAATGAAACATGTAAAAGAAGATGTACTTTGGGAGTCATATCAAAACTGTAAGGTGCTTCTGAAGAAGCAGTGACTTAACACCTTTCTCTCAGAACTAACTGTGGCAAAGTCACTAGCAGAACTTCGCAATACAACTGGAAGCTGTTGCAGAAAGCCCTGTTTTCATAGTTTATGATATTCTGTTGGGAAAAAGAACAACAAATGCTTGGAAAACTTCCCTAATTCAGAAGTAACTTTTAAGCAATTTTTTTTTTCTGCTGTGGAACACAAACAGCAACACTTGTCTGTTGCCTGTAAAAAATTGTATGTTGTTGTCTCTTTGTCTAAGAAGTAGAGGATGCTTAGGGCCATCTGGGGTTTGCTTAAAAATTAATGACACAGACGTGGGATATTTACCATAATTTATTATACACTGATTTCACTGCCCTGAAAAGCAACATGAAAAAGACAACGAAAAGTTCTTTCTTGTGAAAATCTAAGCTAGAAATATTTTTGCTGCTGTTTTCAGCCTTTTAAACTTGCATTTGGTTTGCAGTTGCTTATAAATTTCCCAAACTGAAATATTACTCTTTCCAAAATAATCCAAACTTCTCCCTATTCCTTCCCCTTAAAAAAAAAAAAGTGAAAAAGAAAAAAATCAGCCTGAAGCAACACCCAGGACAGAAAACTTCTTCCAAGTAGCTAAAGCTTGGCAAACCTATAAACAATGGAAAACAAACAAACAAACAAACAAGGATTAGTTGGATGTTTGCCTCAGCCTGAATGTTCTGGACACACACACACAAAAAAAACCCAACCCGCCTCAAAACCCAAGAATCAAGGCCAGAAAGGTTTCAGCTGTTTCTCAGAATGAAGTTAGGAGGAAATATGTTCTTTTAAATTTCTGTAAAGCCCTTAGACTTTTAACTGAAAAGTCAGTCCTCTGGAACCAGGTTTTAATCATCAGTATAGGTGCTGCCCTGGTGTCAGAGATATTTTTTCTGGTCCTTGCAGATTTACCCCAAATCTCATGAGTGCTCAAGGCTCTGACCCCCATGCATGCAAGTACAGCATGTCCCAGGCACCTCGTGTATTCCACATGTGTAGACTATGGCTCTGCATCACACATACAAGACAGTCTGGTCTCAGTGACTACATACCATGTCCATAAATAGATTATATTCAGTGTCAGACTTACTAAACACTGACTTTGGGACCTATTTGAAACTGGGATTTGGTTCTCGCTCCAGGGCTTAAGAAGACGTGACTCTTCTTATTATCCTCCCCAAGCAAAATTATGGATGTCTAAAGAATCACAGTTGCCCATGCATAGCAGGAACTTCGCTAAATTCCCTGAAGTTCCTGCTCCTCCGATTAATACAGGAGCAGGCTAATTGAAGTTGCTTGCTCTGGCATGTGGTAGCATCTGAATTCTGGGCACCTGCACCTCCAGCGGGTAGAATGTCTCTTCTGTCTCTTCAGCATTGCTGCTGCTGAGGTCCAAAGGAGACAGATACTTCACCAAATGTGAGAGGGCAAGGAACAGAGTTATGGCGGGCAAGGGGATAGGCACAAATGTGGGGGAAAGATCTCTGGGGTATAGGAGATGATAGAGTCAGGTGGTACAGACAGGAGTTTCAGCCTCAGCAAAAGAAGTGTCAGTAAGACTAGCCTTGGGCCTCAGGCTTCTTTCGATAAATACTGCACTCGCTGTGCTTTCTTGGGTTAGTACCATCAGCCCTTGCTTTACATCTTGGGTACGTCCTATGATGTTTTGTAGTATTAGGACTCTGCCTAATTTAATAAAAAGTTAATAACTTCCCATAGCACAACTCAAATAGGACATCTTCTTTCATCTAGTTGAGCATTTGATCAGGGTAGCTGGCTTTTCAACGTATTGAGGAGCTACGTGTTCTGTTCAGTGGCCACTGGCATTAACCTAGCAATTAAGAGTAGTATTTAGAGTAGTTAAGTACCAGGAAGGGAGAGTTAGTAATTATAAAACAGAAGAGCTAAGTAACACAGTGTTCTGTACCGTTTCACCTAGGAAAGAAAACTGTATATTCTGTCCATTCCAGATATAAAGTACCTGTGTAAATTTGAGCACTTTTTTTTTATTAGTCTCCCATGTATATAATTGGCACTGTGTAATTAGTATTTTGTTAAATGAATATAGTTTAGTTCTTCAGAAAATTTATTAATTCAGATTTCTAGGTGTCAAATATGGGATTTACATTTGATACTGATACACCTAGACTAAAAAAAGTCAGAGTAGGTTATGTTACATTAATTTTTTATATACTTATACTACTACAGATGCATCTTGGCTACAGCAAAGACAGGTTGTGTTAACGAAAACAGCTTAAAAATTAACATGTTTAGGATTTTCTCTGCAATTAGTGAGATTTTGATATAAGCGTTCACAATTTAGTTTTTAGGCACTTTGAATTTTCTATATGCTTTTCATTTAGCTTTGTTGTAATTTTAAACTGGAGGTCTTCAAAATTATGTTCTGCCTGAAATTTGGCTACAATAGTCCATTTTCATATACCTGAGGTAATATCTTTAAAAAACTTCTCTGTCAATACATACAAAATTCAGTTGAGGCTTATTGTGCAAAAGACCTGCTATGACATATAGGTGGAAAAAAAAAGGGTGTGAAGTAATTTTTCATCTTTTGTTTTTCATAACTGAGTTTTATACACCAAGAGATAAACTTTATGTGATGTGAGCATGTGTTACGTGCTCTGCTTATAAACTCAATGACGTGTGCACTCATAAGCATGATAGCCTGTGCATTCATAAACTTGATGGGCTCTACACTTAAAAATATTAGTTATCTGGAGTTACGTTAATTTTATTCTCCAGAAGGGAAAGAATTTATGGGCAATGCACTTAACAGAACGGAGAAGTGGTTTCGTGCAGCCACTGGCATAGTGAGTTTCATGCACAGCTGCTGCTGAATGAAATCTTTCACATCTCTACAGACTTGCCACCTTTACCCAGTCCATTCTACAATTTAAAAAATGACAGATTTCTTGTGAATGACAGATTTCTTGTGAAACAGTTTAAAATAGTATTTATGAAATACCACCAATGCAAATGCACAAAACCCAGTAACAAATGAAACAGCAGAAGTCCTTTTTCTCCTCCGCTTATAATCATGTTTCACAGCACTTATGCAAACAGCACACCTCATCTTCAATTATCCTACCAACGCTTGCCAATATTCCATCATCCCCAATATAAACCACTTTTTTCCACACATCATGTAAGTGTATCCACCTTACACAATTAGTACTGGTGCAGATAAAGGTGAGCTGAAGGATCTCTATACTATTTACATACACGTAAGAGAAGAAATGTGATTGCCAGTAGTGGTGGATAAAGTCAAACGTAGTTCATCATGCTTAGCATCTTGAAAGCCAAACCACCACGGTTTAAGAGTGAAAATGCAGATTTAGACATTTATATTTAAACTAGATCTAAGACTTTATTCAGAAATGCACTCCAAACATATTGACACTGATAACACTTGACCACAAGTTTAGGCAATCTGTAGTTATGGCTTTGTCAGTGTGTAAACATATCCTAAACAAATCAGTGTGACTGTAGGAGTTTCAGACAGCTGTAGCCCACTAGTGTGCTAGCTGTGCGTCTTGTGTTGCCATAGATTTACTCAATGTACAAAGCCTGGAACTGACCTTAATAAAACAACGGGTGACAATACGGACTCCTGCAGAGGGAAAACCACTAATAAAGAACAGTCCGACTGTCTATTCTGTAATGGTTATAGTCCAGTTCTTGCTCAGCAAGTGTTGCCAAAACGCAAGCATCTGGCCCAGCTTAGGATTTCCTGAACTGATTTGGAGATGGTTCAAGCCATTTTTTGCTAAGGTCTTTTCACAAATGTATCTGTGCCAAATAAATGAACAATCAGACCTCCCGACTGCAGCTGAGGAAGAAAAAGGATGCATTACCCCAGATTCTTTTGGGGGGGCTGGAACCCTTGCAAACTTTTGTCATTTCCTGAGACCTGAAAGCCATAATTTCTCCAGCCTTACTTGTTTGCTCATCCTGGCAGCTCAGCTGGCAGTTGGTTTAATATTAGAGTCCCAGCACAAGGGACTTTGGGGTGGAAGTCACTAACACCAACACTAGGAGATAAGATAGCCCTGTAGCCTTTTTAAAAAGAATGGGGACGGAGAACTGTAAGGTCCAGCAGAGTCAAGCCAGCCTAACTCACTGCACACCATCTGGTGACCTTCTGGACTCATTCCCCCTATTATAATTCTAAAGGGAACTGGGACCTGACTTAACCACAGGAAGAGCGGGGCGGGCTGACATGCTAGCACCAAGTTGTTTGTATGACATTATCCTTCCCACGCCGGTTTCAGATTTGTGTCCACATGTGTGCTTCCCCCAGAGGTGCTTGTGGCATTCTGCCCTCCCCAGGCTGTTACAGGGTGAATACTTAAGGGATATCCTCACACCGGCAGAAAAACCCTGCCCAGCAGCCGACGCGCTATTTTAGTAGCTCTGTTCTGGCAGGACTACCCCTATGGGACTTGACACCGCAGGCCTGGTTGGCCGTACTGCTGGCACGCAGTAGTGATCATGATGAGGTGGGCAGGGCATTCGCAGCGTAAGGTCAGCCCCAACCTTGCCTGCCTTGCCAGTTCCCTGGAATAGCTCGTGGAGGTGAAACGGCAGGCCCCTAAAAAGCATTCCGTACAAAAAAAAAAGAGTGCTGGCTCACACAGCAGTTAGCCTACACTAGCGATGCCACAGAATATGCTTGAGGACCACAATGGTGTGGATAGGCAGGGAACTGAGTCTGAAATATACATTGTAAGAAGGTAATGTACATACAGCTGATTTGTTTTACCTGCATATTGGAAAGAAACAAACTCTTTATTCGGGTTTCATAAGGCTGAGTGGACTGCCTCTTAATTAGACCCTCAATCCATCTCTCGTAATAGTTTTTTAACTCCTAGTAATGATCGGTCACCTCACAATCTGAAAGACCCATCTTGGGCAGAGATCTTAATAAAAGAGGTTCAAAGAAGTTTTGTGAAAACTAGTGGCTGGGTCCGAGGATTGATCCTGGTTAATTAGTTAACCATTTCTCACTTTGGGAAAGCTGAAGTGTAAGCTGAACTGTTAATGCTTCTGTTTGGTTGGCCAACTGGCCAAGCTGCACACGTGTAACCCCAAATAAGTCACAGTTCACAGTCCCCTTTGCTCAACAGAGAGTGCGGGGTCACATGCTGGAGCTTTGGGGTAGTTCAGTGTCTGAGGTACAAAGGGAATCTGAAAACCTGAAATAAAATATTGGATTGGGAGGGCACAGAGGATCTGGGAGGAAAAAGGGATAGACAACCAAGCTATTCTTGCTTCTGCTGCTTGAAGAACAGTTCCTTAATATGGTGAACTGCTGTAAATGGCAAGCTTAGAAAAATGTAATTTAAAACTTGTCACATTTTATTTTTCTTAGCTAGCAGATTTTATGGTCATGTAGGCACCTAGCAGAACATACTTCGAAGAACTTTCTTTAAGAGATTTGTGAAGTCAGGATACTGCAAATGCCATGTTTTGGAACTTCATAGACAATATCCCTCCAGAGGGAGCACAAGAAACTTTCTCCTGACATCAAGAGCAAAGTTTTCATTTTAGCCAGCAAAGATATATGTTCTGCTGCACAACTACAGACTAAGGAAATTGTATTTTGTATCACTGGATAAGTTTTAAAAGAAGCTGCCAATGAAGGACCTAATTTTAACAGGACTGAGGGCAGTTTTTGACTCTTCCAGGAATTCCTACAGAGAAGCAAAAGCTTTACATTGAACAAGTGTAGGTAGATTCAACTTAGCTATGTTACAATCAGCAGAACCAAATACAAATTTTTAAAGAAACACGAGTTGTGTTGTACTAGCCCTTTTAGATGTGAGTGAAACTTTGTGATTAAAATAACATAATGTCTTTTTCATCGTTGCAACACAGGGAAACCAGATACCTCTAAAAGCTGGAAACTAAGGATGTAGAGGAGTTCCCAGAGGGGAAATACTTGACATTGTAGCATTTGATTTGCAAAATTTTTAAAGAATCACAGTTCTTCAGGATGGCTGATTTTAACAGAAAACTGTTCTGCATTCCTACAAATGTATTTGTCATGGAAAGAGATTTTCAGGAGAACTTCTGTGAAACAGCTTTAAAGTAGGTATTTCCCCTAAAATAAGTAACACAGCCTCTTTCTCAGAGGCTTCTTCCCCCAAAAAACTCCACGTTTTAGGGAAGGACTTTGAAATTGGGGTGAGGAACTTGTCATACTTAGGAATGTGATCTTCAGCCTGTCTCTTTATAGAGCAAGAACACCAAGGAATACATGACTGCCATTCAAGAGAATATAAGAGAAAACTCAGGGAGTCGCACAATTTTTTCCGTAGCAAGCCTCATCCGGCAGCAACAGCAGCAATTCCAGGACCTTCTGGTCCAGAGGCGTGCCAACCTACACAATATGCAGTACTGGCTGTCAATCCAAACCCTGTACTATCAAAGCCGGGCTCTGATGATGACTCAAAAGTGTATCTATCTACATTCGAATAGGTTACCATGGCAACCTCTCTGGCCTAAAAAGAGATGGACCACATTAGTTACTTAGCAGCACCTTTTTGACAGGCGAAACACAAGCTGCTCACTCCAGATGATGGTTTGATTTAGAATTAAGTCTGTCTGAGAGCTGCCATGGCGTTCTCTGAAGTGTTAATGATGTAACCCAAAGAGAAGAACTTCTTTTGGGACTTAACTTCAGATTGTGGCCTAGCACCAAAGGGATTGAGCTATACAGTGACTTTGCCTGAGAAACACAGGTTAACAGAACAGTTGACATCATAATCTTTTTTTCCATTTTATGAAGAAATCCTTTCTGAAGATCTTCTAAGATGGGTCTGCTGGCCTAAGAAGGCCATTCTTGCAGAGGATGTGCAGGATACCAAAGATTATTTGAATCGCTACTGGCACAACAAATCTTCTAGATTGAAATATCTATTCAAAGTACAAACATTAAGCTGTGGAAAGGTTGGAGTGCCCATGACTGGTGTGAAAGAAGTCTGGAGTTCAGCCAGAAAAGCACACACTCCAAAGGAAAAACTGCTTGGCTACAAGGGCTTTTTAGGGTTTGGATCATAGAATGAAGTCTTCCAGAATGTATGGACCCCTCTACTCGATGTAGCAAGGTTGAAAAGGGAAAAAACTGGGACATATTACCCAAGGTCACACTCTGCTATCAGGCAACGGTGTGGAGAGGAGATGGAACTAAGCTGATAAGATACTGAGCAGCTTCCATAGACTTGGGAAGTACTTAGCTCCTTAATTAGGAAAACGTCTTCATCCCTAAAATAGTAGAGATGGTCTTACTGATAGAATATGTGCCCAGGCCACAAAAATGACTACTGACACAGCTATACTGATTTAAGTCTATGACTGGCAGAATGCTGGGTTGAATAACTCAGAAGGTATTTGAAAACGCTAGTTACGTGAGTAGACATTCCTAACTCAAGAGTTATGAAGTCCTGGTAATCTTTGACAGGAAGCAAGGACGGTTCTGAAATCAACTATTGCTTCCAACAACTGGGACGCCAGGTAAGTAAACCTGGCATCATATGCGGACTTGTAGACTATGCCCATAGTCAGAAGCAAACAAATGAATCAATGAAAAAATGAGCAGAACTGGCCACTGTGGATGTGAGAAGGGCCACATTTAGCACAACAGTAGTCCATCTGCTTCTGTACTGTCTCTTGCACAGTAGTGTTCACTACCAGAAATTTTAAAGAAAACAACTATAAACCAATGAGTAATTCCTTTTTAACCTTTATGGGGTAGAAGACTCAAAAGGTGAAAATAACATTATGCAATTTTCAGCTTTTCCCTCTGATTTATTGATCTCTTTAATCTAATCCTTTTGTAAAACAGAAAATAAATAGGAACACACAAATAATTACTACTTTATATTCATCTTCCATGCCATATTCTATTATTCTTCACTCAGATGATAAAGTCTGTGTTTTCCCCCCAAATGCCAGTAATAATAATAGCCATTAGCCTGGAAAACGCTTTGTTTCCATAGCATAATTTCTGTTGTAGTCCTGCACCTTTGGGAACTCTTGGATTCTTTAAGTTCCAATTACAACCATTTCTGCACTGGTCTTAAGTCTACTTTGTTGACAGCACAGATGTAAATGCATACCAAAACCCAGAGGAAAATAGGAAGGATTATATTTCTCAGCATATTCATACTGAAAGACAGAAGAGGCAGAATAGTCAACTAAGGTTGACTGTAAGGTAAATTTCTGTCCCATTAAGATGCTGTAATTTCATGTTTTGAATGTTGGGTATCATGTCACCTTGTACCTACTGGTCTAAGAAAACTTTTATACTGTTTACGTCTGTTCTGTTTCTCTAGACTGTTGTGCTAGGTTTGCGGTTGAGCTCGATGATCTTAAAGGTCTTTTCCAACCTAAATGATTCTATAATTCTATATTATTTTCTCTTTTAGATTTTATTTCTCCATGCTGTATTCTTTCCTCCTCATTTTTTATGTACTGTTTTCCCTTATTTTTTCTCAAGTTTTCTGCTTATTGTTCTTTATGGTGCAAAATATTCAGCTTTCTGAGGGGTTAGTCTCTTAGGAAGAGAAAACCAAGTATTTCTTAGGAGCCTGTCTACTATTTCAAAAGAATGCACGCAGACTCCTATTTTCAAGTGTGACCTTGAAATACTGTCTAACCTATTCTGGGTGGCTTTTGATGAAGAGTTTAAAAAAAAAAAAAAGTAATGTCAGTCTTTCCTGTCTTGACAGTCCCTTCCTAAAGAAACAAAAATAAATAAGATGTGATAACTTGTTATTATGTTGAACAAAGCAGAAGAAATTAGCAAGTATTTGGATCCCCTTCTTCCAGATCACAAACTATTTCTCAGTACTCCGTCTTCAGTCTCTATGTTATTATTCCAGCTATTCAGCTACTTCTCCCCAAAGCTGATCTCTTACAAGGTAATGTCTTTTGCTGTCATATTTTCTTTTGGCCTGTTGTATGGAGCTCACCAGCAAAACCAGTTAAGGTGTACCCTCATCTTCTACTCCTTACTCCCACCCCACATCTATGCAATACAGACTTCTTGGTTACTCCAGCATGACTATTTGTGGGGTGTGTTACATAATGGATCAGGAAGTTGACCTGGTTTTAAAATCAAGACAAAACTTCTCTGGGTGGAGCAAGATTTTGGCAGAGTCCCAGCTTGGAAGACCCTCACTTCCCAAATGCTAGACCCAACCTTCACCCTAGCCGTACCTGCAGCACAAAAGAGGTCTCCTAGACCTCTATGCTCAGATAAAGCTCTGTCCTGCTCCCACCCTGTCTGCTAGGTTTGCGGGTAAGGCAGGATTCTGGTAGAGTCCAGCCTGGAAGACACTCAGATACCTAACTCTAACCCTAAACCTACTGGCAGCAGAGGATACAAGACCTCCTCCCAACGCATACAGACAAGCAAGTCCATCTTGACACCAGCTCTAATCCCAAATTCTGTGGCTGGAGCAGGATTCTGGTAGAACTGCAGTTCGCAACAGCCTTGTTCCCTTATTTTTAATTATTACCAGCTTCAACGCTTTAGCTGTTGAGGACCTAATCAGAAAATGTTGTAGACCATCTGTAGTGTGTAAATGTGCTTTTAATGAAAGGGACATTTAAGAGAATACAAGAGAAGAACTATGCAGGTTATTCATTATCAAGTTAATATTAACAAGGCAAAAGTATTTAGTTGTTTGTGCTGGAGAATAAAATTAAAAAAAAAACGATCCCCCTTTATCTCAGCGCAAGTTGCTACATACCATATGTTTGGGTATAGCCAGCAAAATAAAAGTAAAGGGCTACTGAGCAAGTGTACAAACTCATGAAAACTCTGTAATATTTTTAAGTGTTTGCAAAAAAAAAAGAACCCTCAAAAAACCCCAACCCAAACCCCAACAAGTTACATACTGTAACATACTCTAATACAGTAAATGGTGTCACTACTTTCTATGAGCTTTGTAGTTACCTACATTGAACAACAGAGAAATTTTTCTGCTGCTGCACATCATCATTCACACAGAATGGCAAAGAGATTTTAGCAAGGTTTACAAAATCGTCATGGGGATGGGCCCCACTGTCCCCAAGAGAAGAGCTGCCTGTCCTTGTAGGTGAATTGGGCAGGGCATATGCAAGACAGCCAGTGCTTTTCTGTATGTTCTGGATTTCCTGTACAAAGCACTGTGTGTGCAGGTACCCTGGGCCAGAATAGGGTGATACTAACTTGGGAGTCCCTGGGTAAAAGCAGGTGATCCTGTGGGACTTCGTTACACTGCAGAACACACGTGTTGGCCTTCCTCATCACGGGACAAGAGCCACATTCTGGTCATACCCAAAGGCAAAGAGAGTGGTGTCAAAAGCCGCTCAAAGTGACCTCTCAGTCTTTCTGGGGCTGAGGAGAGTGAGAAATGACTGCTTCAATCATGGCGCTCTCAGACACCTACCACGGCTTTAAGGTGCCACTTCACGGATGGTTTAATCTAACCGAACACCGCGCTGTTCCTCAATGAGGTGGTCCCACAATTCCCCCGCCATGTGTTCCTGCTGTTTCCTGCGCATCAGAAGTTCTCCCTAGCCATAGAGAACTTTTTATTTTGGATGGGTGTTTCGGTTAGTTCGATCGTGCCAGCATTCCTCTGATGTAGAAAAAAAAGAGGCAGAGGGCCTGCACGGCTGAAGGTGGAGGGACTCTGCACTGCTATTTTAAGTTGCAACAAAATTTTAGCTTGGTTGAACTGTGTGTGATACTGCATTTGTAAAGCAATGCTTAGATTATTTGGGGGACCTACAGCTTTGGCTGTTGCTGCACCTGTCTCCTTCTCCTTGGCTGCTTATTTCCACCTTTTAAGTTGGGATAAAAAATACTAAAATAGGAAGACAAGCAAATGGAACAAGTGTTGGTAATATGTCCTAATTTCTTCAAGGAGGCTGGCTGTGAACTAAAATGACTAGATTAAAGTATCACATGTTAGAATTAAAGTATTAGATGAAGGCCATACTCTACTTTTTGATCTTTGTGGGCATTCCAGAAAAAAAAAATAAAATAAAAAAATCCCTGTCACAAATTTAGGCTAGCTGCATCGGCG
>VZSZ01003069.1:155043-219633 GCA_013398815.1 Ibidorhyncha struthersii | reverse complement strand
GGAAGGGCAGCTGGTGGAGGAGGTGGAAGTTGAGGACGCTGACCCGCTTGGCGCTGCCCCGCACCCGCCGCACGATGCCGAGGTAGCAGTGGAGCAGCAGGGCGGTCTGGCCCAGCACGGCCAGGGCGAGGAGCAGGGCGGTGTAGCGAGAGCCGCCGTCCGTCTGCCGCGGGGGCGGCTGCTGGGCAGAGCCCGGGGTCCAGAGCCCGGGCAGCAGCGGGACCAGGAGCAGGGCGAGGGCCCAGGAGAGCCCGATCATGCAGCCCGTGTGCCTCCGCTGGTAGAGGGCCTGGTACACGCTGGGCAGCTTGGTGATGAGCACGTACCTGTTGAAGGCCACCAGCAGGTGAGAGGCCAGGGAGACGGTGAGGCCGAGGCCGAGGAGCCCCCCTCGGAGCAGCCGGTACTCCGCCGAGCGAAGGGAGGAGGAGTTGGGAGGCAGCAGCCCCAGCACAGCCTCCTGGGGCATCCACAGGGCGCACACGCTTAGGTCTGCCGCACAGCCGTTCACAATGAAGGCATTACTGGTTGTCTGCAGCTTCTTGAAGGAGAAGACTAAGTAGATGACCATCACATTGGATAAAGTCCCTGAGATAGCTAAGACAGCGTAGAGCAGTGACAGGAAGATGCGGGTGCCGGAGGAGTCCTCCCAGAGCAGCAGAAGAGGCGAGCTAGCACTCCAGGAAGAGGCGTTGGGCATCTCGCTGAATGCAGCTCAGTTTTGACTTCTCCCTGTAAATCCCATCCTTGTCTGGGTCAGAAGATCCTGCTACAGGAGTCTCCCACAAAGCACAAGGGAGGGTGTGCAGCTGAGGGACTCTAAGGCAGGTTTCAGTCATACAAGCTGCGAGGTCCAGAAAACGCAGTTCGCAGTAACGATCCAGAGAACGGCAATGTCCAAGGCAGGTAGGTAGCAAGAGATCCCACAGACTGTAGCTAGCAAAGGTGGGTCCATAGGGAGCAGATAGCTGTTAGCAGAGCAGAGCGTGACGGAGGATTCTGTAGCTGTGAAAATGCCCAAAGCAGCAGCACCTTGCAATCAGCAGCAGAAACGGCAGCAACTGATACAAAGCTTTGCAGTTTCTCCTGTGCCACAGTACGTACACTGTATATCATTGCAGGAAGATTCAGCCCTTCCACTCTTCATGAATTATTCAGCAGATTTTCAACTTGTTAAATCAAGAAGCAAAAAAAAAAAAAAAAACCCAAACCCTATCACGCTCCAGAAATACTGCAACTACAGTCTGACTCTTCTCTTTGCCTTACCAGTTTCCTGCTTCTAACTCATTTACACAACTTTAATTTGCGCCAAGCTTTCAAACCAGTATCAGTCACTTCTGTCTGAAATACAATCCATTTACTGTAGAAACTCCTCTGCTAGATACTCACTTAAACTGATTTTTTTCTGATCTTATTTTTGTTAAGAACAAGCTTGCAGAAGCATAGTGCGCTTTAAGTTAATTTTAGAACTGGTCTATAATAACAATATACTTTCCAAATTAAATCTTTAAAACACGATAGATACACAGATCCCTGGTAAGACAGTACTTCTTATTTGAGGAAGCTGGTCCTCAATCTACATATTCTACACTTCTTCATAAAAGTCAACCTGTCTCAGCCTGCAGGAAATCCTGCATCACCAACCTGCCGGAGGTGAACGCTGGTGTCAGTAAGTACACAGATAAAACAGAATCAGTGCAGTGTTTGAAACGGTCTCGCACCAAAATTAATTCAAAGCACAAGTTCCCGCAGAGGTTAATGACAGGTTCTTAGGCAGACTAAAAGCTGGTTGAAGAGTAGGGCTTAACGATCCTTTCCCAAATGGAGAAGAGTTAGTAGCAGGATTCTTCCAGGAACTCTACAGTGCTTTACTCAAACAAAATGTTAACTCTCCTTACCCTGGAAAAGATTTAGAAAGGAACTGAATAAAAGAACTTAGCATTTCCTCTCAAAAGCTTTCCAGAAAAGGAATGCTGATTAATTTTGTGGTGAGTTTAGGAGAAAAGCTGCTTTTAAAGGTTAGTTATATGTGGGCTGTAGAAGTAAGCGTTCTCAGCTCGTGAGGTATGGCCTGTATATTGATCAAAGATATCTTTATAAGGTGTTTTTAGATACTGTTAAGCTCACAATGCTAACAAATGACAATACCAAAACAACATATTAGGATGTAATTATAGTTACAATATAAATCAAGATAATGAAATTAATTTGTAAGGGTCAATGGGTTATTTTGTTGCAACACAGCACATCTTTTATTTGACAGAACAGCTCATGTTTGCAAATGACAGGACTATTGATCCAAATGTGGATTTGTTACAAATATGATTATCTATGTTCTTTTTTAATTAATTAGATTGCTCATGTGCTTAAGGTTAAAGACATACCTGAGTGATTTACTTGATCAGGCCCTTAATTACCATATTTTTTGCCTCCTGCACTTTACAGTGTCGATCTAATCAAGTGTCAAACCTTTTGAGGCCTTTCATTGTTTAGCTGTCAGTAGAGAACAGTTATTATAGAAACTAAAATCCTCCTCTTTCTGCAGTACTGTAATTGAAAAATATTCTCTAAATCTGTAACAAGAAATATCTCCCTCACCAAAAAGCTTCATAGAGCATACTTTAAAGAGATGATTAACAGTTTCATAAGGCATTACCCACAGAATAGGCCCAGTAGAGACCTCTAGATTTATTTAATCCATCCTTAGATGTTTATCAAACATCTTTTTACAGATCTTACATGCTACAGCTTGTTCTCCCAAAGCAAGGAGATATATATGAAGCAACAGAAATGGTAAAGTACAAGGATAAATGAACAGAGGATATCAAACAAATTTTGGGGTATTTCTTAAAAGATAGACAACCTCCCTGATCTTGCACTGTACCCAAATTTGTTGTTGTTAAGAAGCTGATTGTTACAGAATACTGGCTATATTTATCATTCATCTTTAAGAACAAAAAATAAGTTGTACATTAGCTAGCATTTACTGTATTTCATATAATAAATCAATTGAACTTAAGTCTAGAAAAAGGCTAAGGGAGCACTTGATGCCTATGTACTAGAAACTTTTTAATTAGCTGTTCTTCCTTTGTATTTACTTTGCGCATCCAAGTCAACATCCCTTAATTGTCTGAATGTAGTGGCAGAAGCCTTTTATTGTGTTTTTAGATTAGACTCACTAGAATTTTGGCAACTTCTAAAGCATCGACTCTATTCCGGGCTTTGCCATTCCTTTAGAGTGGCTGTGTAACAGTTACATACTGTCCACATTGTCTATTGCAGTACAGACTTATGTGACAGGAATATTAAGCACCATGGATAAATAATTATGCAACACAACAAATTTGCTGAGAATCTGCAGCCGAGTTAAACAATGTTAGAACGATTTGTGACTCTCTTTAATTGAAGGAAGGCTAAAAGGCTAAATGACGAGCCTAAAAGATCATACTTTACGGACAAAGACCTTGCTGTTAGTGAGATTAAGAAACCTGTTGCATATGCAAAACAGCACAAGAAGGTTAGCTAGGGAGGATCAGTTATAAGATACCTGTCATACTAGTGTCTTTCTGCAATGTCATCTTATTTATAAATACATTACATGCTTTAGAATAAAAAAGGTGATTTTGAAGAGCTACTCTTCAGTTAGAGATCTAATCTTACTCGTTTACATAAAAAGATCTAAGAAGAGTCAAGAAACAAGGAAGCTGGCTGATATAGGCATTTTATTATCAGTTAGCTGTATGTATATATATCTACATCTCAAAATTAAACAATATTTTATTAAGGAAAACTATTTATAACAAAGTACATGACAAAATTCTTTATAAGAGGTAGAATTACCTTACCATTAACCTATAATTCATATACAGTATATTGTATATATATGCACACACATATGCTACTTTGTGTGTGTATATGTTACATATACACAGTTGTGAAAAAGTACAGTATTGCATGTAAATTTTATTCAGTGATTTATATAGCTGCTCTCAGTATTGCTTATTAATACTTTCAGTACAACTTCCCATAGCAATTTGTGATCTGATCTTAAAAAATAATGTGGCACTTTATCTTAACTTCAGTTGTAAAGCAAATACAGGGCATTCTCAGGACTTCAGGAACAAAGACTGACAATTCAACCAAGTTTTATTTTCAAGGTTCCATAGATAGGTAACAAATCTGTTCTGGTTTTGTCTTCTAAATTAGCAGCAAATCAAGTCCTCACAGCTGCTTACATTTTTTTTGGTGGAGTTCTGAAAATTTGACACGTGATCTCTGGTACTTCACTGTAACACCACTTCATTCTGAGTCTCATTCCTAACCACACCTGATTAAACTATACGTTAAAGAGCATCTTTACTATTGACAAAAACATTCTGTGATACAGGAGGTTACATCAGCTGTATATATAACAAAACTTTTTAAATTAAAAAGTTTATGAAGCATCCAACTGATAAGGGAAAATTTCCAAGGGAAAATACTTCCAACGTTTACTTTAGTGTGCTTTGCTAATGAAACTACACGTGCTGCCAAATGTAGGTTAAAAACCACGTATGTATGCAGCACTGACCAATTCATTGTACATACACATTCTTACCAACTTAAGTTTGGTCTGCCTTCATTTTTGCAGTATATATTGCATAGCAAAATTTAACATTCTACATTGAAAAGAAAAAAAGTTAAAACATTCCTTTAAGACAAATTGAAAGCATTAATTGTACAATTGTATCATCAGATAAATTACTTTCTCTTTGCAATGGAAGATGTAAGTTACATTACATCCCAACAAATATTTTCCCTTTATTTTTCTTTCATAGTGTTTCTTTATGAAACATTAGCATCTGAAAGAGGAAAGCAGACTATTTATCAAGAGCTTTCAGTTGATAGTGTAGTACCTAGTCTCTCACTAGTTAGACTTCCATTAAGTTACCAGAAGACCAATTAGTGAAAAAGTAATTACATTAGGATTTTAGCATTAATGATGGACCCATAAAACAAGAAAAACATTTTGTTCATAAAAAATTTTCATCTTTGATAAACACATAAAAATTCTTTAAAATACATATTTTTGTAGCAAAGTGAACAATACTAAATTAAAATATATTCTAATTTTTACATTTTTTATATATATTGCTTAATAAAATATTCTCTTAATACATATTTTAACACTGTACACAAGTTAATACATGTCTTAAACTCATTAGAAATATATTCAAGCTGTCAAAACATTAAAAATTTAAATCTGTATATAACATGGGGTAAAATAATTTCCATAAATTCAACGTCAGTGCATCTGCAGTAGTCATTAACAAGACATTTCTGCCTGTTAAGAAGTCTCCTCTTGGTGTTAAGGTTTTAACGTGTCTTGTATTGAAGCTTCCTCCTCTGAGCGAGCAGCTTCCTTCCTTAAGTTCTCCTTCCTGAAGGACTTCGATTTTAAGAGCTCAACAGGTTTCACCAAAGAAGCAAGGCTTTAGTACTGAACATACTCAGACTGAAGGGACTGTGCAGAGAAGAAAAACTGATTAATCACTGGGGAGGTTATACTTGTATATATTACGCATTTTGCACCTAAAGATAAGGAGTAGAGGAAAGACAGGAAGAAGTAAAATAAACAGAGTTGGAGGGGGATCTGAATCTCTGCATAGGTAAAAATGAATAAAATAGAAGAAACTCCAAAACTGGATACAGTAAAGTCCATCAACTTGCCCATAGCTACACTTACTTATCCAAACCAAATTCTAGAGATTATTGAAGAAAGTGTTACGAGTCCTTTAAAACACCACCTTAAAACAATACCTTAAAAATGTGTTGGAAAAACATATGATTGCAATTACTATAATTGAATTGTTTCCATTTATCCTGAATGAGAATCAAAGTGCTACTATAAAAAATACAGCATACTTTAGATGTTGATTCAGGTAATGCCACAGGAAACATATATGATGTAGCTAATTACTAGAAAAAAAGCTACAGCAGTACAATTATGCACATGAATAAATTTATGTATGATTGCTAAAACCAGATGAAAATGAAGCACTGCAAATGGTTCATCTGGATTAGCAAGCAGTCAGTATAATTAAGAGGAAAGCATAACCTGGCCTACTCTATTTATTTACATTTCTGGTTCTATGGAAGTCTAAGGTTTTATTATAAAGTAATTAATCAGTTTAGACAGCATCCAAACATTTTATTACACCCTACACAGATGTGTTCAGGAAGTCATTCGGATGAATAAGAAGTCTTATCCGAGAGTGTTCTTCACTGTACTAGTATGGATATAAACAAATAGCAAATAAAGAAGCCAAACCATGTTTTAAAACTGCATCAATTCATCACAATTAGAGAGAACTACTGGAGAACAATATGAATCCCAAGAAAGCTCAGAACCTTGGAATCTTTTTTTCCATTTTCCCATTATTCCTATCTAGTCACTATAGAAATGCCTTTTGGCATCCATAGTGAAACCTATTAGTAGAAGCGCCTAATAGATATCAAAATCTTTAGAGCTCTAATATCACAAAATAAATTTTTTTCTACATCTTAAATCTTAGTGTATGTTTACAAAGTTGTCTTTTAAATGCATTTTCACATCTTGAAGATCTGAGACCATCTGGATATTCTTTCCTAGGTTGAAAAAAATGCTGTAAGCATATAAAGATTTGAATACCACTGACTAAAAAGGGTCTGGTTTTAGTACTGAATGGATTCAACATAAAGGGTATTATTTAATAGAAAGTACTTTACCATAAAACTAAACAGATGTAACAAGTATTCTTTCATTATAGGCTCAAAATCGCTATGGAATAAACAATCACAGAAGCTTATTTCTCCTGGCTCCATTCTCTAATAATGATTCTGCATTATTAGCTTTGGTAAGAGCATTTGTCAAGCTATTTATTACATGTGTAAGAGTGAGACAGAAGGAATAGCCCATCATTAATGAGCACTCGAAACTTCTGCTCTCTTAATGATCTTCAAAGCTTTCTCATTTTCAGAAGTGTATTTTAACAATTAGAAAGATGGTTACACTTAACTACAGCAGAATTTGAAATGGATCCTTCAAAACTGAATTCCTAGTAAAGTTGATTAACAAACATTAAAAAATGCATGAAATTTTATTATATACTCTCCTATGTTGTATGAGTAATAGATTACTTTAAGCTTGGACCGATGAAAGATGACCAGAAAACATTGTACGCTTTTGTTGATCTTGGGAACAGCTAGCATTAGTTGACAAAGAACTACAAACAGCAGCCCTTTACTTAGCAGACTGTAGTAACCGGGAATTGTACATCGTAATTTAAGTAAACAAGCAAACCATAAGTTAAAGATTCTGAAGTTTAAACTAAAATTCTTAAAACTGTTAGGAATCCAAGTTACAAAAATACAGAAAAAATAATGGCAACATATAAAAAAGAACAAATATCCACACAGCACAGATTGCTTGGAAACAAGATAACATGTTTTGTTAATTTTCATTACAGATTGGTCAGCAGGGTTTATATTTGTTTTCAAATTGAGAAATATGTTTTTCCGTGTGTTTCCAGCCTCACCATAGCTCTACTTCCCATAGCAATGATTTCTTCCTAATGTTTCAAAGCCTTTTCTGAATACAGGGAAGAATTAAATCTAAGCAGCACTTTTTCCAGATTAACATTAATTGATGTGACTTCCCATAAAGTTCCTATGACTAAAAACATGCTGATAGCCGTAACAACTGAGCTGTTGTAAAGTATACAGACTAATTTTTGAGTTTGAAAAATGAGATTATAGGTGGGGAGAGTTGGGGGTTTTGGGCTTTTTTTGCTTTTGCAGTTAAGTAATTTGTGCTCTTAAATTTCTTCACATTGTCCAAAGAGATTGACTGTAATATTTCAAAGCCTGTAATTGTGATTTTTTTTTTTTTGATCTTTTGAGGAGTTTTCTATTTCAAAATTTGCATTTCTACTTCCTATTTGCAGTGACTCAAAGTATGGCCTGTGATTCTGAAAGCTTTATTAAAAACAAAAAGCCCCAATCCACCTTTACAAGTCATACACCGGTGTTTAACAAAATCTTATCTCAAATAGAGGTAAAAATAGAGGGGAAAAACCAAAGAAAATTGACTGCTGAATTGCAGTCATGGAAGCATAAAATCAGTTAATTGAGTAGAATTCTCAATGTGTACTCCTACAGTGGTCCCATGCAGTGTCAAACATGGCATTTTATACCCAAGTATCAGACATTTAAACTAAGAATTAGATAGCTTCACTACAGTTAATGATATCTAGTGAAGTTCATGCTGAAGCAACGGCTTAGATCACTATAATTTTTCTTCTTCAATAGGAGTCACGGAAAGCCTCCTGGAAGAGAAAATAAGCCACAGATCCATCTAGGCACCAGACCTGTATTCACATTCAGTTTCAGCACCAAGTCAGCTACGAGTTAACTTTTAAGAGGAAACAACCCTACAGCATTTAGGGCTATCTGTTAGGACTTAAACATGCACTTTTTCCAGATAATTGCAAAAAGTAATTTAAGTTTTTTGAATTGTGCATCAACTCTCTCAAAACATTGTTGCAACAGGAGTGTTGCAGCAGGCAATTACTGTGAATACAAGAACCACTAAAATAAATTTGGATATAGAAAATGCATATGCACTTGAAGTGATCCTTTGAGTCTACTGAATTTACAGATCAGCAAGATGCACTAGTGTTTGTCTCTTTTTGCAAAGGTTGTCCTATATTAATTAGTGGTAAATTCTTATTATGAAAAAAATATTCTACAAGTATAAAGAACACGTATATGAGTGTTAAAGTACTGCTACACTTCTCAATTTTTTGAAAATTTTCCATCTTGCCAGTTTCCATGACAGCTATAGAAGCAAAAGGTGACTCATCTTAAGACTACCCAGTTACATATTCTTCAATAAAAATACATTTTAGAGAGTGATATTTGGATTTATAACTCCTGTAAGAACAAAGTAAAAATCTTATTGTGGTACCTTCAATGTGATTATACTTGATAAGAGTATTTCTGAAAATTATAATTGCAAGAGATTGTTTTATCAAAACATCAAATTTGTAAAATTTGCAAATAAATATTTATTCTATTTGGCTAGAATTTGTCTTCTAGTTCAGCAACATACAACAGCACAAACATGATAAAAAGGAAGTAGATGATAAGCTTACATTGATGAAGGACAAAAACCATTAGGGAAAAATATATGACTGACAACAACAGGAAGTCACAGTCATGGTTATTTTTGGTTTGTTTTAAATTGAATGTGTAACAATAGTATTAATAAATGTTTTTTTAAATGTTCTGTTACAAAACAGAAGAAAAAAGGAGTATTCAATAACTTTCTCTTCCAAACTGGGGGGGGAGGGGGGGGAAGTACTTGCATAAAAATGAAGATCCCAATTTCTTCACTAATGAGATTAAACAACGTTAATTAGAACTGAAAATTTACTGTCTTAACCATCTTAAAACGCTCCTGCACCACTTGCATTGATAGTTAAACTCAGAAAGAGAAATAAGAGTGATAAGGTGATTTTCTAAAACAGGGTTCCTATATGATTACAGATGGTCAGCTTGGTATCTAACTTGGGTGAGATTCTGCTAATAAAAAGAAGAGGAATATAATTCCTAGCATTCAAGTTCTCTGAGGAGATAAGTTAAATGAATAAACGTAACGAGCAGTATATGTAATAGACTTCTGTCATTATCTGATGGGCTTCAATTAGAAAGTGCAATGTAATACAAACACTTATTGCAACAAGACTAAGATTTGGCTGAGAAGACTTCTAAGTAATTTCAGTATCTAAAGCAGTTAAGTGGAAATCATTAAACAGAATTCTGTTTTTAACAGGTTTCTGCCAGAACTGGTATTAATGCTTGATGCTACTCCATATTTTGCTCATGAGCTTAAGACCACTGATGAACATCACCAAAAGCAAAATAGCTGGATGTTAGTGGTTTAAGTGGTAAGACAAAACAATCTTCCTTGGTTGATTAATTGGTCCCATCATTAAGAAGAGGGGAGGAAAGAAAAGGATGATGCTTTTATAAAGCCAAATGCAGAGTTCTACATACAAAAACAAGGAATGCAGGCCATTGGACTAAAATACAAGTCAGCATCTTGGATGGCAAGAACTCTTTTTTTTTTTCCTCCCCATGAACTCCCAACACATTACAGTTAAAGAAGCTATCACAAGCTTCTAAGAACACAGTTCTTAGTTCTTAAGATGTTATATTTTCATTCAACCTTTTAAGCTGTTTGAGGAAATGTGGTGATTGTTTCTGTTACGGTTTGTATTCTCATTTGCTACTCTTGTAACTTTTGGCCTGTTGTGAACAATGTCAGCTTGTTTTCATGACTGAGTCACATTACAGTTATAAAGGCATTTCTTCCCTTTGGGCTCTGCATGTAGGTTTACATATTTATGCATAATATGCAGCTGTAACTAGAATACGGAAAAAAACTCTAAGAATAGCTGCTGGCAGCATATCATTTACAGAGGGTACAATTGAAAAGAATGGGAATGGGTTGACCTTCTAAAGAATTATTGTTCAAATACATTAAATATGAGACAATATTGAAGATAAGACATAAAAAACAAAATCAGACACTTTACCACTTAGTTATTCAGATGAGTGATTGCTCTCTGCCATTGCTGGTGTATTGACTTTGGTTCCAGTATACTCAACTGGAGCCTCTGTCAGTCCTGCTGGGGACTGAACTTCTGTAAGCACGTTGGATAAAAAACTGGGAACACCTAAAAAGGCTGACTTTCCAGAACCATCAAAATTCATGAACAAATGAAAGTCTCATGGATGTGTCTCAAATTAAACATCCTCAGCTTGCTGTACAGCTTTTCACCTCTCTCCTCATCTCTACGCGTGGAGGAATTGAACCAAATTAGTTACTTAAACTAAACCAGTTCTCTTGTTCTAGAACTGGTTTCATCATAAGAAAACTGGGATGGTTTCTATATCTAACTTGAGAAAAATCTCAATTATATATAGTTTACCTCAATCCCAGGTAGCAGGTAAAAACACAGCCAAATTAAAGAGGTAAAACAACTTCAAAAACTGAAAGGATGTGGCAATATTCAAGAATTCTTTTGCAACTAAGTTACTGCTGATGTTTGAAGTTTAAACTCAAATTTAAACTCTGTGGAGAATAGTCAGTGATCCTAAGGATCATGGAATATTAACATCTATTTCCAGATAAGTTATGGTGGATAAGCAGCTAAATGTACTTTCAAACAAAGAGTCTGAAAGCATCAAGTTTATTTTAGAGAGTTCCTTTAGGTCAAGCACATCCCAGCACAGTTACTCTACTCCTTTTCCAGTGGAAGTATCCATTGAATTTATGAGAATACAGAATCAAGTTCCTTCAACTAACTCAATTTTCAAGGTACTTTGGATACTAGTTAGGTTTCAGTCACATATGCAATTTAATTCCACAATGGAACAATGAGAATTTATTTCCTACTGTCCTCTGTCCTCAGAAAGAAGGCTGCCCAGGGAAGTGGTGCAGTTGCCATCCCTGGAGGTATTTAAAAGATGGACAGATGTGGTGCTCAGGGACATGGTTAAGGGGTGGGTTTGGCAGTGTTAGGTTGATGGTTGGACTCAATCTTAAAGGTCCCTTCCAACCTAGACAATTCTATGATTCTAAAGTGCAATTCATACTCCCAAACTATAACCGTGTGGCTTCTGAACCGTAAGTGGTGCTACATACTAGGTGTTAACGAGAAAGTAGATACCCTGCCTCTTCAGGAAAAAGAGAACAACCCACGAATGACCTTTTTGGCAGATGTCCTCGTTACGTACAATGTGTGTATTAGCTGTTTTAAGACAGGGGACTCACCACACTCAAAAACAGTAGCAGGTATAACACAAACTTTCTTTATACCAAAACAATTTATCAGTGGCAAGGAAACAGAAAGGAAAGGTGTAATATTCTGAAGTTAATTTTATACTAAGGTAATTTTATTTCCAGCAACTAAAAAAATAAAAATCTGAAGTGTCAGTACTACAAAACAGAGACTGACAGGTTCAATTAATTGTAGGCAATATGTTCTATTAAGAACACTGCAGTAATTTTTGTAATTAGTAGGATATCAAATCTTTGAAAACCAGATATTTTGATTTGTTTTTATAGGAGTAAATATGTTTATTTTTTCCCTAAAATGGCTGAAGTTATTTCTGATTCCATAACTGAAATTCTCTAGTCTCTCTTCTCTGCATTTTGTATAGAATCACTTTCCAGTTGCATTAATTTATCCATGCATTCTCTTTATACAGACTATCTCATACAGAAAAAGGGCACAAAATAAGCCCAAGGCAGCAAAGTTAAGGAACGAAAACTAAAATGGTGAGACCATCAGAAATATCTTGCTCTAAAATACGTTTCGCATTTGGTGTTAGAAAAGGACTAGGTTTCAAGTCAAGCGGAGTCATCTTTCAAATGAGCCCTATCTTTAAGAATGTTGTACCTTCCATTTAGTATGATACATGCAAAGGTTTCTTCAAATCTGTTACTGCATAAAGATTAAGATACATAACAAACTTATAAACTATGTTATGGAGAATTTGAAATAAAAAAATCTAAAGGGTAAGACAGTCCATAAAGATATCAGAAAAGATGTTAATTTAAGTTCAGGAGTAATTTATTTTCATGAACACTCCATGATCTAGACGCTTAAAAGAGATGGAAAAAAAGCAGCTGAAATGATAATTACTTAAAAAGGTTAACAGACAAAAGTGCTGTTCAGAAACATTAAAGGAAGTCAGAGAATCGTGCTGGGTTAAGACTTTTTTTGCGACAGCTTTGCTTGCAGAAACAAGGAAGGTAAGCATCGGTCAGATGCCTGAAGGTGCTGTTGTGACTATGAACTTACAGGAATTGATTGACTCTGGTATCGTGCTGGAGGAGTTGTAAGGCCCATAAAGGAAGGTTGATGCGTACTCATCTGTCACGGCGCTGTGAAAACTGGTTTGGCTGCTCAGGTTGTTGCCACTACTGCTGTTTCTGTTGTACAAGTTGTTGTTCAGTTCATGGTTATTTCTGTGAGGCAGCTGCAAGCTGCCACTCAAGCGGCTGGAGATTTGGCTTACAGAAAAACCTGTCCTAGAGGACGATGATGTCATTTTGCTCTCATCATCATCTGAAGCAGCATACAGGTTCCCTAGAGAACTGGCTAGTCTGGAGTTTATGGAAACGCTGAATGGAAAACACATGCGGGGGAAAAAAAAAATACACACAAGGTATGTACAGATATATACAAAAAAATTACAGACAATCCAGAAGACATTAGGAGAATAACACAGACCATTCTGAAATAACTTGTGTTTGCACAAAGACTCATCTCCTCTCAAATACTGAAAACCAGAATTCTTTGTCAGGAGTTCCCACATTTTGTTTATTCAAGCACTACCATGGCCAGCTCTCACCTCTGTCAAACCATATGCACGTGCAGGAGACTCTGTTAAAAGCTTTAGACAGTGGCTGATCTACATTGAAGTACTTTGTGTACACATAACAGTTTAAGAACTCCTCTTCTGTTCCTTGAAATCATTAACATGATACAAGTCTTCAAGTAGCCAAGAAGTAATATGATAGAATTTGAGAATAAGAATAGGGTGTCCTGAAATACCTCAAGCTAGTTATTTTCTTCAAGTAAATATCTGTGCCCAGAAGTTATTAAAAACGCATTAATCATTCTAAGTTTCATTTAACATTCATAATTACTTAGTACAATAGTAATAATGGAATTAAATAGCAATAAATCAAGGGTTCATATAAATCACATTAATTAGCATTCAGTATTCTTCTGAGAGTAACAGTATATAGACTCATGGGAATACTAGCAAAACTTCTATAAACTCAGATCGGTAAGAAAACCCAACCTGAGCAAAGTAATACTGTTTCTGACTTGATATTATCCCACCAAAACTCTGATACCAGTAGTATAGGCTTAGGGGTTGGTTTGTTTTTTAAATCTGCAGGCAACTAAAGTTTGGCTAGTGGAACAGCAAATGACTTTGTAAGTAAATATAAGCCTTCTTATATCCAAGAACAGCAAGCCCTTCATATGCTGCATATGTGCTGAAAACAACTGTAGTATGCAGTAAGTATTTGTACCAAAATGAGAAGAAAAAAACCAAACCACCTTTTAAGATTAGAGCCTGAAGATGTGGGAATTTTGCTTATTCTTTCTGCAGATGGTGAATTAACTGCCATCACTTTGGAGGCCTTCAGAGGAGACATGGATCCTTCTGTGCTACCTGAATTATTCAGTCTAAAAGGAGTAGAGAGTTTTAGTGAGAAACAAGATTTTTTTATAATTGAAATATACATCTCAGAAACACATACAGTCTTTTGATACATAAGCATATTTTAAAAAGTGGGAATTCTCAAGTCTGAGTCCTGAGAACTCAACAGCAAAAACTTAACAGTTTGCCTGTTTTCAAATATCTGCTCAAAAAACTTTTCAAATATCCCACTCCCAAGTTTTTTCCCTGCTGTACCGTATTATGGTTATAGGTTACTTTTTACCTTGATAATTTGTGAAGGCTGAGGGTCCATTTTGTATCAAATTTATTGAAAATTTGATTAAAAATTTTAAATATTGTAAATCTGAGAAAAATACTTCTTGTGCTTGTAAAGCAAGTATGACTAGAAGAACCCAGCACTGTAGCTTTCATGAGAACATCATCATCATTTCCAAATGACAGCAAGAACATTTTTACAAAGTTGCAAAGAACATACAGCTCTTTCTAGGGTGGGACTCTTAATGACCAAATTCTTCATATTTTGATAATTAGTTGTAAGTATGGTACACTAGACTACTCCAAAATGTTAGCATTATAGCTGTCCATATTAGTTTTTAAAAAACTAATAAATGAATAGCCTCGCAGTAGTATGAAATTCTCTCCATCCTTACATCAGGGGATATTATCACGATCAGCTCTTAAAGGATGAATGACCTTGGGTACAAGCTACAAGTATAGAAGGAATGACATTGAGCAGAAATAGCTTTAATTCCATACCACACAAGGGTAAACAGACATCTCTGAGGTTAGACATCTGGAGTAATCCATCTCAAAAATCCAGGTTGTCACAAAACTGAAGATATGATGTTCTTTTCAATATTAATGCTTTACAATAACAGATATTATGTCTTACATGTTGTATTTGAGATGCAATGGTGTAAAAGATGCAATTGTTTACAAAACCAAAAGACTCAATTCTACCATTCCCATAAGTCTTAAAATTAAGTCAATTTTCACGCTCTGTTTTTATTTTCTCTTGACAGGGCACTGTCAGTACTGATTTGCGATTAGTACAGGTCATGAATGAAATAAACATTTAGAAAATGAGAAGAAACTGTTGGCTTTATTGGCTCCACAGAAAGTTCTAAACAAAGCATGTGGTAAAGTGTACAGTGAGGACCCTGTATTAAAATATGAAAAGGTACTAAACCTCAGTATTTATCTGGTACATCTTCTAAAAAAAAAAAAAAAAAAGAGTACTGATTGTATCCACTAAGCAATACCTCTAGTTCATCTACTAAAACACACAGGACAAAAATTGTGATACGCAGACAATATGTAGTCAATTTAGGCTTTTGAGACAGGTATTTAATTTTACAGAGCTAAAGTGGTTATGTGTTAACTAGTCATCCTTCACTGAATACAAGTTAACTAGTCACCCTTCATTGCATAACAGCATAGATATTAGAAAATGGGACTATGTGCTAATTATTTATTAAGAAGAATTCAAGGTATCCCTGAAGTAGAGCCATACCCCTCTGTCCATTAGATTCCTTCCCCGCCCCCGCTTGCAGGTGTTTAGAAAAGTTTCTCAGAAGTCTGAAAATGCTAATCAGTTGATGTGATAGGTATAACTCAAAACACTGCAATTTTAAGACCGGAGTGGTGTACATTTAGAACTATAATTTTAAAGTTAATACCTGAAAGGTTGTGATATTGACCTGGTGTGCAGTTTCGTGTCTTGCAGCCTGAAGAAACCAAAGCAGCAATCTTTATCAAAGGATAAAAAGCCTTTGCACTCCCCCAAAGCATACTTGCATGTCTCATACTGGCTTTAAAGTACAAGACTAACAAGAGTTAAGAATTATCAACAATCATTATTTTAATTTACACTTAAACAACAGAGGGCTACTTCAGGTTTATTTTCAAGCTTCACATTTTTACTGGTTTTGAAAAATTTGAAATTTATATACAGAGCAAAGTAATTATAGAAAGATAATTAAATTCATTGAAGAATATTTTGTTTGAGACATAAGTTTTAAAGTGCTAGATAGATATAAATCTGAAAGTTTTGAGATTTTTTTTTACTTTGTATTTTACTGCTACATAATCAGTAGGCATTCTGAACAGGGAGACAGAGGAAGAAAAAGTAAAAGAAGAAATTAATAAACCAAATCCGATATATACCTAGAGAAATTTCCACCACTGAAGGTGGTACAACTACTACCACTGCCTTAAACGAGGTCATGTACTTGCCATAAAGATCTGATAGCACAGGCTGAATTTAAAATTGCAAATTACCTCAGAATTAATTAATTACCTCAGAGCTCCAGTTGTAGCAGAACATAGCCGTCTCCGACTTTTTAAGGCATTTAGCTTATCTCCCTGCGTCATGCCATTCTGAGTTTCCACACCTGCTTTGTCTTCAAAATCATTCTGGGAAACACAAAGTATGCAAGCAAGGAAATATATCAAATTCTTAGGAGTAGCGTAGTTTCAAAGTATTGAACAGCTCATTCACAAGGATTATCATTTAAAAGGCTAATCTACAAGCTTCTGCATACATGGGGCACTACTCGGTCTTTGCACAGTTGCAGAAAATTAAATGTGTCGCTGTACAAATGCACATACATTCACAGAGGTTTTCTTTCAGAATCTGACCTCAAAGTCTGTTCAGGATGCTTGAGTAACACCAGTATTTATTTACTTCAAAGAAGTCTGGTTTTATAGAACTTAAACTCCAACTCCATAACTATTTTTAAAGTTATCAGTGCAGAAGGGAAGCAGTAACACACAATTTTGTGATATACATGAGATGAGGAAAAACTGAGATACAGTTGTGTGTCCTGCAAAAGGAGCTAAAAATCAACTTTCCAAAATTACTGATTTTTTTTTAAAAGTTCTCATGACCTCTACAAAAATACGGTTTTGAATTTCCCGATGAGAACTTAATAAACAATATAGGATGAACAGTTTTATCCTCCTTCTTCTAGCTTTAGAAAATATTATAAACTCTAAGAAATATTAAAAGTATATGCCAACACTGTTTAAATGCCTATTTATAGTTTGACTGATCTCAAAATATACTTTCCTAAGACCCAAGTATTAAGTAGAGACAGTATCTTAAGTAGCACAGATATATGAAAGAAAATGGCAATTGTTTTTTAAATTGCCAAATGAAAAAACTTATACCAATTATGCTTCATTTGACCTCAGATCAAGTATTTGTTTGTATTACTGCAGTTCCTACTGTGCCTAAGTGACCTCGCTACTCTGCATAAAACAGAACAATAGTTTCTGCCATTAACCAAGGTGAAAGATTGACATATGTAGTAATACAATAGAAGTTAATCTAATGTTGTGATGGTCCAACTGCTGCATTAATTATAGGAAAATATAAATATTTCAGCTAGATTTCATTGAAGATTATACACTAGGTTATTGTTACTTATTCATTCAGCCTCAGTGCTCATAAATTTTGTTTCACTGTCTTTACCTGCCCAACAGTTATTGCATGTAGCTGTTCTGTCCTCTGATACTTAGACCTCATGCATCTTTGAGACTGGGAACATTACTTGGTTTTGAGCTTATAGAGGGCCTAGTATAATGAGGTCTTGAAATATATCCAAATATCCAAAGAGATAAAGAGATAAGTTAAATGTTTTGAAAACTGAATGTTAAACAGCTTCAACATGACATCTGTAAAAAAATGGAATATACATATTACGGAGAGGGTTACGGTAGAAAAAAGCAGCACTGTGAATTTATATCATGAATCTGTACATAAGCTGCTACACAGCGTACAGGTAATTGAGTTACCAGCAAGTAAGTTACCTTGAATACTGGAAGCAGTAAAGTTGTAGTAGTAGCTCAGATTAAAACACATCACTTTTACCCATATGGCTATATGCCAGCTGCTTTCACTAGGCATACAAGATAATCTCTACACAGTGTTATATTCTCCAGTTAGTAATCTAGATATGTAACTTTACATATTCCAAGCCACAAATTGAACTTCAAAAAGGGAAATAGTACTTTTACAGAAGTGTATTCAAGATGCTCTTCCAGATGATGATAGATCACATGATAGTGATTATTTTAATTTATACTAATAACTATTTGAAGAAGGTGTCCACTACATCCCTGATTTTTATATCAGGCAAAGGATTCCATCAGCAACATAAAAGCTCTTTGGTTATTACAGATCTAAGACAGGATTAAGCAAATGCATAGTTCCTCTAAACTATTTCTCACATATATGGCAGGAAACTACAGTCTGAGACTTTTAGTAGCCCTGAAGTATGTTCACTTTAGTTCACACTGCATGCCTATGCTTCCAATAAACACTTGTAAGCTTCTTACTGTAAATGTATGCATCATATCAGTAATCCATAACACTGTGATAAAGGGATGGACATCTATACACTTATGCATTATTAGCTAGAAACTTGGATTAAATAGATTTCCAGGAGGAAAACTGATTTTTTTCCCCTCCGTTCTCCAACAAACTGAAAACCCTGAAAGAATGACTTGAAGTAATCCAAACATTTTGAAGTTCACAAAATTACTTACAACAGTTTTAAATATAACCTATATATAACCTAAATAAAACCTGCTTTTTTTTAAGCAGAGATTTGTTCTAATTATGACCTATAAAAAAAGTTTAGCTGTGAAAAAGCAAATTATTACCAATACAAGACTAAAAAAAAAAATTATCTATAGCTAGTTATTAAAAGGTCAGCTCCACCTCTGCATGTTTGAAGTGTCCCCTATGAATCTTACCTCCCTGTATTGATCCAAGTCTTGTACTTTATTCAAGCTGTCACTGATGGAAATGTCATTCAAACCACAAAGAACTCTATTAATGTTTCCATCAACTACTCGTCGTTTCTGCTTTGATCGGATGAGATCTCCCTCCAGCCATAACATTGCTTGCTTCCTTTAAGACACAAAAACAAATCGGTTCATATCAACAAATTTGCATACACAAAAACCAATATGAAAACATGCTACTCGTACAGAAGATTCGAATGTTGGTAATCTGTAAATCTTCATCTGGAAAAAAAGAATTTGAACATCTATCACCAAAAAACAAACAAAATCATTAGTTTCAATGGTTAAAAACAACAACAAAACCCCAGAATCACCAAACAAGTCTGTAGCCATCAAAGAAATATTACAGGTACTAAAAATTCATTTTACAAAATCTTACTGGGAAAAGACATTAACTAAACAGGAATTTGCAATGGTATTTTAAAGGCTTTTAAAATACAACTTAAAAATTAATATAAAATAATGCTTTTACATATGGAATGTGTAGAATAAATGATATAGCACTTTCCAACTTACTAGCATAAGGTTTGTGTATACAGACTTTATGCAGTAAAAATACATCTGACCTGCACAGTGGAAGTGGTCATAGTCATGTGAAGTTGAACAGGACTCCAGTATCACACTTCAGAAAATGAAAGATTATATCCTTCAGACAGGTGGTAGAAAAAATATAACAATTGCTACAGTGTGCATGGGCTAAGCAGGCTTTTGTTGTTGTTGTTTTGTTGTTGTGTCTGCATTATTCCTCGATAAGGAAGTTTGCTGGTTAGGTACCTGTCATGCTAGTTCCATCCAAGAATGAGATCCTATTACATATTACTGTAACAAAATTAAATTCCTATACTGAACAGAGAAAAATAGAATGGGGAATTAAATCAGACTCTACTCACACTGGAAAATTTTCTTTGTTTGAAAGCAAAATATTACAGCAAAGCTTAAGAGTCAAGTAGTCTGAACCAACTGCCTAAACTTGCTCAATGATAAATGGGAAAGGTAAGCACTTCCAGAAAAGTTTCACTACATCCCAAGAAAACATCAAGAGAAGGGAACGGGGAGAGAGGGAGTACCACTTATTCCACCTAACAGAAGTAGCCTAGAAAACATCTTGAATTTAAATTGCTTTGAAATCTTTCAAGATTAATTGCATTCACAGTAACAAACTGATTTGATACATATTGGGTGGGAGGGTCTCTACAAAAAAAACCCAAACTTTTCAAACCTCCCTTACTAAACCTCAAAGAATCTGAGAGATGAAGATTTGACATCTATGAAGGCTGGGAGATCAAAGCTGCAAGATTTTTTGTCAGATGCAACTTTGCAGCCCTGAGGGCAAGATATTTTATATTCGAGTAATGCAACAGATGTTAGCTGCTTCTTTTTCATTCCCATTTTGACACTACTGGTGACATTGCTTGAATTTTGTCTGATTGTCAAACAAGGTACTTATTGCCATTAGGACAACAGAAAATTCTTACTGAACAATACTACAGCTCTTACCTATGAATAATGTAGGTATGAATAAAAAAAATCTGAAGTATCTTTGCTTATCTGTAAAATCAAACCAAGTATTTACACACCACTGCAGAAGAGACACTGGCCCTGTTTTTCCTATCTTTCAAATAAACAGCACTTACTAATCACACTACCTACTACCTTTCTCTCAATTTCACTTTACTGTGGAAGTTATTTTAAAATAAGTGCATCATCCAAGCATCAGCACAGTGTAGAGAAGATTAATCTGCCTTCAGTGAGCACTTGTGGTTAGTGAAAGTTTGTGATTCACAGTATTTTAATAATAGTAGGCACCTCTCAAATAAAGGAGCGTCCATTCAGTTGCACTGGAAAATAAATGGAAATCCTCAATCATGCTCGCTTTCGCTTATGAATCACAGTAATACACCTTCTTTCTCTCTGCTGTCCTATGGATTTTAAGATGCAAGGTCAGTGCATGTTTTAGTCTATTTACACAGTACCTAGTAGATCTGTTGCATTCTCTTTTTTCCAGAGAGACAAATTTGTGGTGGATTTTTTCAAGTGTTTTTTTCTCATAACAGTAAAAATACCTCCAACTAAATATCATCATGATAGCAACTAAAAAATATCAGCATAACCAGTGTAGTAGTAAATGCACAATCTAGATACTACTATGAAATTAAACTTAATGTCTACATCACTGAAGACAGTGCAATTTTGTCATTCATTTCCAGTCAGGATCAAACTCTAAATCACCCGTTCAAATTATATGTATGCGAAATGTTCTCAACCCAAAGTATACAGTCAATTTTGAGAAGGAGCTGTATTAAAACCCTACATTCATTTTGTTAATGACTATTAGCTCCACATCAGAAATGCTTCATGCATTATGCTAGGAATCTGACAGAGATCATAAGCTGTCCACCACATATTTCCTTAATCTTTAGTTACAAGAAAGAAAACAAAATATCAATTTACTATTGTAAGATTCATTGTCATCACAGGATATATATAAAGTATATAAAGTATATCCTTTCTATGTTAATATTTTAATAAATCCATATTGTTGATTTAATCTTTTTGTCACCTCTGGACTTTACACTTCCAACTCATTTGTCTAACTCCTAAATCCCCCAGAACATGATCATGCAGACTCTTGAGACCCTCTGCCCCTTAAGGTGACAAAATGCATAGCACTCCAGGGAAGATGATTGCTAGTGAGTAAATTTGATTTCAATGCCAAATTAACTAACCTTAAATATATTGCAACAGGCAGTAATATATGACATCAGTAGACAGAAAGTATATCCTATAAATAGTACAAGATGGATACGGATGTAGAGAAGCAGTTGATTCTTAGTAGCAAAGAAGGTATACATACTCTTCCAAGAAGTGTTGCTGGGGTCCTATAATAGAGCCTGGGCGACATATTCTTATCCAAGCGATGGCTTCAGCATGAGTGAACTTGTAGTGTTTCATTATGTAACAGGCAATTAGTGTTCCTGTTCTCCCCAGGCCAGCTACAGGGAAAAAAAAAAAAAAAAAATCAACAATCACATAGAAAGTCATGAGCATCTCATAATTATCAAATTAAAGTATGGGATATGAGAAGACTTCTTTGCAGTGTTAGCCACCACCTTAATATCTGAAGATTTTCTGATTCAGTATCCCATTTATCATATAATTGGATTTTAATGCCATAGATATAAGAACAAATATATCATCCTTATAAAAAGTTACCAGCGTTTAAGAATGCATGCAACAGTGATCAGTCTTGGCACTTGTACAATTCTACTTCAAACTTTTTTTTAAATAAAAGAGGCTGGTATTTTAAAGAAAGCTGTGACCAAGCTGGATACAAACTTCATATTTATGAAACCAGCAAAAAAGAAACTCAAAGTACCTTTGAGAGGCCAACACACATACTTTACAAATCAAGGTTCAAATACATGCAAATACCCGTGCACATCACAACAGACAGCAGCATGCATCTTCTCAGACAATGGCTTTTTCTTTTTGGATCAGTTTTGTTGTGAAACCAACCTATAAAACTATTCACTGCTGACTGTATAAATAGTAATGAATGTTGACCAGCATATAATTACATATATATCAACAGCTTTAACCCATCGCCCCCCAAATCACAAACTGATCCTGGTTTTAAGGGGAGAATAGAAAGACAGAAAAAAATAGCTTTTACTATCAGACCAATCTCTAACTATAGAGTAAGAATTAATCTCTTTCTAGCCCTGTGTTTTATCTACTAGTAAAGCGTCTCCCCATTTAAACCTTACTTTCATGCAAATACAATATTTGCAATTTACAGTCTCATGGTGGCCAGCTATTGTTTATGCACCAAGGACTACTTAAATGGAAGCTCTCTAAGCAGCTGAACATCCTTGCTGGCAATTCTATACACAACTACAAGCTCTTAACATTTAACCAATAATTAAATCTTGCTGTGACTTTTTGTAAAATTAAGATGATGCAGGTAAAAGGATGAAGGTAAAAGTTCACAAACAGCAAGATTCCATAACTGTATACTGGAAGACTAGCTCCAAACAATCATTTAAAAAGGGGAGGTATTGTTAGAGAGAGTTTGGGGCTTGGATTTTTTTTGTTTGTTTGTTTGTTTGTTGTGGTTTATGTTTTTTTTTTTTTCTGTTTTGTTTCTTTGGGTTTTTTTTAATGCAAAAGGAATGAGACGTGCAAATAGATAACCAAGAGCTGTACTATACTAAACATATATCCAAATAAGAAAATGGTCTCTGAAAATGCAGGTTAACATCAACAACTGCTTATACCACTAAGACTTCAGTGCTTTTCTCCAAGTTCCTGCTAATGTACAAACTTTCCATAGCAACCCTTTGCATTAAACCATTCTGTAACTTCTGGGCTAAGAAGTTTCTAGTGTGGAAGCTGTGCTTGGAATACTTCTGCAATAAGAGTACAAGAAAACTACAGATAATACATTAATGTTGAGTTAACCACTGATTTAACTTTGTATAGGCTTATTTAAAAGGGTGTAAAAAACCTCAAAAGAATGAGATTATTGGTTTGCTTATTAAATGGTCAGGTAAAAGACCAAAAATACTTCAATTTAGCAAGCACCTGAGTCACTAGAAAAGTAGATTGTATTCCTTTAGCAACTAAGCCTGGAGAATAACAATCTACTCCTGCTAATCAATAATTTATACTCTCATTTAGTCAATTAGCAGATGTCCAGCTTATTAATGCCAGAATTTCTGGGGTTTAGCTACAGTAACAACTTGTTAGCAAATAAACTTATTTATCTTTGATATGCATGTTTATTGTTCAAGGAAAAATTATGAATGAATAGCACTATTCTTGTTGCAGATCAGCAAGACATTCGTCTCCACAATGTCCTTACTCAACTCTAAACATAAATTAAGCCATACCCTTCAAAGCCTTTGTTAATTGTTCTTGACTAAGCACATTTTGTGTATTTTCTGGCTGATTTGCTGAAATAGGCTGGTTTGAAACGCTGGCATCACGTTAACTTGAAATGTGGAAGTCATGCTCCACAGAAAAATGTAGAACAGTCCAAAAGCACAAAGAAAACCTTTCAGACTTTTGCATTTCCTAGCAAATTATCATAATGCTGTGAAAGCATACTGCAAAAGAGAAGTCTCCATCAACTAAAACTCACGCCTTCAAGTGATATTAAGAAAAAACAGAACAATGAACAACAGATTGTCAGTTACTGTAAATAGTAGTGTAGGATGGAAGAACTTAATATGCACATGAAAATAACAAATATTTGTCATATATTTAGTCAAGTATCATAAAGCAATATTACTTTCACAACCAGAAAGTGTTATTTTTAAATGCTTTATTTCTGGAATAAGCTCTATGGATTTATACCTGTTTTGAACTTCAATCTGATAAATAAGTGCACATACCTTTACAATGTACAGCAATAGCACCGTCAGCATTTTCACAGATGTTCAGGAACCGCTGAACAATACTGTCGCTTGGTGTGCTTCCATCTATGAAGAACAGGTCATAATGCTCAAAACCAGCATCAGTAAAGCGTTTTGCCTCATAAATTTTTTTGTTTAGTCTTATGATTGATGTGACATTATGTTTCTTGAAATAGGGAAAGTAGGCTTCAGGTGCATGAAGAGGATAACCTATAAAAAAATACAGCAACAATTTAATGTCATAGATCAAGTTTGAAGTCCTACTAATCAAAATTGCCCCCAAAACCTTTTCTGAATGATCAACATATTAATAGTAAAAATGCTTTAATACTTTATTCAGAATAAACATGTTGAGTGATATAAAAGAATTGTCCACAAAATGCTCACAAAGTCCACTAAAATTAAAAAAAAGGATGAAAAAAATTAAAGCACGGTATATATGAAACACTGTACTGTCTCCTGTTTAGCCTGTTCCTCTCTACAAGTTTTATACATGAAGCTTGGCACATATATGAATTCAGTATTTCAGAACAGCTGTTTATAGTCAAGCTGCAGATCAAAGAATAAGAACGTGCTTGAAGAGGAAACACTGTGTTTATGAGGAAAACAGATTGGTGATCTATACTATGGACAAGAGGAACAGTCAAAGGATAAACTGTAGTACCAGAAATATTCTTGCTCCACTGTGAAGTAAAAAAGCTTTAGTGCCTTGATTCAGTTGAGAGACAAAAGGATCCTCTAGATAAAGATTGGGGGGCAGGGAGTGAGGTCAAAGAAGAACCACACCACAACCGTTTAGGATACTTTCACCAAATAGATGTTCCCTGTTGACGAGAAGGTGAGGGAGTGTGTGCATGTGCACACATGTCTGTAGGATGTATGTATATAAAAGGTAATTCTTCCTTTCTATTAACAATTAAGTCTTATAAAAAAACCCACAGGAACAACACAGCTACCACAAAAATCAGAAGGTCTGTTATTAACCAGATTTACTGGTTTATCTCCAAATCTTTTATCCCTGTTCAAATAAAGTCCAAAAGCTTCCTCACAATGCATCATTTCCACAAGTCATATACGCATTAGTAAATGCGATTAGAGTCAGTCACAACAATGAGAAAAATGTAGCTTTGTAATGTATACTTACACTCAACTGGGTGAGGCTCAGCTGTAACCTCATAACTGGATTTTAAGCACTAGTGTTAATTTAGTAATTTTCAGTTATATACATGTGAAAAATAAAACACAGGTTTTCCAAAATCCACAGAACAATTTAAGTAATTTTTCAAAAAAAATCTGCAAGAAGGGACTGTAACAGTGATTGGGGAAGAAATCCAAACCAACCTAAATATTTCCTCCCTGGATTTTGTTTAAATCTTCAGTGGACACTACGCAATTAGCAGCATTCCAGTCAGGAACAAAACGTGAGAGAGAAGTAGTGGGCAAAAAAAAAAAAAAAATAAAATAAACAAGCAATAGCTTGAACCCATGCTCACATTAAAACAAGTGACATGGCACAGAGAATAAGGTGAAATTCAGCAAAAATCTGACTGTAGTTTTTAAATGACTGATTTTCCTTTCAGCTGGACCAAATCTCTACTTTCCCTGTGATGGTCAAGTTTCTCTTTTTTTATTCCATTAGAATCACCCAGGTTCTTCCCCTTATCCCAAGAATCTTCAGCAGTAAAGGCAAGCTTCTTTTTAAAGTCTTTCCAGGCCTTTGTTACAAAACTCTTAATACAGTCTCCTTTGCTTTACGCAACTCACCTTTAATTCTGCATACTTATTGTACCAGGTGTCAGGTTCCAGTGGAAAAGGAAGGGACCTGAATTTCTCAGGCACTTTGTCACTGAAAGTTACTGACTGTTAGAAGAATTAGAATTCTTCTAGCAAAGAAGAATTCCAAAACCTTTGAAATTAAGTTCTATGATCATATATGAAATATTCACTGTATGATTATTTCTGAAGATGAAATTTAATCTATAAACCTCTATTATCGTCTGCTCATTTGCCGTGACTGTTTAATGTGCTGGAAAAAATAAGATCACAGAATGGAATTAAAATACACACCATACCATTTTCAAGTTTGCTTTTTGGGTGTGGTCCACTAAATGCCAAAAATTTTCCTGGAACAATCCAGTTGAAGTCACCATTTTCCACTCGCTATAAAAATTTCAGAAAAGAAAGAGAAAAGCATTTTATATCTGTACATAAAAGTTTAAGAAGTTACTCATGGCTTTATTTTACTTTTTACTGTGTTCTTGCTGCATTAAAATGAAACACTTCAAATTAAATTAGCTAGCTTACCTATATAGGACAAACTAACTAACCATATGCTGCTTCTCAAAAATCTCTTAATAAAATGAAATGCAAAAAAATTTGCTGAAGTTTTCCAATAAAAGCAGAAAGATCCTGTATCTTAGATATTTCTCCCCAGAGGGTTCAGTGCTTTAAGATACCTACTTATAAAAAACACTGACAAACACCATTCTTGTACATTTTAATCAAAGAATACAGAAAAATGCTACAGAAAAATTAAAAACCAAGTAGCCTTCAAAAACAATTGTCCTTTCCCTGTAAAACTGAAAATTACATATTGGCATAAACTCTGATGAGCCAGTAATCACAGAAGGAAAGTATAAATTAAATAAAAAGACTAAATTAAAAAAAAACAACAAACACGCTTTCAAACTGTGACGTTTTGCATTTCTTGCTCACTTTAAATGAAAACTTCAAAATGGCTCTACAAATTTTGTCAGTGCCAAGACTGGAAGCTTCTTTGGAAATACACAGCTAAAGTTCAAAACTGCCTCTTTTTCTTTTTATTGAAGAGTGCTCATTCTTCATTTGGCAATGCAGTTATTCTCATCATGACTTTTAAGGACATGGCACTCAGTTCAACTGCATTATTAAGCTTGTGCTTTTGGCTCTCAACAAATCAAAACATCCTAATGAGTGAAAGATTCTGATAATAGACGTTACTGTAATCAATTCACCAACTGTTTGCTTAGCTAAGCCCATTAGCCTTGCTCCAAATGTCCTCACACAGTGGAAACGCCTGTAAGTTAACAAGGTTGCATAAGGACTAGTGAACCCAACTTACTGCCAAGTCAGGACCCTTCGCCCCCTCGAATTTCTATCACAGACTGCAATCTCAACATTGGAGCACCTCTACCCCCTTTAAGAAAGAAGTCCTGTTCAATAAAAGAAATTTTATATTTGTATTACCAGTTTTATTTGTGAATTTATTTCTTTGCAGTTACATGGGTTACTGTGAATAATTTAAATTTTAACCAATCTGAACTAAAGACATATATGTATGTGTGTATATATACACTCAACATTACATGCAAACAACATTATTATTTTAAAGAAAGAGAACTTGAGTATTTTACATCTAGTCCAACAAAAGGGGAATTAGCTGCCTTGATAATGTAGTAAGATGAAAGAACTATAAACATGCCTGCTCCCTTTAAGTCTTATGCAACTTTTCTCCACATAACTACACATTTGAAGACCTAACATAGCAAAAACTTGGAACATTTAAAATTTTAGAAATACAGCACAGGACATATCTAAACATACAACGCTGACCACAATGCGTAAAATAGAAGATACCAAAAAATGGACAAAAAAATGAAAGATGATTCCAAGTTCTTGCTTCTTAAACTCAGACAGTGGGCAGCATAATTTAAACATCATTCACACATACATACTTTTCACAAACTAAAATAACATTAAGCATTAAACAAGATAATGGGATAGCTTTAGACAATTATTTTAATACTTTTTTCAGGCAGAAAATCTGCCTTTGACATCATTATGGAACATTCCAGTATACAGAAATCCTTCTACAAATGCTTTTAACTTTTGTGAATACCTACGTGTTATAGCGTGCCTATTGCAGCCAACAAGTACGGTATAGATTTGTGCTGTAAATTAAGTTTTTCCACCGTTTATTCCTCCCCTGACTTCACCCTCTTTCATGAACATTTATAAAGCACTTCCTATAGCTGTATATATTTCAGATATGTACTGTCACCCATGCCTTCTTGCTTGTACAAGTTATCAAGTGTTACAGAGATTTAAGAAAAGCAATTATCCCTAAAACTTGTTTGATATTAGAAATATTCAACTTATAATAAATTTTCAAGTGGATATTTTCAGACAAAACAAGTTTATTCTCATTATTTCCAAGTTTTCTGAAAATTGCAATAGAGGGGCTGGGGGGAAGAATACTGGCTACAATAAAGTAACACAACTCTAAGAAGAAAGTTTAATATGTATTAAAATGTTTAGTACACCTCTAGTTTATGCATCTTTCTCCTTAACTAATGCAAGTGCAGGAACTTCAGGGAGTTCCAAAGACAAGGTCCAATACAACTACATGCTTGTCACTGACTTCAGTAAAAACCCTTTCCCTTCATTTGAGTGTGGGAAATGGTGGACAAAGATCACACAACTCTTCTGGACCAGATGGATACACACCTTCTGCACCTGTGATTTCCTCTGTACACAGTCCATTTCACAGGTGTAGCACAGGCATATTTTAAAGGTTCTCTGCAGCAATACAGCTTGAGATAGCTATTTACTACTAGCAGATAAAGGTGCATATGTTACAGAACAAAGTCCTAGAAGCATCTAGAGTCATTCAGAGTATCTACTCTTAAGTTGCAAGAAGGCTGGCAGAACAATGAATGACATCTGTTAGCTTTCATTAGGGAAATATTTTGGATGTATTTTCATTACTGGAATCTTATGCATCCTTATTAAAAAAAGCTCGAAACGTGCTCAATCTATGTGGCTATAAAAAATTTTTTTATACACATAGTTGGTACTAATAACATCTCAAGAAGCTGCTCAACAGATTCTGCGGGTCAGATGAGAGACCTTGGATCGTATCCTGGGGGAAGGCTGGGAAACCATGAAAGAGGTCCCAGAAGCCAGAAAGGATATGAGAAAACAGTAGACTTACTATGTGATGCACTGAAATTGCAAAGATATTCATCCTGCATGTTTTTCACATACAGTATACAGGTTTGTATGTACATACCTTACGTATGAACACTGGGTTTTACTTGGATTAAAATGTGTTTCCACTGTGTTTGAAGTCATGGGATACTGTATATTCTAACTTATTTTAGGTAAACCAAACACATTCAACTCATTATTACATGTACAAACCTCATAGTGTTCATATTCATCCACATCAAATGTCTTAAAGTCAAAAAATCCATGCTGCAAGGCCTAAAAGGCAACAAGGTGTCAGTTTATTCTGAAATATGATATTTAAACTCATTTTATAACACTGGGTTTGAGAATCAAAAACTAAATCACTAAGTGTGCTTTTAGCTTATTGAAGCCTCTATGTTAAGACAACATTACATTTTGCACAGGTTAACACCACAGACAACAAGAACTCCAACAATGTCACTAAAGCACGTCAGGCTCATTATTTCCCCTTCAAAGACATTATGACGGGACATAAGGTTGTTGCATATCACTTAAATCATAAAATTCACTCTCCCCACCCCACTATGTAGGCTTTTTTCTGTAAGGCAGATGACAAATTAAAAAGCAATTCCCTTTTTGTCAAACAGTCATTGAATTATTTCTATGCTGAATAAATTTTCATGCAGTTGGACATAACAAAATACAGAACATTAAGAGTTTATTGATTTTTCTATACTTAATACGATACTCCGATTTGATCACCATAATACCCAGGGAAAATGGCATATACAGAATACAGTACTGTGTATAACTTTATTTTATGATTTTTTCTTAACACACATTCCACTGATAGAATGAAGTTCACTAGACTATATTAGAGAGTATTTATTCCTAATATTCCATTTATCAGGAATGAAAGTCATCAAGTTTTGTATTTGATTACTGTACTATTATTAAATATGCCAATTTTGTACTAAAGATTTGTGTATAATACCATATTAAAATGAATTCCTTATTCATAGAATTGTTATTTGTTCCAGGAACAGGTCGAAGACAGTTCTGCAGCATGTATTTATACTGAGTCTACTGCATTCTGAGAAGTATAGATATTACACAACATTCTGGGATTAAGGTGTGATAAAAAACAAACCATAGATTTAGGATTTAAAAAACAATAATCATCAGTCTCCCATTATTTGCTACATATAGAGCACCTTTTTTAAGAAAAACAAAAATAGCTTTGTTATAGCCAACAGAGGCTCAATGACTGGATCTTTGATGAAACCTAAGATACCGAGAGGTTTGTCTGAACAGCTGATTTTGAAAAATGTATTTCATTTAAGCATGGCTGGCTGGCTGTGCTCCAGAATTTGTAGGGCCCCTGAATTACATGTATATGATACATGAGCACACAAACGTCAGATTTACCCAGTTAGACTAAGATTTCAGATTAAAGCATATGGCTTCTGCTCAAAGTATTTTTACCTCTGGAGGTGAACTGGACAAAAATTCCGTAATAAATTTTATGGGAACAAAGGAGGAAAAACTGATACTCAAAGTCCTTTTGACGTGTTTGTTGCAGATAAATTACAGCAACTGCACTGACTGCTTCACAGAGCTTCAGGATCCGTAGAATGCCACACAAATCAGAGTCTTGGTGTTAACTGACAGCTCCTTTCCCACCCCCACAGAACTAAAAATATCAAGCCTGCTCTCTTTTTTCAATTTTGAAGAAACATTTGTTTTGCCATACTTTTAAGAATTACAAATAGTCTATAAAGTGTCTGTGCAGAACTGTTCATATAGCTTGCTCTGTTCATCAAGATCACCAGGAAGTGTTGAACAAAATGTAATGTTTGCTTATATAGTATGAAGTATATCCTATAACACAAGGTTGCCAATTAAGATGCAATGTAACATTTTTTAAAAAGCAATATTGCAGCTTAATATTCCCCAGGACCAGGACTGTTGAAAGTGACACTTTCACTAGTAAGATGCATAAGTTTTCATTCTTTTTAAAAAAATTCTGAACAGACTAGCGTCAAACACTGAACCAAGTGTTTTGGAGGAAAGTTGGGGCCACGTACATGCAAAAACTGCTCAGATTAAATTGCAGTATACCAAAGTGTCTGTGTCTCGCTTAACTTTATCAGCCTCTGTTATTCCCTTTTACCAATGGTTATAAATGATCTATTAGCAGATCTAGTGCACGGCCTTGCACTGTTAAGAACTGCCCCCAGCCAGACCTGGTGCATTTGCACATTCAGATTCACAAGGTGAACTTCTACAAGCTGTCAAAGGCCAGGCCAGCCAGGCAGGAGGGTAACCTTTTTCCGTTGTCACTACTCAAACACAGTCCTCAGTACCTTCGGCTTCACAACAGCCTACTACTCATTCACACATTTTGCTCTGAAACCAGATTTTCTAATGTATTTTAACAGTATTTTCCTTCACATTTTAAACGGCAATTTAAATGTTTTTCTAAGGAAAAGTGTTATTACCTTATTTATTCCCTGTAAACAGTCCAAGATCGTAAGATTGTACGTGCAGTTCCCAAATGAAGCATCCCTATAGATTTAATGCAAATGAATTTAATATACATGGAATTACTTTAAGAACTTGGGGAAAGGCAGCACAAAACAGAGTATATTCTAGTAATTCAATCCCCTCTGAGAAACCTGAATTAAAGTTCAAAGACGACATCTTTTTAGAAGCTTGCTCATGTTAAAGCACTCCCCTACCAAAGATGTGGCTCAGTGTAAATGCAGTCAGATACTGCAAATTATTTTAAGTACATATTTTACATCACCTAACTACATGCCCTTTACAAAATTATGTATGCTGTCCTGGAACAGGAATCTTTGCCTTCTCTCTGTGGTGTAAGGATAGTAGCAAGTAAAACAAAACTTGCTTTAACCATTATTCAAGTCCTAATTGAGTTACACTGTCTAACAGGGAAAGGTAAATAGATTACTAGTGTGGATTTCATTTACAGGCTCTCATTCTGATGCCTGGTTACAGATGTGATTAAGAACACATCCACATATAATTAAATTTAAAATTACTTGACCTCAGTTCTGCCAGTCTGAAAATAATAATTTCTCTTTAAAAGATGACAGGATACCCCAAGGCAAAACATACTCAAGTAGTAAGAGACACCAACATAAAAATAACACCACCAAAAAATAACAGCAACAAATGTACTGTGGAAAAAAGTAAAAGTACTTTTCAAAGTCTGCTTCAGATCAGTTTGCATTTTAACAAAATTCTGCCTGGGCAAATTATCACCCAATTACTCATTAAAGAAATCTTTTTATAGTTTTGCTCTAAGCTATCTTATGCAGAATGCTAAGAACTGCAATTTATCAGAACAGCAAAATTTTAGGTTTCAGCCAGATACATCTTTAATCTATAATTGATTCAAAGTTTCAATCTTTCATTGAAAACTTTCCGGTTTTGATAGTCTACTTGCTATAAGTAAATGGAAATTTGTTATACTGATATGCTCCTTCGATCCCAAGTACTTTAAGAGTAGAATATTCTCACCCGTTCTTTAAGAGCAGAATAAGTATGGCAGTTTTGAGCAAGGAGTGCTCATATAAAGTGTTTTTAATAAAATTAAAACCTACAATTTTTGTAGTGTCATATTAGAGGAAGTCTACTCTAGAACAGCTTTCAAGTTACTAGATTATTAAAAAATATTTAGGCACAATGTTTTAGAATGGGAACTTTAAAGTGTGAATCCAACAAAGAAATTTTTCAAAATAAAAAGCCATAAAGCATTTTCATTACATTAGATAAGAACACACCAAACTTGTAAAATATAAACTTTACAGACAATACATTTTTGACAGGGGGGAAAGGTTGGATAACAGGTGATTTTAGCACAAAAGCATTTTAGCAAACAAAAAGCTCTTCTGAGCAAAAAATCTGAAGGCGCCAATGAGAATACATACATAGCAGAAAATCTTTAAAAGTTGTAACAGTTTTCTGAATGGTCTGATGGAAACAACAAAACCTAAAGCAATGCAAACCACAAAATTAAGTATTTAGAGAAATATGCAAGATATGATTGTACCAGACATGTTCTATATTATGTTATTTTGCTATAACAATTTAAATTTTATTTATATGTATATAACTACTTCTTCAACTGATAAGGCATCTGATAATACAGTACATAAAAACAATGCCAGGAAAAAAGCCACATAATCTCTAATCCATTAGTAAGAAGTGCTATGAGGGCAGGAGAGAGAAGGGAGAGGAGAGAGGGAGGGGGGACACTGAACTTGACCTAGATGTACAAGATAAGCCTATCACAATTCCAAGTGTATGGTATTCTTAGCTACAGTTCCCACAGACAGCTATTACCAGTGGAATGCACATGGATGCTGGCAGTTAACATCTATTGCCTACATAATCTATGCCTCAAATGTCTCATTTCTGTTGCTCTGCACCTAACCATTAAAGTAGGTGTACTCTGACTGGAGAAAACAGCTCTGCTGAGACTTACCATCCACGCACAGTGAAATAATAGAAAGACTAAAAGCCAGGAAAATTCCAAATAGGCAAAGTTTTGGAATGAACAAATAAAGCGCTGTTTAACCCTAATCCCAAATTCCCAGAAACTCAAAGAATAGCAATATTCTAATTTTTNCACCACACACTGAGGTAACACCTGAAAAACTCACACCCCCATCTATCTTTTGTGGCTGAATATGATAATGTAATGAAACAACAAACAAACACTAGGTATGAATGACAGTACAGCATGGTAGTGAAAAAACACCTGGAAGCGGTGGTTTAGCATTACTTAATGCTTCAAGGGAAAACATGATGTTTGATGAATCATGGCAAATACTGAGCGTATTATATCAGACCTTGCCATAATCTCTCTCCTTCTCTCCCTTTGCCCCTCAAGTACCTTCTGGTAAGAAAACACAAGCAAATCATAAAAGTTCCTTTGATCGTAATTTGGAAAACAAGAAAGTGGAACAAAATCTATGCAATTTTTTCCTTAAAGCCACAGCCATTTTTATTTTAGCACTCCCAGTGCTTTTCAGGGTAAATCCAGGAATATATACGTATTTTCTTTTCTAGTTTCCAGATGCACAACCACCTGATTAGAATCAATTCCAGGTAGTGTTTTATGCTCCAAAATTTTAAGCCAAGGTATCCACAGGTATTAAATTTTAGGTGTAAGAACAAAGAAATTAATCTGGCAGAAGTTTTATATATAATCCATGAGGACTCTGTATGCTGGATCCATTGATACAGAGAGATATCTGAAGTATGAGATGAAACTCAAATTACCAGTTTCAGAACACACAGCAAGCAACAAAATGCACTTTACAGAGCTCTTAAATATTAAAACAATATAAAAAACTAGTTTATTCATGAAGCAAAGTCACAGTGTGCTTTTGAAGTGACTTTTTTTATATTTGATCTTATCAAATAGATGATTTCATATTATTCCAGAAAAGTGTTAATATTCCTTTAGAGTTTAGTCAAAGAGCATTTTGCAGAAGTATTAGAGAGGACAGATGCTTAATGCCAGTCTTACTGCCAACTACATGTCTAGAAAGGCCTTGAAATACTCAAAAAGCAGAGTAACAGTTTATTGTGATCTGATTTCCTGAATGTTTTAAATAAATTACTAAAGTATCTTTTTATTTAGAGGGAGTTGCCCTTTTAATCATTAATTATTTTGATTCTTTCTTTGTTAAAAGCAAAAACAAACCAAACATCCCTCCCAGTCACCTAGAGGACTTCCTCCAGGCTGAGGCTGAGTTATCAAGTTCTTTTTCTAGCCAAGAGAAATCAGTCAGAAGTCAATCAAATCACTAAGCAGCTTTGTAAATATTAAAAAAATTGATCTTATTTTCTGAATCCTCCTGAAAGAATGTATTTTCCGGAGAAAACTAAATAATTAAAAACTAATGCAGATCAGCTAGTTTAATTTCACCATTCTTTGTGTCAACACATCTTCCTTTCTACTGATGTATAAATTTCCAGGCCATGGATAAAAATATTGGATACTGTCAGAACTAGTACTAACATTTGCAAAAATCCTGTTAGAAATGCAGCTATTCTCATACCACATGGACTTGAGAAGTCAATTATATAGCATTAGATTCACCAGCATGCATTTTCTTTCTACCAAGGACAGATGTATTTCAAAGTTTTAGAGCAATAACTAATAATATTAATTTTAGCTTGCATAAAATGCAATAGATTCTGAACGGGCACACTTCGTACCACAGTACAGCCAAATGCAAGCACTAACATTTATGAGGAAGAGCACTGTAGAGAAAAAATACCTTTACTAACCTTGATTAATTTTAGAGTAAATTAAAATTAATTCCAGACATTCTTCCTATTTACACTTATTCCTCTTTGTCCACTGTACACAGTCAGCATCCTATCCTACAGAAAACTCATGCATGTGCTTACGTTTAAGACAGTAGTAATTTTTAACTTACTGGGACTACTTATGAGTATACAAAAACATTTAGGTGTTTTTACTGGTGGAAACCAAGCTATTCGGATTTCAAGTGTTATATACCTTTTTGTTCAACTCGGAAGTTTGTGTTTAAAAAAGCATAGAAGAGAAAGGAAGATCCCATTTCACATCAGAATAATCGAACAGACTACATACAGACACCTCCTGCACAGTTTGGGTGCTCTGATTTCTGTTGCCGATCACATTTCATTACAGTATTCTCCCAGTCTTTTATGGTGAAATGCATAACCACCCTGACTTTCAAACACTCTTTTACCAGCTATTACCTGATAGTACTTCATTTGCTTTCCAAACGAAAAAGATGTGAATATTTCTATGAGATACAAATGTAGTATGAATCTGAGCCAGCATTACAGAGCTGCAAATCCCACATCTGATTTCACAGTTATTGTAGCTGACCTCAATACTGCATAACACTTTCCCTTTCACCAAACCTCTAAACACTGTCAATAGCAAAACAGTTTCCCCAGCACTTGCCAATAAAGAAACAAAACCCAAAAGCTACAAACTAAAATCTAGCTCTGAAATTCATGTCATATCTAGAGACTGAACACAGTAGTACTAATATATTTTTTCTCTTTATATTAAAGTCAATAGAGAGTAGTTTGAGGCAGAAATCTAAACCATAGTTTCACAATAGGAAACTGGTATTTATGATGATTTAAAATGGTGTTAGCACCATTTTGTTAAACGGAAGTGAGAAGATATAGTACAAGATCTTCAAGAGACTAGAGCATCACCAACTGACAGTCAATCAGCCAAAAATAAGATGAAAGTGTCTCAAAGACAGTAGTGCCCTATTCTCTTGCTTTATTTTTTCTATTATAAAAACAAAACAAAAAAAAAATTCCACGTATCTTGTAAGACGGTTACTTTGGTTTCCTTCAACCTCTGAACAATATTTGCTGAAGCTGTCTTTAAATGAAATACCAGCTGAAGATGTAAGCCGATTAAGGTTTTTTGAGGTCACTGAGCTAGATGAAAGCAGATCAGTTTCCCAGTGATCGCTTCATGTAAACATACCTCAGTACTCCATAAAGAAACTGACAATCCTGCAGCTTCTCCCTATTGAAAGTTGTCTACATTTTTTCTAAACAGAAGACACTTCAGCTATCAGATTAACAAACTTGTTAAATAGTCTAGCTGTAACACTTAACTGATTGTTGCTCACTAATAAACTCTTGCACTTCAAACTATTCAAATGGAGATGACTTACACTACAGAAGTTATAGAATACCTACGTTTCAAGTTCCAAGAATACATTCAAGTCAATAAGTACTGAATACCAACGATTACTACCTCAAATTATTTCCTTCTTAGACCTCAGAATTGGAGGAAAGAGGTAAGACATTTGGGTTATGTTTTTCATTGTTCATAAGAGTCATTTCAGTCCTTTTCAAGACACTGAAGATGTGGAAGAAGTGCAAACTTTCTCATAGCACCAACTTGTTTCTTCACAGTATATAGCTTGATGCTAAGCAGATATACTACCTAAGGCAGTGCTACCGCTTCCAGCACAGGTTCATTTGCCTGAGCCTATGTATCATGCTAGATTATCTACCAGAGATGTCTCCAATGTCTTTGAATGGACAGGGAGAGAAAATAATCAAAGGCCTTGGAAAACCAGGGAAGGAGGAATAAATGATTTATTCCCCGTTCCCAGCTAATCTAGATTGTTCCACTGCAGGCCCTCATCAGGTCTACTTGCCCTTCTCTCAGCCTCAGTAATTCTTAAGCTCCTTAAGTATCTGTTCCAGCATCTTCCTATGAATTCAACTCCCAAATATCCCCTTCTCTATCAGACTACTAATTTTTTACCTAGCCTCCTATCTTGTCAGAATCCTTCAGTTTATTTCCTCACTCCTTTTTGTCTCACCTCCCACACAGCTAGACTACACAGCCTTCCTTCCCAGCAGGACAAACTATACCGCGGGTAACAGAATCTGCTTAGGCTCTAATCCAGTGCCAAGACCTGACACAGTCCAAAGCAGCTCCAAATGAAACTCAAGTGCTCTCCAGCCCCACGCCATATAAGAAAAAACACTCCAGAAATCAAGATGTTAAATTCTGCTAGCAAAATCTCGTAATGCTATACTCTTCAAGAAATAGAGAGGCTTTCCTCAAGAAGATTGCCTCCCTCCCATCCTCTAATATAGCCAAAACTTTGCATTAAAAAAAACCCCAAACTACCAATCAAAACCCAATCACACCACAGAAAACCCACCACAAAAACCCACAAGCTCCCAAAAATGCTTTAGTTTTAGCCAATCATTTATCCCTCAGCAACCCAGCACTTGAAACACACAAAGACTGCAGAGTTACATTCCAGAAGACTGCCTACTCTATACATTTATTGCCCTCTTCTCTTGAAGCTGACAAACAGAATGAAGTAATTATACTTTTGTAATCATTGTGACAACCCAGACGGCAAAAACTGCACAGTGTCTTTTCTGGACATTGCCTTCTTCAATATTTTCAGCTAGCATTCTCTTCCCTGGGAAACATGAAATGCTCTTTGTATATAATATAAAGCTATCTTCAGAAAATCTTGCTGTTTCTTGTATTTTTTGACCCCTCCTTTGCTGATCCCAGAGTAGCTAACTATTCTATTTTGGAATTGCATTTTATGAATTCAGACTCAAAAGGATTTGCTTTGAATAATTACTTAAAAGGAAATTGTTGCATGTCATTAAATTTGTTACTGTGGTTCTTATCAGCCTCACAAGAAATTATAGAGCCAATTACTTTCACTATGCCCTACCAGTCAAACAGAAATAGCATTTTCTATTATTATTACTACTACCACTATCATCATTATTATAAGGAACTAATGGCAAGTAAAAGGTCTGTAGCCTTTGGTTTGAGCAAATAGGGTTGTATGAGACTGTTCTTCAAACACACTATTCCTCCCAAGTTTTCTGTCCTACAACTTTGGGATCTGACAACTAAGGTCCTTCACTTTGTCAGAACCTCTTTTCTACACACCTTAATCTTTACTTTGGCTGGGGAGAAAGGAACATAAAGACATAGCAATTTACTAAAATTCCAAATAGTAATTTTTATTTTTTTTAAATTGGTGAACAAGATACAGCTATTCTCAGGTAACATACATCCTCTATTAAGAGAGGTTTGATTTTTAAGCAAGTTTTGGATAAACTAAGCTTAAGATTCCAAAAAATTTAAGTCACTTCAATATTAAAAGCTCCTATATGTATACTGCTGCCAAAGCTGAACCACTGAGAATCTGATATGAAATGGAGCTTTTTTTTTTTTTTAGACTCCACTAAAATGCTGCATAGTAATCCCCAGAAGGAAGGGAAACATCGCAGGGAAGTATTACTTGTTGCTTGCCCAAAATTATAAGGAGACAGAAGAATGAACTGACACTCTTTCTGTGCTCAGAATGATAGAGTTTGCTTCAAAGAACTTCTTGTAGCAATTTTTCAATAGCAGGACCTTCTGTAAATGGAAAGGACCAACGCAATTATTTCAAACTGGGAGAAGATCAGGAACCAAAGAATCTGAAAGGTGGAGAAAACTATACATTATTCTTTGTTTAACTTAGATCATCACACCTGTATTTTATGTAGAATTTGGAGATGTTAAAAAACACTGACATGTTTGAAAAATGATGTTTTTAATGCAAGTATCTTTTATATTACAGCTGAAAAAATATTGGTATCAACAGCTTAGCAAACTCTTGGGCTTTGGAGAGCTATTGATGATCAGGTGAATGTATAAACTCTCTGCCAGTAAAAGCTACCACTACTTTGATACGTTTTCAAAAATGTGTTTCATGGTTTAAGATTTCAAAGTCAAACTGGTCTTCACATACAAATCTACCATCCTAATAGCTCATACTGGCTCCTGTACAAGCTGTGAGAAGAGAGACAATCTGATCTTCCTTTGCTGAGTGGCTGTAGAATCAGATGAATTTGATACAGTCAAAGTAAGTAGGTCTACATTTACAAATGCATCGGCTGATAGCAAATACTACTTGTAAAACACTGACTCCCCTAAAAAAGAGGACGTTGACCTGCTTGAACTTGCCTTTCATTGCCAGTGTTTCCATAAGAATAGTGTAAGGTATTTACATTCACAAAGTCCAAGGGCATTTCTTGGTCCACACCGTGAAAAAAACCTGGAAGTCTCCCTATTAGATAGGATTGATAGCTAAAACTCCTCAGATTCAATATGGCCTTAATACAGAGAATAAAGACAGATTGATAGAAATCATCTATGATTCACTGAAAACAGAAAGGCAAAGCAATCTAGTAACTGGAACATTAGCACTTGTTCTGTAAAATAGAGAAAATACAACAGTGTAAACCCCCTTTCATTTCATAACTGGTTAGGTACCAGGTAATTTGAAAGACCTGAATGACTTCCAAATAGTAAAGCACAATACATCATAAAGAAAAGTTTTAATTGCTACATCACAAACGTGATAAGAGCCATTTTCTAACCTTGACAGTTTGCAAGACTGGGAGTGCTGCTTAAATCTTAAATCAATTGAAATGGCTTTGTTATTCCAACACAGAGCAAGTAATTCACCAGATGTAAAAAATATTTTTTCTGGAGATCAGTCATTTTGATACAACATCTATATCTGACATGAAACCCTTTTCTGGGAAGGCAATCTGAAAATTTGTATTTAGCAAATTCCAAAACACAAAACTTAGGTCCATTTCTCATGTTCACATACCTAAATGGAAGATACGGTGGATTAGATCCAGACAAAAGTGTTCTGTAAGCTTCTTCTGGTGTTTTCTTCAAGTATATTACCTAGAAGGGGTGGAGGAGAGGAAAAAAAAAGCCCTGAGCCTGAGAAGTCATTAACCACATGTACGCTTCCCCAAGCCCACTCAACTCTTTAAAAATGCACACAATACTCCTTTATGACTGAATCCTGTGATATTTATAGGTCAGAAAAGTAAAAGATTCAGAAATCAACATAAACAGAGATATGTTTTGTGTTATTCCCCCCTTTAAAAAAAAATAAAAATCACATATTGCTGCAATGGAAAGACTTTATGACAGACTCAACATCATACTAAAATGAAAAATTGGCACCTATGCTAGGAGTTCTCTGTCCAGCTTCAAATGAGTCAAAATACTATCACAGCAGCTGACAAAAGAAATGTTTCTCCACCACAGCTCAATGGAAGATTTTCCAAGACAAATATTTTTTGATTCCTAGTTGTCAATATCAAACTACTAATTAACAGAAACATCCAATTCAACAAGCTGAACCTGTTACTATGAGACCAACATATAGTTAATCTAACACCCTAAACCAAGGCTCATTCTGCTATCGCTGAACACTATCAGCTCAGCTTACTTGCTTAAGTAAAAGTTAAAATACAACCACATCTTGTTGCATTTCAATTCCTATTTGTACAGTAAAACTGTTCCTAAAATAAATTTAACTCGGAATACATATTAAGTGTATTGTTTACAAAAAAAAGATTTAATCTGGTTTGCAGTGATATATTCCACATGCATAAACATGTTTTGTAAACAAAGCCACACAACTTCCCCCCAACTCACTTTACAACCAACACCTACATGGCTACTTTTTAGCTCTACGCACGTTTAACTGTTGAATGTAAAGTATTCTAATAATTATTTTCTTAAGACATAGGCTAGTTCCTGATCTAAAAGCTTTATTCAGCTTTTGACCTTGAACACATTAGAATATAGGTAAGACGTGGTCACTCCCAGAATATTTGCAACTTGCTTTATATCTGGAGTCATATCTCAGGTTAATGGGATTCTTAGTATTCTGTAAGATGTCAACATGATAGGTAGATTTTCTTGCATTTCTTCCTCAAACTTGGGCAAGGAAGGCACAAAGGACAAGATAAGGATAAAACAAGAAAAACAAAAAAAAAGACTCAAGTAAAACAGTCTCTGTTTCCATGATGCAATGAAAAGAGAGATCACCTCTGCTTTTCAGCTACCACCTATTACACTGCTTTGAACTACTTGTCTAATTTGGATGGAAATGGAAACAGGAAAAAGATATTAAGAACACAAAAGGAAGGAGAAGAGGGAAAGAAATGCTGAAGAGAGCTCCTGAAAAAAACAAAAGTATCACATGTCAAGAATAACACAATAACTGAAGGTAGAAGGATAATGAAATGGAGAAGGAAACACTACTGTAGTGTGTTTAGTACTTAAAAAGTAGTTGTTATCCATTAAGAAAAACCCAGGAGACTGTTTTCTGACTCATCTTTATCAATGAAAACTCAGCAACTGAAACTTAGCTTCATTTTTTAATCTAATATGATGAATCTTCAGAGTGCTTTCATTCTATAACACACAAAAAAACCCCAACCAACACAAAGAGCCTTCAGTGAATAGTTTGTATAAATTGAACCTGTATCTAAGAAATAATGTAAGAGCCTCAAAAATAAGTCACTTCCCAGACAGTAACTACTCTCTTACAAGAATTGTTTTACAAGGGACAAGGCTCTTCTCCCTTTCCCCACTGTCACTATTCTAACTCATAACATGTGGCACTGCTACCTGTAAAAAACAGAGTCAACAGATATTGAAGATTTTCAAAAATCTTTCCCCTGAAATTTCCATTCTTATGTTCTTAACTTCCTGTGGTTGAAAGATAAAGCTCTCCACAATTGGGACACTATGCAGGCACAAGGCATGTAGCAATACTGGCCCCATATATGCTACCAAGAAAATTCATACCATATGTCCTGAAAAGTTTACAGAACAAAAAGAGAATTAGTATTTTGCAAGTCCACCTTAACACTCATCCACAGTATTTCAAATACAATTTAGATGCATCTTGTTCCCGCCTGCACGTGCCGTTTTTGAATTAGAAGTATGTGGAACAGATCCACTCTAGAGCTGCTAAGTCATCATAAAAATTCTGTGAAGCCAATCTAAGGAAATCTGAAGAAAGCTGTTGCTTGAAACAGCAAATAGGCTGTACACACTGCAGTAACTGAAAAGACTTTGTACTTGCTGACCCTCCAAGGGAGGGATTATGGATTTGAGCCATAGTGTGATATGCTTAGATTATAAGAGAGTAAACTCTTCAAACTTCAGGTAGAGCTGAGAAGTCTAATTTATGTTTTTGAATTAGGGAAAAACACTCCTGCAAGCAAATGACTGAACATGCCATAGTAGTTTGCTATTACCCAGTCATTTGCTGTGATAATTACAAACTTAAGAACTCAACAGCTTTTGTCCCTTATTGGCATTACAGAATTCTAATAAAAGCTATTACTACCAAAATAAACACATTAAGTAATTGTGAGAAAGAAATATGACCAGCCCATCTGCTATCTACAAGGAAAAAGGAGAGCTCAGTGGATCTCTTTTCAGAGTTTGTCACAGTATGAAAGCATTATATTTCACCAGGACTGCTCATAAGTCAGATTTTGGTCCACTAATCAAGTTCTGATCTTTGAAGAATTTCCAAAGATAACTACTACTTGTCTGCTAAAATTAAAGCTCTAGGTTTACCAGCAGGAGCAACTGTCATACATTTATGTGTTCTCCCTTCCCCCTGCCCCATTCCTCTAGAAGTACAAAAGTAGTTGTTGGTACAAACAGACTAGTATTCATCCTGTTCTTCTCCCCAGGTGAATTCAAACCTTACGAGATAGCAGAGTACACAACCGGGTAGGGGTTCCTTGGTTTCCGACCAGAATAGAAATATAACAAATAGCATAAGAATATGGAAAGAGGCACCCAGCCCCAAATTAATCCAGATGTTATCAGAGGAGAAAATGCAGTGTCCTCACAATTTCTCCAAGAATTAATTCTTTGATGACAACTGGGGAGTTCACGTAATCATTTCAGTCTATTTCAGTTAAACCTACTCCCTTCTCACCCCTCTTTCCCTCTAGAAACTACTAGGGACAAACTGAGTCAAACCAGGCTACTTTAGTTTTGGTATGCATGAAAGTACTTGTAATACTATTTTAAAAGAATTTTTAAAGACTTTTTTTTATCTATTGTGGAAGACTACACAAAAAACCTAACAATTCAAATAAGTCTGCGAACAGATGAATAGAAAAGCAAAGCAATACTAGCTTCAAAATATTCTTTGTAGCACCTGGTAAGACTTTGCAAAACCTAGTAGCACCCTGTTTCTGACAGTGTAACAGTCTGTGTCGTAGTCTTGGCCATTTAGAAGGAACCCTGAACTTCTCTGTAAGATCAGCAAAGTCTGCGTGTTCTCTTCTTATAACACTTTAAATATTTTTTTTCTTCTTAATATGAATTTTATGACAGAAGTAATCTTTGCAGAATTCCTAAGAGCAAGGACAATAATTTAGCAACTGGACATGATTAGCCCAAATGTATTGAGAGTCTATTGTAAAACCAAAATTTAGAAAACATGTTCCTGAGATGCAATTTACAAACAGGGAAACTATTGCCAATAAAATTTTAAGACTTAACTTCCACTTAAACTTATGACTCTCTTACTAAAATATTTTAATAGCTATAGGGTATTTAATTTTAAAATGTCTAAGAAGCTGTTTAATGGAACAATCTAAGTTGCATAATCACCACTGGAAACCCACTCCTAGAACCTGATCCACTGTTTTCCACGTTTCATTTTACACTTAATATTTTAACACCAGGACAAATAAAACAAGCCTTCTCAATTAACTTTCACACATTGGTAATGTGAAAGATTTTTAAAATTTGAACTTATATCCAATTTTTTTTCCATCCTTAAATTTACATAGATCTCTTCTTTGTCAAGAGCATTTACACACTATCCCCATACTTGCAGTAAAACGTTTTGCTTAGTTACAAGAATCTGCAACAACCTAAATTCTTTCAAAATTATCATCTGCATTTACTGAGCTTTGCTTTCAGCATAACCACAGTAAACAGCCTGACTTAAGAGACCTCCAGAACTCATCTGACCATGTGGATGTCAGCTGAGGACCAACAGCTTCTTAGTTTCAATACGTTATCAGCGTCTTCATCGCAAAGACTGAGTTTTCCACAAGTGTGCACCAATTCTGGACAGTAGAGCAGGAAGGTGAAATTGAAGTTTGAGCTACACTGCTAAGATAGATACACAAGTGGCTGTGCAAGTGTCAGCTTGGGACTGTCAAAACTTAGGTGTTAACATAACAAATTAGGCTTGTGTAACTAAGCCCTGTGTATTGCATGTTATCTGTAATATTAAAAGAATTAAAAGACAATTTGCCTACCTCCCTAAAGGACCATCCCTTGAGATGCTAATTTACACATAGCAAATATCTCTTTAAGGAAGGTTAGAAGTATCCATGTGATTAATAATACTTACAGCATATGCACCTATTAAAAACGCTGCATTTGCTCGTTTCCGCTGGTCAAAACTGGTGTAGTACACTATCTTCTTTCTTGATAGACTGAAATACTGTTAAAAAAAACCCCAACAGACAGCATATTTACTTAGAGAATAATACACTTTTAAAATTATTTTTAAAGTCACTTTTCCAAAACTGAAAAGTCAGAAAAAAAATCTTATAGAGATTCTTAAAATGAGAAAAAAAAATTACTGATACCATGAACAATCTTCTTACATTATAGATAATAGCGCAGGGAAACAGTCACTGTATCAGGGCAGATCTCCTACTTTGCTGTGCGAAAGTATCCTATAAAATGCAGTTGAACCAGTGTTCAACATAAATTACCAGAATTCTTTTTCCAAGTTTAAATATTTGAACAGTAGCTTATGAACGTTGATTAAAGACACTGAAATTTTCAGACTAAAACACCCTCCTGTGCATTAAAATCTCTTTAGGACATAATTCTGTGGAGAAGACAAGAAAAACTGAAGCAATCAATCTTACAGGCATTTTTTAAGTTAAACACCACTCTTCCATCTATACTACCTAAAAATGGGGTGACAGACATCTTTAAAGAGCTTCAACAGCAAAAACTTATTAAGAAAAAAAAAATGATTGCAGAAGTGAAAAGCCTGAAAAAAACGCTAGGCAGAGACAAATTCATTAACACTTGCGATTCTCTCTTTAGGAAGAAAAGAAGCCTCTGTCAGAATCCTGCACACAAAACTCCCATTGAAAACAAGACCAACAAGCACCAGAAAAGAACAATAATGACAAACTGCAGAAAAACTATTTAAAGCCAGAGAGATAAAATTGTAACTTAAAAACTGCAAGTTGGACAGTTTATTGCACTATATTTTTTTAGCTTCAGAAATTGCTACACTTTCATTATATTCTGCAACACTATCACTCATGTTTTTCCCGACAGATTTCCACCATACTGCTACAGTTTTGAGGAAGTCATCAACAGACATACTGGATTCTGCTTCTAAATATTTGAAGTGCATTTCTATTTTTAAGAGTTGCACATTTTATAAACTGCCTTTATACCAGTACTGCTGTTACCCAATTTCAAGGTTTTTAGCTGCAATTTGACAATTTTAATTTACTTTACTTTACTAGTCTTGGCACTGATGACACTTGGAAGTGTGAGAAAAGGTAACTGCTGCAGAATTGTGTTTTATTTATTTAAGCAGTTCCAACTATATTTCACTTCCACAAATCTGTGGACATCGACTCTCATCTTAAAAATTGTTGCAAATTTTAGGACAGCTTTAACCACAGAATCAAATTTTGAAAATAAAAAAACCCACATAGCCGAAAACTCAGGAGAAAACTGATCTATGTATCACAGTGAACGTCTTACTCCCAACCCCCCCGCAGAAGTAGCGCCTTTGATAGCAGTTCTAACCGTACATTCCAGTCTGGTCTTATTACCTGCAACTTCCATAGGTGGAAGGAGTGAGAGTTAATGCAACTTAGTTTATCTAAATAGAACTGTAATTCCTGAGATAGCTGGTTGCTGTTGATTGGAAGCGACTGTATCTTGAGACCAACAGCATTATCTCCCTCAGTGCATATGCAAACATACAAAGCACAAGTAGTTATTTAATTAGTGAAGCATTCAATTATTATTAAAACTTAACAAAATTAATCCCAGTATTTCAAGATCCCTCCTTTCTTCCCCCTCCTCAATTTTTTAATTTTAGTGTTCTCTAACTGCAATTCCACCCATGATGTGTAGGTGGGATAAGATTACAGTAGTTATGCAACAGTGACAGAACTTCAATTATAACTTGTTGACTACTACTTATTTTAAAGCAAAGTTCTTTGCAACAGTTTACAGTTCACCTGAAATACTATTTTAAACTGCAAAAAGCACACTCCGCTAGCTACCCAGAAATTCTAAGTAGTAAGACCCTATTTCTTGTTTTGTTTTACAGAATGGATTTTTTTTAATCATATGGGTGTATCAAGTCATTCCAATTTTGAGATGCTTTTGTACCTGAAGCAGCCAAAAACTGACAGCTTACCTTAAAAGATCCCAGAACATCTAAATGAAAGCAATATATAATTTTCACTGCTTCATTTTCAAAATGTAAGGATTTAATCCTTATGAGCCATATTGCTATATGAAATATTTAAGTTTTTTTTTAATCCTGACTAAAGTTTTAACACAAAACTGAAAACTGACATTAATTAATGGCTTACAGCATAGCAACCAGAGGAAAACTGTATCAAGATTCTACCCTTCCAGAAGCCCATAAAAAAACCCACTGTTTTTATTTGCACATGAGTTACGGGAAATCAAGTTTTACGGTGTTTGCTGAAGTATCAATGCAATGCTGCTGTTAATGTCAACACACAAGTTCTCAACTCTATGCACTTTCAATATTAATACTAAGCTATATGATCTACATTAAAAAAAATACTGATTTTCTGATCATGTTTAATAAGCTAAGTCTCTTCCTTTGGCTAGGTTCAATGATAATAAGTGTTAAAGACAGTTCTTTAAGGTGGCTGTTTTTACAGCTCCACCTGAATGGATTCAGGCTTCAGTTCCCTTAGATACTACACAACTCAGAAGAACCAAAAATGTTTCAACAAGGAATTTTTTAATACAGGTTGTCTACAGAACAGCTATATTTAGAGATAATATAGTAACATAGTTGCAATTATTTTTTTCTAAAACAAAATGCAGCACTATAAAGCACTAAAAATATTTTTTTAGCAATTTCATACATTGTTTTAAGACAAAACGTAACAACATGACAGAACAGTATCTGTCAAGATATATCCCAGAGGAATACACTCAAGGACAATCTTTTGAACTAAAAGCAGAGGTTACATGAAAAGTGTGGCAGGTTTTGTTTAAGGTGATAACACTAATGCATTGAGTGTATGAGAGTGTTCCAGAACCCATTATATTCACTACGAGATCAGCTTTTTTTTTTTTTTCTTTTCATAATAGATTAGTTCTTGTTTCTTGAAGACCTCGAGAGAGACTTATTTGCACAGAAATTTATGACAGGCTTAAGAAGGTGCCATTGTGGACAAATACTAGATTGATATGTTTAGAATCACTAGACTATTTTGTTTAATGGATATGCTTTAATATGCTTGCATTGTTCAAGCAAGAAATTACTGCAGTGTGTTTAATATGCCTGGACCAATGCAAACACTATCTTTTATATATACACATGCAATATGTATATATAAATAGCAGTGAATACAAGGCTGGCAAACTGTTCATTAGAAAATAACGTATAAAAACATGTACATGCAACTTGCCTCAAAAACTAAGCCATCCTAAAGGAGATGCTTGCAATTACTATATTTCCATGTGTATGGCCAGCAGTTTATTTATATTAAAACAAAACCAAAACAAACCTGTGATTCAGCAGCTACAGTTAGCATATAAGAAATGTTAACTCCGTATTTCATAAGCCTGGCAGAACCTTCCCTCTCTTGCCTTTGATCTTCCATACTTGTATCATTTACCTTAGCACACTCCCTCTCTGATTACCCCTGCTTCTGAATTTGAGATTGCGTAAGTCTATACACACATAAAACACAGCAGGTTTTTTAAGCAGTTTTTATGAAATCAGATTTATTTAAACAGAAGAAAAAAAATATTTCTTTCATAAATGAATCACAGTTGCTTAGTCAAGCATTTTTTTCTCAAACGGAATTCAAAGAACAAGTAGGAAGATAGCACTGACAAGCATTTTTTCTTGCTGTTGACTTGGCTCATCAAGCTGATCTCCATAGCAATCAGCAATCAAAACATTAGAAACATAACAAGGTCAGAAAGGTTTTCCTGTAAAGCATATCCAGGACTTTAGTTCCAACTTTCTCAGCAAATCTGAATAAACTCTTCAGCTCTTCAGAACAGAACTATTTACTGTTTTTAAAATCAGTCAGCATAAAGTTACAATAGCTTACTTTAACATGTTGGTCTGCCACTAGCACATTTCAAACTGGTACCCTTCTCCTTCCCCATCTGTACCCCAAGAAAGGGGAGGGGAAAGCAGAAAACTGCCTCCATGTCCAGTTCCTCTCTCAAAACAGAAATAGATATAGCTGAACGACTTGGAGAAGTTTGTGGGGTTTGTTTGTTTTGATGATATCTTATACTCTCATTTTTCCTGTTCCTATCCATAGAAGTTTTAAACTTAATAAAAGTCTAAGTCTTAAAATCCTTTTGAGACACCAGATCCACAAAAAAACCTATCATGTTTTGTTAATAATTTTTTGTGCCACACTTTTAAAGACTGTTTTTCTTAAGAAAAATACACTAAGTGCATACCCAACCGGATATATAAGAAATCATGGCAGGAGTCACATAGTTTTAAGCACTGATCGCCTCAGGGTCCCAAAGTGCTGCAGTATGGCAACAGCAACCATCTCACAGCAGTGGCTGGATTTCCAGAGAATGATAATCTGCAGTGCCTTTTACCTCCTACAATCAGCCAATTCCTGCTGTTGGTTACGGGGCACAATTACCCTTAATGCAAGGGTATGCAAGCAGCAGGTTGCCCAACAGGACTCCTTCTCCTTGTCATTAGTCCAATTGGCACTTCCCATCTCTGAAACACTGATCACGGTCTGCCTACAGTGTCCCCATGGTACCACATGAGAATTATCATGCTTTTGCTGCTGCAGCTGCTCATTGCCTTGCTGGGTAAGTCACAGATCATGAACTTCAGTCTTACACACACTAGTTCAGGTCTTGTGGGAACACCTGTTCAGGGACACTTGTGAAGGACAGACAGGTAAGAAACTGTGAACCCATAATTCTCAACTAGCAAAGCTGAGCAGTAGTCTTTTGTAGCTAGGCCTACAGTACACATCAGATGCATGCCTCAGCCCTGAGATTTGGTCTTGCAAGCCTACTTACCCACTGCAGATAGTATCTAAATTAGGACAGACTCGGGTGTTTATTTTAACTATTAGAAGAGCAAAGCTTACATTAGTATGTATTGGCCTGCTTTAGGGGTAGTGCCACTCAGCCAGACTGGAATCTATCCATGTGCAAGTTTCTATACCACTCAGGTGGTATTCCAAGCTTTAGCTGTTTGATTCCAGGTATTACTTTCAAGTGGTTGCACTATCAGGTTACCCTTCTCTATTATGCACGAGTAGTTCAAACTAACCTATTTGGAGTTAGCCTCTGGTAAGGTAGCAGCAACAAACAGCACCTCCTCCCAGCTGAGACTACAGCTGATCTGCATAAGATTTCTCTGTCCTGTTCCTGACCATCTGTACTTCACCTGGTACTGCGAGTGCATCTGCCTTTTTTTTTTTTTCAAAAAAAATATAAATAAAAGTTACATTAAAATGACAACATGGTTTGCTAATCAACCCTTCAAGTGTCAGAGTTACTAATTCAGTTTCAATTTGGCTCCCTTGTGTATTTTTTCCATTATAATATATGATCTTTATGATTACAAGACATTTATGATGAGCAACTTGCCTCATTCAATGCAATGATGGTCTTATAACAAGAATAAAGACTGTAGAGACATTCCTGCTTCATCCCGATTCATTTAAGCAAAAAAAACCATGAGTCCTGAAGTATTTATTAGTTTTGTTTGTATTTTCTGGGTGAAACACTTCGCATCTAGGGTCTAGTTTCAAGGTGTTCAATTATAGAAGTATGAAGGTAGACTTCAACAGTGCTACATGAGATTGTATTCAGATCCCAGAATAATTATAGTCTCAATCCAAATTTAGGAAAAACAGAACTAATGTCTCTCGTTCTCATAGGCACAGTGAAAGTTAGAATAGTAGGTTTATTATTGGTTCTCCTCTGGAGTAATCACTTCACAGAGCAAGCATTCTCCGCTGTCTTTAACAACTCAAATACAAAGTCGCAAACAGCAGAATTAAGGTGAAAAAAATAGATTCCTAGTGAATGAGCATCATTGGTCATGTGTTTGAATGGGACAGCAGCACTGGAAAATGGGGTGATAAGATAATGTATTTATAAGCTCTACTCAGTGTTAACACAGAAACAGTAAATCCAGTGTTTTCCCAATATGAACATAGGCATTCAAAATTAGAAATATTAGAGTTTATTTTTTTTATTTATAACTAACTTTCTGTATTAAGAAGCAATGTAAGTTTTCACTAGATGCACTCTTTTTTTACAAGAAGGTTATAGCAACTCTAAAACCCCCTCAATTTGCATAACCTCCTCTTAAGCCTACCTGACTTTAAGTCAGCATGCCCCTGGAAGCAGCAGACAGCATGATTCAACTTGCATAGTGGTTTCATTCGTGCAGCAAACATTAGTCCCAAAACATAATGTCATTTTTGAACAGGAATCCTCTTAACAGGGGCCAACATTATCACATCTGTTGTCCCATTTTCCCCTTCAGTCAGTAACAGGTCTAATATTCTATAATGTAAAGATTTTAAATCTGTAATATTTAGTGAAGGGTCTCCTTGCTATTTGCACACAAGTGGTATTAATTAGTACATTTGGAATTAAAACATATGTTTTGTTTCTTCAAGTTGGTAAGGTTTCTATATGTGCTACAAACCACTTTTTCATAGGCATTTTAGGACCAGGTTAAATCTACAGCTATGTGCGCAGCGTACTGGGTCTGGCTGGGATGGGGTTCGGTTTTCTTCACAGCAGCCTGCATGATGCTGTGTTGTGACTAAAACCGTGTTGATAACACACCAGTGTTTTCGCTATTGCCAAACAGCGCTGGCACAGCAGCAAGGCCTTCTGTTTCACACTCTGCCCCCACAGCAAGTAGGCTGGGGCAGGTAAGATGCTGGGAGGGTACACAGGCAGAACAGCTGACCTGAACTGACCAGAGTGATATTCCATACCATATAGCAGCACGCTCAGCAATAAAACTGAGGAGCTAAGTTAGCAGTTGCTTGGAGACTGGTCAGCATTGGTCTGCTGGTAGGAGGTGGTGAGTGATTGCCTTTGCACCATTTGTTTTATTCCCCCTGCCATCTCTCCTCACTTCTTATGCCCCAACTTAAACTGTCTTTATCTCAACCCACAAGTTTTTCTTGGTTTTGCTCTTCCGATTCTCTCCCCTGTCCCACACTGGCATTGAGATGGGAGTGAGTGAGCAGCTGCCAGGTTATTAGTTTCTAGCCAGGGTCAACACATATCAGGCTTGTGGTTTTATGACAGGACAGTGCTTTCTTAGAACAAAACTCAGTCATGGTTATCTTCAGAACTACCTGTTGTATTTACAGATTCTAAACAACTTTATAAAGAAAGAACCGACACTTTGCAGTCAAAAGAAAAAGCTACTGTGGTATCCAAAGAAGATACCAAAACTTTCTATCATCTCCAGTTAAAAGCAACTCAAAATTGCCTTGAATCAACAACCATTATATGGAAGCAAGAAAACAAGAAAGCTTCTACAAATTAATTGATAGGGAGTGACACTTCCACAAGTAAGACAGAAAAAGGAACCATTCTTATATGTGTAAAATCACATTTTCATAACACCTATTATAAGCAACATTTTATTAACTGAATGAGATATAGAAGTTTTAACTTTTCCACTGAGTGATATTTAGTTTAAATAGTGTGATTTTTGGGGGCCGTGTTTGGTTCTTGTTCATGGGTGCAGGGTTTATTTGTTTGGTTGGGTTTTTAAATATGTTTTTTCAGTAAACCCATGAAATACCCAGAATTATTTTTGTTACTATTGTCTTAAAACTGTAAGGTTATGAAAAAAGGTGAACACATCTTTCAGTGCCTCACCTGCTAAGCAACAAAGAGCATATTCATTTCTTCCATTCCTCAGAGGGAAAAGAATTCAGAACAAAGAATAACCTTAAAGCTTCATAGTAACCATCTAGATAATGAGCACCTAACAAGCACTTTCAAACTGGATAATACATTTTAGTTGAATTTCAAAAGACAAAAATATAGGAACATTGTTTTTAAACGAAGCTTACCTTTAGTTTCTTATTTAGTTTACAGCAGTATCTGTATAGCATTGCCAGATTTAAAGGTCCAAAATCTCCATAGAAACTGGGAGAAAAAGAACAAAAAAAAAGAGTGTTATTCACACAAAAGAGAAGCAAATTTCAACATGCATGTTGTTGATAATTAAAGCTGCAAATCAGTAACTTGTGGGGGATACCAAGTAGCCAGTATATATGGTGCAACAGATAAACCCTTTATTGATATATTTAAGAGGACAACAGTAACAGTTCATTTGAAAGCATCTGTAGCTTTAGTTTAAGATGCTCCAGTAACTACCTTTACCATTATATATACACACTAACTACAGCATTTTTTTTTTCTTCATCCCATGATATCCAGTCTGGTTTTGGCCAAAACTACAGAGTTAAGAATTTCAAGATATGATCTTCTACCCTTTAAGCCATGCTGATGTCATCCTAGTTATGCAGTTGTAGAACCTCTAAGGTGAGAATATATCATTAGATACTATGAAGAACAAGCTAGATTGAATAAATCTCACTGCCCATGAGAAATTCTATCATGTCCAGTCCTGATCTGTCTGAAATTCAAGCTTATTTCTTTTTATCATGAGTACACATTACATATACACTTTACATATAATTATGTTCCCCTTTGTCCCCCACAATCCTCTGTCTCTAGGCTGTTCTTCCATTTTATTATTTATTTCATGTCTTCTGATAGTTCTTGATTTCTCTTCTAGATTCTTCTTAAACATTCGTATTACCTTTGAAGCAACAATCACTGCCCTTAGAATAAGAGCTAGTAGCAGTAGTCTGTACAGGAAAGCTATTGCACAACAAAGGCAAGTTCCTGGTAAGATTCACGGTGCTCTTCCTGGCTAACCCTTCATATAGGCACCTTTATGAGCGATAGCAGCCTTTACGCAAGCAACATATAGTGACACCTTTTAGAGCTCTCTCCCTCCCCTGCCCATTGTGCAAAATTGATCAAAATTTAAGTTGCAAGCTTTCCCCAATATTTTTCCTTTTTGTGTATAGAAGTCTTTATCCTGATGGTCTATGAAGATTCGTTGATGCACAAGTTACAAATTACAGTAAGATGGATTATAACTTAAACTGTTGTAATATGCTCTGCTTTAAGGCTTTTGACAAAAGAAACAGGACTCTTCTTGCCTACTGACAAAACAATCAATCAGCATCTGAATGCATGTTATTTGGGTAATGACAAAAGAAAAAGGTAACTATGCTCTACAACTTCTTGGCTTTGAAGTAGTAAAAACTTACTGAAATCACATGATAGAATTCCAAGCTTTCTTCCCCATGGTAGAAGGTTTAGTTTTCAGGAAAATTAATGTCTTTCCAGTTAAACATAAGAAGAAAAACTTTTACTTTGAGAGCAGTCAAACATTAGAAAGAGGTTGCTCAGGGAGGCTGTGGAGTCACAACCCAATTGTACAAGGCTGAGCAACCTTGCTCTTGTTGACCTTGCTTTAAGCCCAGGGGTTGGATTAGACGATCTATGGAAGTGCCTTCCAGCTTCAGCCATTCTGCTATTCTAAGTGGACACAACAACAAAGTAGGACTGCCCTATCTTTTTGACGCTTGTAACTTTATTAATATTCTCCTCCCTGCATTCTCTCTAACAAAAAAGCCAAGCCCAGTGCAAAAAGAGAATTATATTAGTCTGATCACTGTCTAGGACAGTGCCTGCCACACCTATACTATTTCAGTACCATCTACTTTACAGTATCAGATGACAACATAAGCATTTGCTAAGATTCAGTTCAACCCTTCAGTAAAAAAATATTATGACACAATGCTTAATTAAAGCAGCTTATTAGCTGGGTCAAAGACTAAGCTGTCCAACTCTTCGGACTTTATCTGTAGGTTGCACAAAAATTAACTAACTCAAAATTGCAGTGGCAGTAAAGCCGGGTTTAACTTTAGAATTCCTCTACTTTTCTTAGGTAAGTCTGCCAGATATGGTCAACAGATAGTTATTTTTAAAACAAAACACTCCATACAATTTTTATTAGAGACGAAATTAAAAAAATTGTTCTAAGAAGGACAAGTATGAGTTATGACAAACAGGAAGTTTAACTGGAGCTCTAACAGAGTGAATGTAACTTCTAGAAAAGCTATATAGAAGGCTTACTAACATCTCTTCCTATTCTGCTGCGCTAACAACATCTCTGAATCAAAAAAAAACCCCTATCTTGTTCCATGAACTTTAGAGTATTCTTCCACTTAAATATGATGGAAGAGTAGAATTTACAATTTTAAGATTTTTTGAAAAATACTTTTTGAAGTATTGCGAAAGAGTGTGGAATATGATAGTTACTAGAATACTTTTTTTAAACCAGTGTGAGCAAAGTAGCTTTGATCAGCTCAAAGATATAACTAAAGACACGGTTCATCTAAAGCACAGGAGTAGTGCAGCCATGCTTTAGGATAAAAAGTTTTTATTACTGTTCATTTGCTAGAAGTACATCAGTATGAAGTCATATATCTAATTCTACTTTTCCACATGATTAAACTCAAACAGAAGTGTAGGAAAAGCACATGAAAACGAATTTACAGATCAACTTAGCCAGAATAGACAGATTACTCACTATTTTGGGGGGGATAAGGATAAAATACATTTGAGTGTATCATGAAGTAATTATATTTCTACAAAATAAAGCTATTCAGATTCTCTCAGCTGACAAGCTAAAGATGTCACAATCTTAGGCCGATTATTTCTCCATCCCTTATTACCATTAAGCATGCTGTGCCTCTCAACATGCGGGGGGAAGTATCAGTGTTTAAGGCTCTGGTACTACCACTGTTTGTCTATGCTGCAGAAACAAGGTATTTCTCAGAATCCAAACACAATCACAAAGGAAAGGCACTTTTGGTCACTGTTGCACCAGCATTGTTACCATACACCAAACACTGGCAATTCTTAAGTGATTCACGCAACACCATGTTGGCAATATAAACCAGCCATCGGATCGGCTTTGGTGGTAGATATGTGAGGGAGAAATGTTATTTGTTACATGTATAATTTTAACTGTCTCCATTTAATACCTTTAAATTTGAGTAAGCTTCAACATCCTTTTTTAAATGGAGCTAAGTGAAACAAGTGCTTTAGAAGCCTCCAAATCAAAGAGTTCTCTGAAAGACAATACAAGGCTCTGTACTGAAGTCAGTGAACTCTGATCTACAAAACCTGTCTTGAATTTATATCCTTAGAACTAAATACAGTTTGACATGTTTAAACAGAAGGGTTTAATCTTATGTACCCTCATTACTTTTAGTATAACAGGCCATTCTTGTGCTTGAATTAGAGACACTAGATCCTGACTCACCCAGAGGATTTTCTTCTTAAGAACAGAATTTCGACACAGAGTTAAATATACGTGGAAGATGGGAAGTGGAGGCTAAGAGAAATGGGGAAGAAATCACACATCAAGTCATCTTAATAAAGAATTTTATCTGGCAAAAAGTTGAAGATTAAAAACATAAAAGAAGTAAAATCTTATTACAGGATAGTCACTGATAACAATCTACCCAATATCATTTTACTTCTATCTCTTTTACAGGTAATATACTTTCTTTGTATCTAGAAGTGTTAATAAGCATTTATACACAATAAGAAATCAGAATGCCTCTGAAGCTTAAGCCAGTTAAGAGAGACAGTCATTTACAATGGAGGTGGGAGCCAGATATGAGGAACAGAAGGCAAGTATAGTATTAATCTACATTTAATTATATTTTGTTTTAATCAAGTACTTAGATGATAGCTTAAATTATTCTTCCCCCTCATCCCATGGAAACTTGCTATCCTTGCACTTCTCAAACTAAGAAGTAACAAAACCCCACAATATACTAGATGAATATTTAAATACTCTACTTCAAAAATACTATCATAATGCTGCCTGGAAGCAGGAGCATAGGTTTCTTGTATGTCTACATTCTCCTTAGAATAGACTCCTAGAACCACTCCTTCCTATTGGTTCTTATAACATCCAAGGTATTTGCTGTATTGCATCATAGGAATGGTCATCCACCTAGGAAGACCAACCCATAAAGAGCTGATTGGTCTGCTTTGCCATGCAAGCAGTTACTGTACGTTCTCTCAGGGAATTTAATGGTGAAAGAAATGTAGCTCTCAACTCTTCAGGACAGCAACTCGTTGCTTCTGACTGCAGTTCCAAGGGATGCCACATGAAGGTGCCATGAGTCAGCACAAGCCTTGGGCACCTCTTCTGAATGCTAAAGTCATTTTTCACTAAGTATTTAAGTACCACTGACCCTAGTACAGCAGAAGAATGATAAACAGCTTTCATATCTTCAGCTATCAAATGGAGTCTGTTTATGTTCAATGAAGGGATACTATAGTCTGGCAGGCTTGGAAATGAATTTATAACCTTCCTATTGACATCACAATCAATCTATTTATGGACAAGGTATCAAGTTATCTTTCAAAGGTAATTGCACTACTTATACTTTACCCCAGAAGCCTGATACCTATTCCCTCCATAGATGAATACAACAGAGCAGTAGTTTTATACTGTCATTCATTCATAATTGTGTGATACAGCAACAGAGGTACAGACAAATGGATAGAAGATTCCAGTAGTTTAAATATGGTCCAAAGCGTAATTACCATATTGGGGAAAAGAAGAAATAGGACAGATCGACCAACTCAGTTCTAACAATGCTCAGAGGAATGACATTACTTGCATGGCAGCTTACTCAATTATTGGTTTTGTAACTTGAAAACAGGTTTAACTATTACAATAATTTTCTGGAATATGTACACCAGAATTGGAGTACAACTACTCCTTCAGGTGTGAAGCTTGCCTTCTTCGAGATGAGCAACCATATAAACTCATTTGTCTGCCAAAACAGAAGCATCCCAAGCTTGCAATTACTCAAAGATTAACTACAAGAACTGCAGGAACTAGCAGAAACACAGCTTCCTAACTGCAAAACTACACCAGTTTTCCAGCATTTCAAAAATCCAGCTTACTATTAAAATTAAGCAATGAGACTGAATTAGAGTAAGAAAAACACTCTCCAACTGCTTTTCTCTCTCCCCCTTTCCTAGGCTGGACTACTGGAACATTCAGGTCACTGCACTGTTAAGTCCCTTACCGCACGTGCTCTGAATCTAGCCATTAAGCAGTATAAGAACCAGCTATTGCAGAAGTGGCCAATTGGCTACTACAGCTAAATGCTTCAAATCATAAGCTGAACACATCTTACATGCAACAAAGTTTCTGGATGAAAGCCAAGAGGATCAGTCCACACACTCATTACAACCTAACTGTTAGTCAGGAAATCTTACCTATTCAGTCTTCTTTCTCCAACTCCTGTGTCCTGGAGTGTGTTCCTCCTTCCTATTTCTCAAGCGCATGAACAAAGGCGGGATGCTCAATGGCACTGCCTCTCTGCTCTAGCCCCACCAATTCCAGTAACGCGTGAATTGCTAGAAGCTTTCTTACCTGGGCTGAGACAAAAATCCCTAACACTTAATACTATTTAGGGATTGCACACTTCTGAATAGACAGAGGATGACAGAACAAATACAACCCTAGAAATTATATATCACCCCATTGCTTGCACCTGAAGGCAGGAATAATGCAGAGGCTCTAGATTATGCAAAACATCAGGTACTCACTCCCTTTCCCCTTCAGTGTTCTAAATCCTCCTCAAAACTAGGTCCAACAAGAGCTCATAGATCCAAAATATAGATGATTAACATAGCTATTCCAGATATATTCATTTTTAATACAATGCTCCTTGATGTCAGGAGCAAAGGATCAGTGAAGAGGTTCTCCCATAAAGAGTCTCCCTAGAGAAGAATCTTCAGGTCATGTTAAAAACCTACTCACAGGGTGGGGAAGTCATCTTAACAGAGGCCAAGTTTCTCATAAGGGGTTTCCTATATCAGGCTACACTATATATAAAACTGGAGCCTAGAAAACAGATCTGTCTTATCCTGTTACCCTTTTCCTGCAAACAGAAGAAATCCTCAATACTTTTGGCAATTGCTTTTATCTTTTCCATATGAAGAAATGAAGACGTGATAAAGCAACATGTGGGTATAAAATTTATGAAACTGTTGGACTGGAGAGAACACCACCGGTGTTAAGGGACAGCACTTTACAAGTTTCAAATATAAAAATCATGTCAGTACTTTGTGTCCAAAGGAGAAGCTGACAGTCTTAGTTCTTAGATCTTCTAATTTTGTTTCACGTGAATTTAAATTGTCTCATTTTAAGATGGAAAACCAAATAAAGCTAGAGTACTATTCTTGAATATTCATGTGTAAGAATCGGACGTACAAAAGCTGGTATTAGTTGGTATATGAAGTTTTTCTGCTCCGTATTTACATTCACATTGATAGAAGTTAGAAGTTGGGAAACTGCTTCCTAAGGTTGCTTTTTTTTTTTTTTGTGGACTTCACTATCAGATGGCCCAGATAACTTAGTAAGCTGAAGTTCAAGCCTTCAAAAGCTACTGATGTGAACAACGAACTCCCTGTTCTCTGTGTGAAGCGACAGCTCTGTTTGTTGTAACAAGGCTAAGTTAAGTTTTCTTTTTCCTTTCAAATGATAGAAGCCACAGAACGATGGAGAAGTTCAGGTTTCCTATGCAAGTACTGTTACTGGGTAGCCACAGAAAAGGAAGCATTTAAGCCAACCTAAAAATAAACTAGTTAACCCTTACTCTTCTCACAGGAAAGAGAAACTGCTTCTTTGTTTCCTTCACTGTGTGTGTCTATGCAAGTCCTACAAGTCAAAGTCCTAATAGTACTCATTTAATACCATTGCAGCTAAGCATGAGAGTCTTACTCTACTGCTGCTTGAACTCAAAGTAGCAGCTAACATTAAGACTGCTGTGAAATGGGCAAGTAACATTCCATGGCCTGAAAGAAAGTTTTGGTGTAAAACATAGGATGTACAGATAATATCATATTAATTACTTTTACAGCTGCTCACAAGATGTCAGAGACTAGACCTGCAAAAGCTGTTTATACAAGAGATCCGAAGTCAGAATAAATGACTGAAAAAAAAACATTACGATTTATGAAAGCTGTCCTTACAGTTTCAGTAAGAAATTCCTGTTTCTCATTATCTAAATTTTAATGTTGTTTGAGAAAACTACTCAATAATAAAAAGGACAATAAAAGTTGCTTTGATAAAAGTATGTGAACGCCAAGTTAACCAGTCAAGTGTACTATTCTCAACCCAGATCTGTTTACTGAAAGGTGAAACATGAAAGATGCTATTCTTAGAGAATAAAAAGCTTCTTACTAGTGCCTAACTCATTAATTGAGGTCTTGCCAAGGCAAGGCTTGTCTATTTGCCAAATGACAGTCTTCATCAAGATGGATTATTCCTCATTAAGTCCGTTTTCCTGAAGTAACAGTTACCTGCACTACATTAGCCCAAAAGGCTGAATTCCTCTATAAGCAGTAGTGCACACTTTCTCAGAAAGAACATCAAAGAGTTTCAGAAAGAGACTGAGAAATCTCATACAGAAACAGAACAATCAAAAAAGAGAATTCAGAATGGGATCAATTCATTCAGGTTTCTTGTTCCCTAAACTGAGAAATTTACATACCATTTCCCTAGTATAATAGGTTCAAGGTTAAATTGCAGCACATTTAACTAAAATGACAGTTCTAGTAGAGTTCCTAGTCAGCTAGGACTTGAGATGTTCTTAAAAGCATTTAAGCCTATCTTTATTATTTTTAAAAGTGTGAGTGTTTAAATAAGTGAAGACAGTGTTATGAATTCATTAGAAGAGTTGACAACTTCAAGTGAAAACTGAAGACTAAAGTACTCAAGATTACATAACCACACTTTGTGTACAATTTAGTGATAAATCACGTGATAAACTGCAAGAACAAGTCAGCATTTATCAGACCAAAAGTTCCAAAACCATTAGATCTAGCACTAGTTGTTTTGTCTAATAAAAGGTGTATACTATTAATTATACTGTTACTTCCTTATGTCTCTTCAAGAGTGGGGAAAAAAAGGGAAGTGAAGCAGTGAGATTTTAAGTACTATGTGATGCAATAACATGCTCTCTGTAATCAGACAACCCCAAACCTATATATTCATGAGGTTTTCAGATCATATATTGCTTCAGTGAAAGCAAACTGACACCTCAGTAAAGTCATCTAAATAAATTTCTGTAACACTTGATACTTAAGAATTATCACTAAAGTTAACAGAATAACAGCACAAAGAAAAGCAGTCACTAGAATGATGCATCTAAACCAAATTAAGTCAATAAACAGTTGTATTAACAGCTTAACTTACACACCTCACAGGTGCCAATGATTTTGTGTGAGTAGACACCATCTCCTATCCTATCCTCCTCCTTGTAACAATCTGAACAACTCAATTAAAAAGCAGAAGTGACCATGAAACTCTCATCAGCAAGAACAGCACAGGCAGGCCATTTCAAATGAAGGCTCTGGAAACTGCTGTTCTGAGCTATAGCACTTGCAAACTAACTTCCAAATGTTTACTTTGCTATCATGTAACAAATATTTTAACCATTTTCTCAGTAAGAAGGCTGCATTTTTGGGAAAATGAGATCTGATCTGGTGTATTCAAGTTACACTCCACTAGTACTTACAGACAACCCCTGATGTCAGGCCCCTCACTTTGCTATGCAGCCTACAGAACATAACAAACTGATGTCAAGCTTGCTGATGAACATAAGGAAAATGAAAGCGAGTAAAGCTGGTAAATCAGTATTTCCACAAGAACCAAGAAACTTGCATTCTATTCCTCATTTTAACTCTAGCTTTCCAACTGCAGAAAGGTATTTTAAAAAATGTAACCCTACTAACACCTGCTTTTACTTCCCTGAGACAACATAAACTTCCTCAGAGATAAGAAGGAAGAGAAAGGAAAAAATAAAAATAACATCAGGCACGGTTTTACTACCAAATATCGCATGTAGTGATGGGTTCTGCAATACAAGTATCAGGGGAAAGTTTAGCACTGTTATGTAAAAGAGTTCGGTTACTACACACGATTCATTTGCCTAGTAAACTGTCACTTAATTTTTACCCCATATAATGTTTTAGCAATTTAATTTGAGAGCACAAAAGGGAGAGTACTATTACAGTATCAAATATAGGATGATACTTTTAAAGACCAAATAGATTAGGAACCATAAATTCAGAAAATAAACCATGAGTTACATGTCCAAAGTCTTTAGACGTGCCCTAGAAGATAAAGGAAACTTTGCTTCCTTTCATTATCTTGTAATTATATCTAGTATCAAGTTACACCCTGGTATGTGGTTAACAGGTAATTGGGTTAAGGAGTATACTTACTGAAATTCCTTTATACATATNAAAAAAAAAAAAGATACTGTCCTCACACAAAATACCCCAGTTACAGTCCTTGGTTAGTAAAACCATCTGTAACTAACAGACTACAGAACCACTCCCCCTCTTTCCACCCCCAAGATCAAATCCCACATAAGATTCCTTCACCCATCCTAGAAGCATATAAAGAATTAAAAGCAGGACAAGCATAACACAGAAGTCTTAGAAGAGATGAAAGATCAATTTTTTTTCTTCCATTAAAGAAAGTAGAACAAATTGATCAGGACCTTCTCCAGTGGAATTCTGCTTTTAGTACTAGGTCAACCTTGCCTTAGGGTACTCCTGAGGTCCCTAACAACCTAAATTATTTAATGATCATTACAGAACCTATTCCCAACCCAAGCAGTTAATTACAAGAGTCAACCTGGGGAACGAATCATTGGGAACTCCAGTAGAAGGCACACAGCTTAAGATATTGAAGACTCAAAAGCATATGTAGAAAAGAAACCCTAAACCTGTAAGCTGTGCATAGAAAGAAGCTAGAAACCAAGGAAGATTGGTTTACACCTTCACAGAAGCAGTACTGAAGGCACTGGAGAAAGGAAGGAAGAACGGCTGATGCTCACAAGTTCTTCAACTCACATGGAAAGAAAGTTATATTTTAAATAAGACCACATTTTTTGTTTCACTTGTGCTGCAGCAAACCCCTTGTCAAGTGGCTAGATATATCATCACACATGAAACAGTTGATCTGGGAATGCAGTGCAGAACAACTACTTTTTAACCACAGCACAGAGAAATTACTTTATTTGTTTAGTGTATTTTATGTCCTTTAAGTGTATTCACAACTACACTCAATTTTACTGTTGACCTACCTGCTGTCAGTGTCTTCCAAACACATGAAGCTTTTACCTCACAGAAAACACTTTTTCTGCTGTTCTAAAGCTACACAACCCCACAGAAAGTGCTATCTCAAAACCTTCTGTAGACTTATAAAAAAAGTTGCAGACATTCTTCAAAAGCACATTTAAGCTTTGCATTCTTATGATTCTGTTTAAAAGGTGATGGTTTCATACTCTCTATACAGGTAAATACATATAAAACGATCTATTGTTTCATCTATTCATACTAAACAGTCTTTTTAAGACAGCATTTAATAAGATGTAATTAGTCTTAAGACACATCCTCCACCTTATAAACAACTCTTAAAAGTTCAGATATCCTTCCCCTAGCTCAACCACAATTTAAGACATTTAACTGGTCTTGTAGCTGTTTTTGTGGGTTTTTTTAAATAGCCACCTTGTTAAACTACTTTCAGCTAATATATAAATATATTCAGGCTAACTTTATACACATGCTTTATGTAAGTAGCTAGATGGGGCAGAAAAATCCTAGACAGTATTAAAGCGCGTTGGGAAGAGTCTCAGATGATCACTTTGAGTATGTAAAACACAGCCGATCACAATACTTACTTTTCATAGACCAGTTCCTCATCAGTACAGAAGTAGTGGGTATTCACGGTACTTTTCGGTTTATTTCGTAAAGTAGCGAAGTACAACCGATCTGAAAGACATATTAGGACAAGATCGTAGGGGGGACAAAGCAGATCGCCACTTGCCCCCCACGGCGCGCCTGTCACCCCGCCGGCGGGCACGGCACCCCCGGGCCCCGTCCTGCCGCGCCGCGGCCCGGCAGCGGAAGAGGCACCGCTCATCCCTTTTCTCCTGCGTGGGAGGCGGCGGGAGCGCGAGTCCCCGCTCCGCCGGCAGGGCCTGCCCACGAGGGACCCCCCGGACACCCCTCGGGAGGGCCCCGAGGAGGGGGAAAGTGTGTGTGTGGGGGGGCGATTTCTGACCCAGACCGCAGCAGCACATAGCAACAGGTGCCGCCACCGCTTCTCACCGGAAAAGAGAGGAGGAAGGAACCGCTTAGGCGTGCCCCGCAGCAGCCATGGGGCAGGCGGCTCACGAAAACCGCAAGGCAAGTGGGGGG
>VZSZ01003069.1:143516-154285 GCA_013398815.1 Ibidorhyncha struthersii | reverse complement strand
TGAGGTACAGCTCGCCGGGTCTGAGGCGGCGGGAAGCAGACCCGAGCCGTAGCTAGTACCTCAGCAGCGCAGGTCCGGCTGAGGATGAAGGCGAACGAGCCGGGCGGGAGGCCGCCTCAGGGGAGACGGGCAGGGCTGCGCCGGCGGAGTTCTCGCTCCCCTATCTGGGACGCTTATTCGCGCGAGTCCCGGCTCGGCCGGGTCTGCACCACCGTTTCACCTGATAGACAAACCGACTCACCAATCAAAAGCCGCCTTCCCACGTCTCCAGCCAATGAGCGAGCGGTGCCTGGGAAGAGAGGGGTGCTGTCGCCGGGCGCAACCCTCGAGCGGGGCTCTCCTCAGGTGAGACCCGGCTGCGGCGACCCCCGCACAACGGCCGCCCGCCGATGTTTCTGTCACCTGCCGGGCCCTCCCTGCCTCCCTCAGAGGAGGAGTTCCATCTGCCGGGCAGCGAGATTTCGAGGAAGCCGCTTGAGAACAGAACGGGACGACGCGCACCGCTATGGCATGAAGGATAACGCCCTGGTTCGAGGTATGGGCTCCCGCTCTCACTGAGAAGTCATCCAGCGATGAAGAGTTTCACGTAGGCTTCTACGGCTGTCGTAAGACTGCACAAAATTACTTGGACCTTGGTGTTTTAAAAAAAGTGATTGACTTTCCGGTGTTTCATTTGCAAAAGCTTAATTAGCTTGTAGTCTCCAATTAACTTACAGCCAAAGAAATAGAACATTAGAAACGTCTTTCTTCTATCACGCTCCCCTTTAGAATTAGTAAGTGCCAAACAGAGCAGACAGTCCATCTTATTTTTACAACTAAACAAGCAAAAGGTTGCAAAGGAAAGGTACCTTCAGGAGGAAAAAAGAAAGGATGCTATTCCCCAAACAAAACCCCCACCTTTGGAACACCTTAAAAAAACATTGTAATACAAAGCAATACGCAGCCCTGAGGCCCACATTATTATCACCCTGTTTTCCTAACACTATAAATAATCTACTGTAACTACCAGTTCATACAATTAATTCTAGTGTGTCTGCAGATCATGCTAAACATAAGTGTGAAACACTTTTGACTCCTCAATTTTTAATCTAGTGTCATAAGCACTGGATAACCTTCAAGGCCTTACAAATATGCTGACATACAACTTCAGCAGAAAATACTTCTCTTGTGTAATTGTTTTGTAGTTGCTTATACTTGGTATTTGTTCTAATAATTTGTACCTGTGTTCTTACATTCCTCTTTTTTCCTCTTTTTCATAGCTCCAGAACTAATACTCTTAAACATGACTCTTTGGGCCTGGTCCTGTGAATGTCAGGAAGAAACCCCATTCTGAGTAGTAAGTACTATTCCATATAAGATGCTTGCAAGACTGAGACCATAGACTTCTGTAACAGAAAATTAAATAAAGGTTGTTGGAAGGTACTTGCTTTCCATGGAAATCAATGTATTTATCAATATTTTGCTATATTGTTCTATATGATTTTCAATTGTATTTAACCCTTAATTAAATCAAGTATTTAATTCTTTATTTACAAGCAGTTCTCTAAGGAGTAACATACTGTGTGAGGAAAGAGGTATCAATATTATTTTCTCCTGAACCATAGTTTTTTTAACACCTTTTACTCAAACTTTCACTCCAGTTCAATGTAACATACATTTCTAAGTCTGTGCTTCACACTACTTGAGGGTAGTTTGTATGAGCACACTCAAATTAGCTTTAACTAAGGCATCTTGGGCAACAAAAACAAAGATGGAGCAGTGTAACAGGCTAGCTATCCAGTATCTAGAATCCCTAGGAATGTAGTTTGTGTTAAAGCCTGTTATTTAAAAATCCATCTAGCTAGGCTGGTGAATCTAGGAGGCAAACATGACTAGAAACTGAAGCCCCACTGTCAAGTGTTGCTTGTATACCACTTATATATCTTTTGCAAAATTACAAATATTGTTTTGGTTGTACGGAAATACTTACAATAATCTTTCTCTTCTTCCTTGTAAAAATGTGCACAAAATAACCTCCATGTTTTTTCAGCTTTAGTATTGTCTCTCATAGCTTTTACTATGATTATCTAATGAATTTTACCTTGTAAAATGCTAGCTTTAAGAATGTTTTCACATCATACAATTCTGTTATAATAAATTCCAATTAGCATTTTTAGCATTTGATATCAAATATCAAGACTACGGTGACATCTTGTGGCATTTTTTTAACCATAGGTAAATATGGATTTTTCTTGTAGTCCTGTTGCATCATTTTAAGACTGTATCCTGATTTTTTCAACAAGGGTTTTAAAAATATATCTTTTAGATACCATTTTTAAAATCCTGTGTTCCATAAACATTAATTTCTATAGGACATTCAGAGGTGGTGATGAATCTGTTTAGACTCCCAAAATATTTCCAAATGACATCTAGATAATCTTAGAAGAAATCATCACATGCATATTATTTTGTTAACAATATAAATTCTCAGTAGTATATTTCATTAAAGAATTTTAAGTCACTTATATAACCATCACAGGATAAAAAGTTACCAGACTTAAAAAAAAATAAACAAACAAAACCCTTTTGGTTCAGAAACTCAGTGAATTATGGCTAGAGCTGAAGTCTTATCTTTGATTTTTCTTTGCTATCTAAGCCTAACTACTTAAGGCTGTGGTTTTTGATGGCTTTTTTTCCTCATGAGTGGGCCTTAGCTAATTTAAGTGAATGTATGTGACAGCAAGTACGTTTTTTTAAAAAACGAAATCTTGGTGCTGCTCATCTGTATGCAAACTGTGAGCTTACTTTAGACATCTAACACTGAAGAACTTGGTCAATAATCTGAAAATAAATACACCACAAATCTGTTGTATGTATTTTATTTGACAATAGTACAAATTAAATTTACCAGTATAATAAAAGATTGTTCTATTCTTTCCCTAATACAGAAGAACAAAAAAAAACCAAATCCAACCCAAAACAACTCCTTCCCCCCAACAAAGAAGCCAATACTAAGATTTGGCTGAGTTGACAGTTCATTTCACATTTTATAAGGTAAACAATATTTCTGAGTCCTCACAATTCTAGTTGATACTGCACAGAACAGAGATTACAGACAACCAGTAAGTAAATGAAATGCAGTAAACTACCACTAGGAAAGTTGCATTTCTGGAAAGATCATAGACCTGCTTGTATACTAATCATCACTACAGCACAATAATTAAAAGCTACTTTTCACTATTACAACAAAATTAAGCAGACTTTGCATTGCCATTTTAAGATTTTGCCCTTTAAATCTTGCAAAAGTACTAGGAAGACTTCACTGAACAGAAACCAAATCCTTTAACACTGATAGAACAAGGGGAAAGAATCCTCCATTCCCCCAAAGAAAGCCAAAGATGCACACCCAGAATCAGCCCTGCTGTAAAGAACTTGTCACATTTTTCAACCGCTTTTTGTTCAGCTAACTTACTACAAAAAAATGGTAAAATTATACACCATTTGTGCAGACACTATTTGTGTACTAGTTATTAGCTGTTATTGATTGCCCATAGATACCTTTGAACTGATAATAAGACCAATTAAAAGCTGATGCAGACGAAACAAGATCTACTTCAGATGCCAGATTTGATTGCTCTCTGTAATCCAGGAAAAACACTCTTTTGTTCTTTTCTCTGTACCACAAAAATGTTCTGTAACTGCAATGGAAAAGGTTTGTCCTGGCTATGTTAACACATTTCCAGAACTACAGGGTCCCAATCTAACAAAAGCTGTTAATAACTCTGTTTCTTGCTATATACAAAGCCAGGGAATTCAGAGGCTGATAGTAGTGCAGCCCTGTCAAGTATCACTGCACCTTAAAGTACTTTTTTTGTTTAATAATGCTTTGCCCATTCATTGCACATTTTAAGTCTGTTGTCATAGCCACCAAAAACAGACATGAAAGGAAACAAAAAGTAAAGTAAATACAGATTTGAAAGTGTAGTTAAAAACCAAGTAAACCTGTAATATTACAAAATTTACGCTCTATAATAAACGTAGAACAGCTTGCTCTTATTAGGAATTGTAAATAAGACATTTTTTAAAAGTGAGGATTTTCTTGGGCACATTTTTTAACAATGTACAAGCAGAAAATCAAAATAAAACAAAGTCCTAAAGAGAGTATCAATAAGTAATATCCCATCCATTTCTTCTGGCTGCTTATGTAAGTTTCATATTTCATGTATTCATGTTTCTTATATTTCTAACTGCTGGATTTTAGTTTTCAGCTGCTTGCAGCGTTTCAGCAACTCTAGGCAAATCCACAATAGGAAAAAAAGCCTCAGAGATCATTTTCCACTATCTCAGCAGTAGCAGATATTGTAGATAATAGTTTTAGGACTATCTGAGATTAAGGTGAGGTACTCTTTTTCTGGCTTGCTTTCATAGCAGCTTCAGGAACATCTCAGAATACAGAATAGCTTATATACAAACTTCAAAGGGGTTTTGTACAGGAGTGTAGAAACCTGGACAACAGTTTACTGTAGCCCTTCTGTAATTTCACTGGGAACTAGGTAGGAGGAGGTGAGGAGTGGGAAGGCAAGGAAGCATCCCAACATGTAACAAAAAAATGCACAGACCTCATTTGATTAGGTTCATATATTAAAAAAAATCAAAACATAAGCACTGAAGGGTTGGAGTACATTTTTGCCTGCATGTTTCGGAAGAATTGGCCTAATTAACTGTAATTGTTTTTCAGGTTTTAAGGAATGAAAATGATTTTATCACAGTTAAACATTACTATATATTCTTCAAGTTTTCTTAAAACTTACCTTGGAGAGTCAGTAAGAAAGGGTAAAAAAACAACATGAAAAGCCAAAGGGAGAAAATTCAGAGGCTACAAATAAGGATGGCCAAGATGCAGTAATTACACCTTATCTCCTTGAACTCAGTACAATTTACTGAGTATTATTTAATATCTAACCACTTAAATGCATTGGCTTACATTTTATTTTTGTGGTTGGCATAATTAGGAAAACCAAACTGAGAAATCATGATATTAGAATATTTTAAAGGCATGCCATCATAAATATTAACCAGTTTATTTACACAGTAAGATCTCTGTAACAAATGCTCTGCTCGGTGCCACATTCCAGAATAGCCACTGTTAGTGTCTTTTTCTAAATTTCTTATATCAACAGGCTTCACAAACACTCCAGAAGGCTTTCCAGTATGCTTGGCTACCAGAAAATTCATGGCAATATCATCACAATTTTGAGTTTCATCTATTAAGGCATAAACTGCTTCTGGCTGTCTTTGAAAGTCTTCTAAATACCCACTATGAAAAAATGCTGCACCAATAAGAACCATAGAATACTGATCTCCATTTCCAAAGCCAGGGTTCTGCAATTCGAAGCTGCCATAACTGTATACACCTGAAGGAGTAGAAATGTGCTTTCTAGGAACAAATCCCACTATATGCTCTGGAAATTGCTGAAAGAAAGAAGAAATTTTAAAAATGAAAATGAAGCCCACACTGTGAAATGTGTGTTAAGTATTTTTGGAAGCGAGATTTATGCTTTTTTTTTTTTTTTAATGAGAGAAGCACAAGATTATTGCCAGGAAAGAATGAAATTGTTGGCATATGGTCCTTTGATCTGCATAAATGTTGAAATTAAATAGTTTTGCAAAATTGACACAATATGCCTCATTCCATATCATGTAATCCCAAGAAACATCTATCCACAATTTGCAGTTGTATATTTGCCACTCAAAGTAAGTTTACAGACAATTTCTCTTAGAGAGAAAAAACCCACACGCTTTCGTTTTGCAGCCTACTATCAATTTAAATAAATTCAGCAGTCAGCAACTTCAGTGTTCTTGTACAAGAAGTGTTAAAAATTTGAAAGTTATAGAGTACGAGTATAGCTACTACTGCAGAATATTTTTGCAATTTCTTCTGTCCTTCCAAAATTTAACTTTATAGCTAGAAAATCAATGGTAAAACATTATTATATAGTATTACTCTAATTAAAACCATTAATCGCAATTGTAACTCACAAATACTGCTGGCCAAAGTGCAAAACATTACCTGCCAAACAGAAAAGGCGAAAGCAAGGTCATGAGCACTGACTAGTGTATCATCATCCATCATTAAAACAGCTGAAGGGAGAAAAAAAAAAAAAGAAAAACTTTTTAACTTATCAAAAGATTAAATACATGAGCACAGTATTTGACAAGTTAGCTGTCAAACTCTTATAACCATTACGCTGAATTACAGAACCGAATTCTAACTCCTTGAAAGCAGATTGAGAAAACATATTTAGATTTCAACGCTAAAGCAAGGTTGCAGCTTCGTGGTAACTGGAAGCAAACCTAAGATTTAGATTATTTGCCAGGCTGTAACAAAACTCAGCAACTTTTGATCATCTATGGTGCAGCTGGACAAATAGGCGTTAGAAAACTTGGAGTGCTTGACAAAGCAACTTATACTTCTACTAAGCTTGTGTAAAAATACAACTAAAATAAAGAGTTAGATACAATTCTTTAGTGTATGAAATTCATACAGTATTCTTAGTATAAAATTTTACCCATCGCCTCACTACTTGCAAGTTCTAACTGAACAAGCTTAATAAATTGCACAGGTAACATTCAATATGATTAACTACAGAAGGAAGCAGAAAAGGAAATATGTTCCTAGATCAGAACTCCAGATGCATTAAACTTTTTCAAGTTTATAATCAGAGTAAATCCTATTACAGTAAATAAAACACTTGGGAAGTTGAAGTTTCTAGTGTCTTCCTAGAAGTCACAGGTTTTGAGTAGCAAGGCATGTTAGGAAGGGGGCAGTAAATAGAATTACCTTTACTAATCATGAGTAAGGTCAGGTCTGTAATGCAACATATGGGGTTTTTTTCCACTTGAAACAAACAGGGCTTATTGTTGTGCTTCTCCTGGAAAGAGCTTAGGAAGAATATTTAGATGAACAGCTGAAAGACTGGGGAAAATACTCTTAAAAGGGATGCATAATTTGAGATAGAAAGCCAGACAGCTAGGGAGGGAAGTTTCTCTGAAGAGCAGAACATGCTTGAGAACTTAGTCTTAAAATGAATGGATTAAGTCACCTCTTTACCAGATGACTGAAGTCCAAATTAATGCAGAGGCTCAACAAATACATGCACTATGAATTTCAGTTTACATTATAAAGGCAAGAGAAGCTGAACTACCTATGTTTGCCTGACAAAGGAAATGGAGAACAGACACAGTTGCAGAAGCCCATAAAATGCATTGACATCCCCCTGTTTTTCCTTACTCTTCACTAACAGCCTGTAGCCTGCTGCTGGCGGTTGTGTGCGTCTGGTAACATAGGTTTCTTCTATATTATCCACATTCTATTAAGTGGCCCAACAGATCCATGAATTTACGACAGAGTATAACTCAAACCATCTCTCTTTTAGCATTCAGATTTTAAGTGTGAGAATAGTAGCCGTAGTAGTAGCGATACGAACTGCCAATTACCTTTTGTTTCCAGCTCAGGGAAATTCTGCAGTCTGTTCCTCATGCGATTTACAGTTTGAACTTTAAAGACAACAGGGACAGGATGAGGGCCCAAGGAATTCCACATTTCCTCTGGGATCTTCTCACCAATGTTGTTCCACACAACAATTACTTTATGTAGGTGGGGAATGGCTTGATAATGATTTAAAAGCTTCAGCAGTAAGTCAGTTCTGTTATATGTCTGCATAATAAGAGTAAATGAATCCAAGGCAGACTGACTCTGGGGTTTTGGTTCCCTTCTCAAATTGGGCATTTTGTCATCTTTGATATTGGGAAGCAAAGCTGTTAAAGCACCTGCCACAAGAAGTAAGACAATGATCACCACAGAAGTGAAGCGTAGTAGGCGGATTCCCGTAACTCTTCCTGGAAGCTTACAGAAGTGAAAATACCTTTAAAACAAGTAACAGGAAAGGAAGTGTCATTAATCCCATGTATAGTTTTCTCCCTTACTTGAACAAAACTCCTACAATATTAAGTAGACTTTTCTTTAAGTAAATAAATACGGAGGATTTTAGGACTCCGGCCAATTACTTTCAACTATCAAGACATATATTTCTGGTACTCAGTTTCTATGTTTACTTGCTTTTCACTTTTTTTGGTTAACTTTGAATTTCATTGTTCCGACAATGCAACGACATCAGTAACAGCTGGTCTGCTAAATCTAGAACTCAGCAGAAACTGGAAACATCAGATGCTAGGTGCTATGTATCAGCTAACAGGGGGAGCAGCCTTAGTGTAAGGCAGGGGGTTCTGGAGCTTCCTGATTTTGGAACTAAATAGGACCTCTCAAAAAGCGGCTCCTACAAAGGTAGCCCCGACACTCATGCCTCTTAGGTAGCACTCCATGTTCTCCAGACATTTATCAACTGTAATCTCAGCAGGATCCAGCAGCCACTGCATTCCATAGTTTGCACCTCAAATGTGCGTCATCCACATCTGTTCTTCCTCCTTTACTCACACGATTAGCATGAATTGAATACAAGATGAATATTCTAAGCTTACTGCTAAAACAGTTACTCATCTATACATATTATTCATGTTACTCCATTAGTAATTTCCAGGCTTTCAGCAGTGACTTCTGATCAAATTAAGTGCTCCTGGACAGCCCCACCAATAACAATTTTTGAGAGAGTATCCGTGTGCTTTTTCACGTAAGTTTTGATCTTTTTTTCCCCCCCACCATGCTTGAACATAGGAATGTAAATTATTTTAGTCTAAAAAACCTCTCAACTTACCTCATTGTTGCCACGTAGGATTGTTTTTCTCCCTTTGTTTTTACAGGACAGTTGTTTGTGATCTTTGAATCTGCTGGAAATTAAAGGGACTCTATAACTGAAGATCAGCAGTTATCCCACATGCTACCCAGCATTCTTTTACAAGTAAACATTCCTCTCAGTTGCTGCTTGATGTACATGTTCTTGGCAATTATGCAATCCCTTTTCCTATTGCTCAGTTGAATAACTGTCTCTGCCTTTCAATGAACACTCCAGAAAGGAGTTACTACACTAGTTGGTTCAAAAGAAAAGCACAGCGTACGTCTCTGCTTGTAGAATTGTTGCTTTGCACCAATGCAATGTCTATGTGTCCCATCCTTAGGAACGACTACAGAGATACAAGTATGTCTCCAGAACCTCACAGTCTGTTGCTTTGTTCACCAGGCACCACTAAAATACGTATTTGCCTACCACAGTCAGGTAAGTAGTCCCAATAAAATTATTTTCTTTTCTAGCTTATCCCCCTCACACCCTCCTTGCACCAAGCTTACCAGATGTGTTAAAAGTTTAAGACACAGCATTTTGTTCTTCCCATCTGGTTTGGCAGCTTGGCAGAAGGGAAAGCAAACATGAGTGCAAGCACAAAACAGAAGGATGCACAAGATGCAGGGCTGCAACCTAAGAAACCTGTGTCTGTTAAGGCTCCCAGGTTGTTGGAGGGAATTTTGTTCTTTTAATACTAGGTGAAGAAAGAAAGGGAGTTTTTAATTTTGATTTAGGAATAGTACTATAAAAGGTTAAAGAGCAAGAACTTGTAGTTAATAATTGAACCTATGTGAAATTTTGTAAGAGTAATTTAGGTTATGTAAACTTATTTCTTAAAAGTACAGAATTGCCAATTTATGTGGATACCAATCTGAATACATCCACACACAGAGATCTTCCCAAATCTGAGTTCTAATTTTACCACTAACTTATTTTGTGAGGCTGGAGAGCTCATTGAAACTATTTCCAGAAGTTAATCTCTTGTTTTGGTTACTTCATTTTATAGGTGTAAACAATCATGCCTGGCTTCTAAAGCTGACTGGCAACAGTGGCTACTCAGCATTTCTTAGGACCACCAGATCTTGGTCTCACGTGCTTTTAAAAAGGTGAACCTTAGATTCTCTTTCCTCAATTGCAACCTAGGCACAACAATACTTACCAGTATTACTGTAATGAATAATTAGTTAAAATTTAAGAGCATAGTTAAGATGAAAGTATAAATGTTGTTTACTGTGGTAATGAGACTTCCTGGCTTGCCATACATTCTTGAGTTTACTCAATTGCATACAATAGGCTACAATGATAAGTACGGATGATATTATTATTGTATATTCTCTAATTAAAATAAATGTCTGTATAAAATCTTTAGAATTAGCATCATGGCACTTTCCAGTAAGAAAGTGCCGATCAGTTTTGCAAACTGTTATGAAATCGCAACGCAAGACTGACCTCTCAAAATTTCTTACGATACCTCCTGTAGAGAACACCTCTTCAAAACAAAATTGACAAAAATAAAAGCCCTATGTCAAAATACGGTATTTTAATTCTCGTTCCAAGAAAAAGACTTCTTCACCGGGTTCCCCTCTCTTCGTGGGCAGTACCTCATCGTAGCGTCTCATCACGGTTACCGGCAGCCAGAAGCGAAGAGCTTCCCCCCCGCCCCGGCAGGGCGCTCCGCCCGGCCGCCCCTCACGCACGGTTCCGCTCACCTTCCGGAGGGCGCCGCTACCGCCGCCTGCTTCCCCCGCAGCGGGGCTGTGCCTCCCGGGCGTCCCCGGCGGCAGCGAGCGCGGGGGCAGGGTCAGCGGAAAGGAGAGGAGGTGCCGGCCCGGCACCCCGCGGCTCGGCTCTGTTCAGCCCAGCCCACCCGCGCAGGCCGCTCCGGTGACTCAGGGGCGGCCCGAGCGGGACCGCCGCAGCGCTACGACGGCGGCGCCGCCGCCGTACCCCGCTTCCTGCGGGGCGTCCCTCCGCTTCCTCCCGGCAGGCCCCGGT
>VZSZ01003069.1:87292-142377 GCA_013398815.1 Ibidorhyncha struthersii | reverse complement strand
CTGCTCGGCGCTTTGCCGAGGAGGAGGCCTGGCCGTGGGGTGAGTTAGAGGACCCGTAACCGTCCCGTGCCAGCCTTTTGCCACGCAGGTCCTTTGGGAACGTGGCTTCGTTTGTACCTTGATAGCGGGGTGGCAAAAAACCGGCACTGCACCAAACATCCTTGGCGCTGGGTGAGAAACAGGAGTTAACGCGTCCTGGCATAGCTACGCGGTGCTTTGTGTAGCACGTAAATTCACGGAGGTGGAAAAACCAGGAGAGACTTGACTAAATTTCTGCTGAAAAATCTACAGGAAATATAGCAGAAATGCAAAATAACTTTAGTACTGATGTATCGTGTACAGGTAGAGAACAGACAGCGGTAGTACTGTCTCCATCGTGGTTCATTCTTGGTGGAGTTGTTTTGGGGTGATATTTCAGTCTCTAAGTCAGTACTTCAGGTTGAAGTGGACACGTGTGGAAATGGCATTTAACCCCAACGGTGTGTTCTTCCATATGGATCTTGAAGTTGTCTTTATCAAAAACAGTAGTATGGACACAGATTACTGGGACTCTTAAGAGTCTTGAGTGAAAGCAGCAATGCGGATTTTAAAATAGTTGCATCTTACCGTTTATAACTTTCTTCTGAATCTCTCAAACTGTACTGTAAAATCCTTAACCTTGACCGCAGTAATTGCTGCGGTAGCACCAGGGAGAACGCAGTGCCATCTTGGGCACAGGCTGTCTTGGCAATGTGCAGACCATCTTGAATGTACTTGGTTTTGACTTTGACATTGATTCACTTTGTAATTGTGTGAGGATTATTGTATGCATAGCCTGTTTGTTCAAGTATGGGTATTTTAATAGCTCAGGAGATGGAAATGTTTTTCTCAATGGTTCAGGTATAAAGAGCTTTCCGTTCATGTGAGTTTGTTCTGATATCTGTCTTTTAAGCATAAAATTTTTTTTGGTAGTATGACCAGAAATGAAATCTATACCAGAAAAAGTCCTGTATATGAGATAATTAAACTGACAAACTGAAGTGACACTTGGCAGAAAGTTGTCACTGAAGAATTGGGCTTGCTGGAATTGAGAAGACTCTTACTTATTTTTGTTCATTATAGAGATTAAGTATTGGGATTTGCTCGATAGTTATTAGTTGGACCTCCTATTTATATTTCAAGTCACTAATTTCAGGTATCTTTAAGTCTCAATTTTGGGCGAGAACAAAACAGTATCTTAGCAAGTATCTCTTTAGTAGAGGGGAGTAGCAGAGAATATAATGAGGAATGCCTTCAGTCAAAGCAGTTTGCGCCTGGGAAGAACAAAAACACATAACAAGCAAACAAGGAGCCCTATAGGGAAAATTATTTCTTGAGTTTGAAAAATACAGTTCCTTTGCTCTCCTTGTGAGAGATGCAGAAATGGGATGTTTGTTAAGGGAATTTTCTGTATCATCTAGGAGCACTTCTTTATTCCACTGTGTCCTATCCTTGGGTATGGCCAGTGCCTGATGCTGCTGCAAGCATTAGAAGCACGATATTGAATTCTGTTCTCTGTAGTGTCCTTGATGATGATGTTAGTGAGTGTAAGACAGCAAGGCTAACAGGCTGTCACGGTTATTTAATGATTCTTCCCTTGGCTTCCACACTAAGGAATTTCTTTTTAATTGTGATTCTGAAAACTACACTTTTACCCATTTAAATTTAAGCAGATTTCTGTGAGTTCTTTGACTAGGATATTCATATTTCAAAATAAAATCTATGATTTCAGCCCCCAAAATTTTTGTTGGCAAGTTCTAAAAGTCTTCCATTTGAATTTCTTTTTTAATTCTTTCTTCTTACATTCTCCTTAGGTTTTGTTTGCCAAGTAAATTGTTTGCTGAGCTCACACAGCTGTAGTACCTGGCTTTTTGTTCTTCAGTTTCCAAGCACTGAGTTGTGTACGTAATTATTCTTAGACGACCAAAGGATTGTGAAAATGGAACTTTTGGGACAATTGTAATAACAAATGCTCATCAGTACCTCTGTATCAAATGTCTTTTCAAATATGAACCAATTTTTGTGTTTGAATGCACATACTTCCTTGCAGACTTACAAAACCTGTTTATGATGAGTAATTTAGTAAAGTTTGGCAACTGTTGTGTCTGGCAACCCAATTTACATACAGCATACAAACTGATACGAGTTCTACTGACTAACTCGTGAACTAGTTGCTTTGATCTCTAGGGTAAAACAGCATGCTAAACTTTTCCTGTGTTGGTCAATCAAGGTTGTAGTTGTGCATTGGTCATTGAAATAAACCATTTAAGAAGTGGTCTTTCAGCCTCTTCTTCCTTCAGCTTCTAGATCAAAGGGGAGTGTGTGTCTTCTAGTCAGTGCCTTACAGCTGATAAGGCAAAGATTTGAGGACTGATAAAATTTACAAGCAGTGGGTCATCAGTGGTACCACTCTCACTTTTGAACAGGAATTAGCTTGGATCCATTCAGCTGAAAGGACAGATGGACCAAGTATTTGTTTGCTTTTATTTCTGTGTGGACATATTCCAGTCAAACTAGAAGAATAATGGTGATCACCAGCAAAAGGAGCAAATAATTGCTATCTTTACACTTAGCAAAATGAAGAAGCAGCCATCCATAGCAACTCAGCACTCTTGTCCGTGCTTTTATTTTTTTAAATCGTTGATAGAGCTCTGTGCTCTCAGGAGCACTGTTGTTGCTTCCTTTGATTTAGTGTAGCTTCACCACAGTATCTTAACCTCAGAAGTGTGTGATCCCAGTAGAGATCAGGATACTGGAAACCTTGCTTTTTGCTGTGAAGTAATAGTTACTTATCCCTCTCTCGTCGTAGTCTGTTATAGTGAGAAGAATTAGATGCATCTTGGATAAATTCTATACCTGTTTATGATTCAGTCTAAAACACTGAAGGTTTGTGATTGGAAATCTGGAGACTGAGCAGCAATAAGTTAAAAAGAACACAGGTCTGGCAGTGCCATCAGGGACTGGCTTCTCCACACAGGTAAAATGTAAAAACAGATGTAAACATAAAAGATGGCTATTTAGGAAAGGTATGCAGTCAAAAGTACTTAACAAGTATATTGTTTGCTGTCCTGCTTTTATTTCAGGCAAAAGAGAATATGATCATAGAATTCCCTGTGTACTGAAGCCCCATTTTTCGGCCTGCCCTACTCGTAGAAAGTGTCAAGTTGCTGCAGTGTGAATGAACATCAAAGACAAAAACTCATCTGATGATGCGTTATTTCTGAAATAAGATGCTTGAGAGGAAAACTGCTATGCTGAAGTAGACTTTACGGTCATGGAATGTTTGTCATAATTAAAATTATATCTGGAAGACTTCGGTCTCTACAGCCCTAAAATATTTTGTCACAGGCATACGTTTGTCAAAATTTTATGAAACTTTATTTCGATTGATTCCTTGGGTTTTTTTACTGTAGACATTAAAGAATCACAGAATTACAGAATGGTCGGGGTTGGAAGGGACCTTCAGAGACCATCTAGTCCACCCCCCTGCCAAAGCAGGTTTACCAAGAGCAGGTTGCACAGGGTCGTGTCCAGATGGGTTTTGAGTATCTCCAGAGAAGGAGACTCCACAGCCTCTCTGGGCAGCCTGTTCCAGTGCTGTGTCACCCACAAAGTAAAGAAGTCTATTTCCTCATGTTGAGATGGAATTTCTTATGTTCCAGTTTGTGCCCGTGGCCCCTTGTCCTGTTTCTGGGCACCACTGAAAAGACCTGTTTTCCCTGTGTGTGAAAACTCTTCCAAAGTACCAGGTCTGAGAATGGAGTTGAGAATGTTGCTTTTGTAAGTGCTTAGTGCCATCACTGTAGTGGTACTGGCAGTCTTCAGCAGAACTGTTACGGTGTTACTGCACTAATTAACCTATATCTACACTGCATATAATAGATACTCAAGAGCATTATGTTTAAACCCAATTTTCTTAACTAGATGTGAAATACTACTTCTACAAACTTAAGTGGGGTCAGTATTTAAATGCAACATGTGTGTATATGCTTTTGTAGCTGAATTTGCTCATATAGTGAAACTATAAATCAAGATATACGAACAAATGACTGCCACTAGAATTATGTTGACGAGAGATGCGGCTGTGGGTATATCTACTCCAGGGGCTTTGGTTTGTGTCAGTGGAAACCACCCCCCACTACCACCAAAATCATATGCGAGGAGGAGTTTTTGCCGAGCAGTCTTCCAAAGTGCCTTCCCTAAGCTGACAAAAGGAGTTTTGTCTTCATATTTGTATTGGTGATCTAGTGTGGGTTTCTCTTCTGTGCTAGCAAAGCCATGTCTGAAGCTTAGGAACATAGTGTATTCTGCTGGTGTGTAAAAGTTTAAGTGTGTCTTTTGCATACTCTACATGTAGCATATAGAACATAACACTTTTTTTTCCTGTTCTTTTCCAGTTTAGGTCTAATATCAGATTCTTTTCATATGTTTTTTGACTGTACTGCTCTATTGGCTGGATTAGCAGCTTCAGTTATTTCAAAATGGAGGTCAAACGATGCCTTTTCATATGGGTAAGAAACTTCAGGCTGTTACCTTAATGTATTTCAGTAAATGTCTAGGTGGTAATTTTTCACTGTATGAACAAAACCTTTTTTTTTGCAGAACATGGAAAAACTATGTTGAAAGTGTGGGTTTTTGACGTGAGTTATGTAAACCTTTAAGTTAATATGCCCCTAGAAACAGTAAAAATGCAAAGGCATTGCTTTGGGGGAGAATGTTCATCACTTCCAAGATCTCTGTGATCGTACTAGTGGAAACAAGTTACACAACAGAAAGTTGCCCTGCGCTGTGTGTTCATGGCACCCGTGAAGTGAGAGCAGCCGCATCGTGGGTTTGTCCTCACAGTGCAGTGAGGTGCGTTACGGGGAATCTCACACTGCTGGTGCCCCACGCCGCCTTTGGGACAGAAAGTTACAAGTGAAAGGAACTAAGTCTCAGGGATGCTGCACCTGAGATCGTGAGCCGTGCTCGTCAGAACCAGCAGGATTCAACAGCTGTGGCGACCGTTAACATAGATCCTCAAGGCGGAGGTGTGTCATCCCATAGCGCCCTTCATGGATATAGCTGCTGCAGCTGATTCTGTTTCAAGGGCACTTAGTTCCACTTCACATTGCAGTTGTGCCCTATAAAACAGTGCTGGTGATACAATATTATTAATTGGTGATACAGATTAATTAACAGCAAATGACCTGTAACACGGGTTGCTGCATTCCCCATAGCATTACTAACCTGAATATCGGCAGTTAGCTTCACCTGTCTTGCCTAAGTATGGATCACGTAGTTTGAAACTCGAAGCACTCTTTAATTAAGGTGGAAACTCCAGTGTGCCTAGAAATCAATTTAGGAAGAATTGTTTGTGCCATGAACTAATTGCAATGAAAGCAGGTTCTGTGTTAATTACTGCTTTGCATTTAAACAGCTGGTGTTCCAATTATTAGAGAACAGCCACAATTTATTACGTCTGGCGTTTGCTACATTGGAATTAATTGTTATTCTAACCTGGCTGTTTTATATTTGAAAACTTTAGTAGCTGAAATAATTAATTTCCACTTAAAACTTTTACTTAAAATTCCCCTAATAGAGGGGGAGCAAATTCATGCATGGCTGTTTGATATTAAACACAACTTTGCATCAGCAGACTTTGATTATATCTCACATGCTTACCTTACTTTGTGGCTTCCAAATATATGTTTATACCATAACTTTCAGTAGAGATGATCTTAAATGACTGACATATTGAAACTTTTCTGTCATCTAGATCAAGTAGTGGCTGGTCCAGATTGGGAAACTGTCAAAATACAGCATGATGAATTTCATATAATTATCTGTAGTTTATATACTGCATCTTCGATTTGGCAAATACCTGTGGAATGCAAGTGTTTGAGAACTAGAAGATTATACTCTAGTCTCGAAGTTCCACTTTTAATTTTCCACATTTCAGTGGAGGTGGTAATATCTGCTATTGCTTTTTTGTTTTTTGCAGGTATGTTCGAGCAGAAGTACTTGCTGGTTTTGTAAATGGTTTATTCCTCATCTTTACAGCATTCTTCATTTTTTCTGAAGGTGTTGAGGTAAGTTATGAAGTCAACTGCATTATTAATTGTCACATTTCTATTTGTAGAGCATATTTAATGGGGATAAAATTACTGACATTGATTATGTGCATAATTGGCTAAAAATCTGTGATTTGAACAGAGAATAGGGCCGTCTGAAATTGCTGTTTTGTGACGCAGAAACCCAGCTTTTTCAGTGTATCTGTACTAGCTTCTTAAATAGTTTATTTTGATTATGTGTAAAGATTCCGAGATTTACTCTGTCCTTTTTTCCGCCAGTTAAGTATGTCATAGAAAGATCTTTACTTCTCATTGTTAAAGGACAAATAAGGCCAGGAAGGAAAGGCCAAAACTAGTCACTCAGAGGACAGAAGTTACTCATAAGAAATGGAAATACATTCTGTGAAGAAGTTGGAGTAACTCATTAAAGAAAGAGCATTATCTTCCAAATTTTGAAGTCTGGTATAAATGGCAAGTAGTAATAGCTTTAACATTCACAAGGGGACTTTGCTCGAATCTTTTCTTACATGATGGTTCAGGTGATATTTTCAATATTAAAATTTAGACATCGAAGGTGTCTGCACTGAAGTGAGGTAGGATTAAGAGTAAAATTGACAACTCATTCTGATTGGCTTGCTTTAATAGTTTTACTTTATAATGGCAGATGAACTATGAATTTGTTTAGACTTCTAATTTAGAATACATTCTAGTGTTTTTTTTTCTTAATTAACAGAGAACTGAGAGGAGCTTTTAGGAACATATCCTCTACATAGATAAGCCTGTAAATACTTCAAAATCAGTACAAACTGGGCTGAAATTGCCTAAAAGCTTGGGAAAATTTCACTCCAAATCTAGAAACAGCAACAAAAGTTGCTAGAAAAATTAAAAACTACCACTGGAAGGGTCAAGGGTAATGTTGAAACATCATTCTTTTCCTTCCGGTCTTAGCTCCCATGCTGACTATTCCCTTTGCTTGTGATGGTGACTCCTTTTCTGTCTGTCACTTCAAAATTTTACATCTGCTGAAAGTTTCATTGTCTTGCTATTGCCTGTACCTTTCATCCCTGTGGACAGATGGTGAATGTTTCTCTCCCTCATCAATAGTAATTTATACCCTTCAACACTTCGCTTCAGTTGCAAATTGAGTTAGGCCTATAATGTCTCATTGAAAAAAACTTGCAAAGAAAGGAATAAAAAAATCAATCTAGATTTTAGAAGTTTTAAAAAATGCCACAATTTGTTCTCAGTCTTCATTTCATTCCCCTCATCCCCTCGCCCTTCTAAGGAGAAAGGTAGAAATGGCATTCTAGACTCCTGAAAGTTGTTTGGATGACCTGGGCAATCCACGTACTGCAACAAACCAGAATGTTTTCATATGGTGTTAAGCCACATCCCACAGCATAATGAAATCTTATGATAAAAGTTAGCTAGACTGCCAGAATATTCAACTATACTTTCACAGCTTTAATAATAAAACTTCAACTTCAGACAGTAAGAATTAGTCCATGTACCATCCCAAAAACTGAAAGTCCTGAGTAATTTCTATATATGCCTGTTTGTATGAGAATGCTTCTGTACCTAAGCAGTTTTTTCAGTGACTTTTAGTAATGTAAAGAGATTGTAAAACTCCACATTTGCTTCTTGGTTTGTTTTGTTTGTGGTTTTTTTTTTTAGAGAGCACTTGAGCCTCCCGATGTGCATCATGAGAGACTCCTTCCTGTTTCTATACTAGGATTCATTGTAAATCTTATAGGAATATTTGTTTTTCAACATGGAGGTCATGGGCATTCACATGGCTCTGGTAGGATGTCTAATTTTCAGTACGGTTTCCTTTCTTGGCACCCTGTGTTCCAGGACCTTACAATCCTGCAGTGAGAACCCCAGTATTAATTTCTTAATGTCTTTTTAGTGGCAGTCCTAGACAAACGTATATGTGACTTGTTGCAATATTGACTTTTATGTTTTATCATTAGCCGTAGTATGTCGCTACTGTACTTCTCATGTTAATATCCATTAACTGGAAGACCTAGAACTCCAGAATCTGCTTTCTGGAACGTGCATGCTTCTGCACCTTATTGGAAGAGATTTGCAGAGTGTCTTTTGGGCAAAATTAAGCTGGAGTTAAGTGAGGTCTTGGCTGGAAAATCTACAAAACAGTGCCTGAACGAAATTTTAAGTATGGGATGATTCAGCTTCAGGTGCTTCTCAATTTAGTGTCTTTTGAATTTAAATGCAGAATTTATTTGTCTAAATATATATGGGAAACACTTTGGGGTTTGTTTTTTTTCTGTAAAGCTAATTCCTATCTCTTTCAGCTCAACATATAAACTGATATAGACTGGTGAAAGAAAATAGTCTTTGGTCTTTAAGCAGCAATTTAAGCTTGAATTTTTGATGTGTGAATGATAGCCAATTTCTGGTTTCTTTAAAACAGCTCTTTTTAATGTGCTTGTATCTAATTATGTGTACGTTTTTCAAATTGTACTAAAAGTGTAGCACAACTTGTCTCAGAAGTGGGAATCTATAAAAGCACTTGACCTCTCAAATCAGGTATATAATTTATATGGCTGCACAGCATAGGTTTAGAGGACAAACAGCTTGTGTTAATTTTCTTAACTTATTTAAAGCCATACCTTAAGATGACTTAAAATATGAATAGTTTTTGAGTCACTTCGAAACAAATGTAAGGATACTTTTATTCAGTACTTAAATTTATACTCTGGTGATATTTGTTTATAGGGCATGAACACAGCCATTCTCTATTTAATGGTGGTCTCAGCCACGGACACAGTCATGGAGGTCATGGTCACAGCCATGAACATAAACACGTCCATGGACACACTCATGATCATGGCCATAGCCATGGACACTCTCATGGTCAAGATTATTGTCATGGTAAGTACTTAATTACTGTCATAGGCCATCTTGACTCAATTTAAATTTACTATTAATGATTTACTTGGAAAAAAAAAAAAGAGTGCGCTGGCAGCTTGTTGGGAGCATACATGGAAGTGGTTTCACTAAATGTGTGGTATACTATGCCACCACTATATTTTGTGGCTCATTTTTTCAATGTTCACAGAAATGTTATGTGTTGGCAAAAGATAAAATGGATGTATGCTATACCAATATAACGAAAATAGTTATCAAGTGCTCTGTTTCAATTTTTTATTAAAATCAATAGACAAAATTAAGCTGCTTTGCTAGTGTTCTCCATTTGAAGAATTTTACAGGTCAAGATATTAGGAGAGGTGAACAAACAAATTTACTTTGGGCACTTAGGGATTGATATGTCCTACTTGGTTTGTGGTCTCAAATATAAGATCTTCCCTGTCTTGTGTAGCTGTAATCTGTTTTAAAGCTGGTTATGAAAAAGGTACTAGGTATCTTAGCTATGCTTAAATCTTTTCCGTAAAGACAAACAGTCTGTGAAGAGACATCTCTGCAAAATGTCATCAGTAGCCTTCACTATGGGAGAAGAGACAGTCTTACCAGCTATTTGAAACAATGCAAATTACTGTAATACAGGCTTATCGGTCCTTTCTGCCTAAGCCGTAAACTAGAATTTGATGTGACTGAAAATGTGCACATTCAGAGCGGGGAATAGTGTGACAACTTGCAGACAGGAGGTGACAAAGAGTATAAAAATATTTACTTGTCCCTTCCTTGCTATTTTTAGTAGAAAATTGGTGCTTGTTTTCCAAGTGTTCTCCTGGAGTTTGGTTGGAAAGCAGGAGCTCCCCCTCCCACCTCTTCCTTGCTCTCCCCATGCCCCTGACCCCAGTGGAACAGCAAATATAGCTATCTGTTTTGTGCAATTTGATATTCAAATCAACTTTTGTGTAAATTATTATATATCTTCACTAGAAGTCATTCGATATCCTTTAACAAGCTTTTCTTAAAATATCTTTCTGATGTGTTCCACAGAGGCATTAATCTGCTTGGACGAGAGGATTTTTTTACTTAATTCTGCCTTCTCCAAGTCTTATCCTTGTTGTTTTACGCTAGGTATAAATGCTTGCTTAAGTGAAATATTTCTGGTTAGCAGATTTATTTGACCTTACTCTTCTCGCTTGTGTGTATGGCTTGTATTCTTGAGAGGGCCTTATTTTGCTAAATACTAGAAAGGTCTTATTTCTCGGTTTGTTTTCATTAAAAAATAAATGTCAATATTTTTATATATACATATATAAAATCTACTGTGTAAAGTGGTATTTTCTTTTTAAAACTATGTGCCTTAAGACTTTTAAGTTAATTGCTGCATAAAAAACCAATAGCTAGACTAAAAGGTAGTGATTGTGAGCTGCTTGTCTGGTCAAGAAATTTCAGACAGGAAGACCATAACAGAATATACCACTAGAGAGCGCCTTTGTGTAGGTTAATATGCCAATAATTGTCTTCACAGATGACCATTCTCTTGAAGGGATGGCTGGATCCAGCAAACAGATTTTACAAGGTATGACGATAATAAATATAGTGGTTTATTAGTTTTATCATGGTCTGCCTGCCTGTGACTGTTTGTCTCCCATCTGTTTTAGAGGGTGCCTCTGGGTAAACGCCACATTTTCTTTAGAGGAGCTATTTTATGAAGTCCTCTTCTGTCTGCAAACAGAGCAGTGTCATATCCTGTGCATGGCTAGGGGTTGAGGCATTCATTAAATTCTAATCGTAATGCAACATCAACACAATTTGAAGGGAAGATCCTAAAAGCTGGGATTCAGCTTCTGTTACTGATGCTGAAAAATGAAATAATAGAAATCTAGGAGAGTGGTTAAAAACAGAAGCCTAAGGAGCCTAATTGCAATGTATGCTCTGGAAAGGGAAAAACGGGATTATTAAGAGAGAATATATTTGAAAAAAATGCACACTGATAGAATTGTTAAAGGGTACCTAAACTTAAAACTTACATTTCATCGAGCTATTACAGTTGATTTAGACAAGATGGTAATTCAGTCTAAATTGCTTGAAAGATTGTTGGAGTCCATGATCTCCTGAGCATTACTGTAAATAAATTACTGATAGTTTAGATGTCAGTTTTGAGCTTTGATTAATTTTTTTTGAAGTGTTCAAAAGTTAGAGTGAGAAAGTTATGTAATGTAAGAGGTAGTAATTATTTGGCATACCCAAATGTACACACTGTTTTTTCTTATTGGATGATTTTCTGGCTTTTTTGTAGTCCTTGAAAGGGAACATTTTTAACCTCTTCAAGAATTTATAATATATCGTATTATGTATATGTATACTCAGTACTTCAGCAGAAGATATTTGAAAGTCAGTCTTTTCATGAAATGCACATTGTAATTGAAGCGTATTAAAAAGACTCAATTTTATATAATTTTACTTTAATTTTTCAATACTGTGGTGGGTTGCCTCTGGCCAGCAACTAAGCACCTAGCAGCTGCTCGCTCACTTCTGCAGTGGAGTAGGGAAGAGAACTAGAAGAGTAAAAGCGAGAACTACTCTTGGATTGAGATAAAGACAGTTTAGTAAGTGAAGGGGGGAAAGAAAACAACAACGAAAAAAAACCCAAAACCAAGTGATGCAGAGGCAATTACTTACCAACTCCCACCAACAGATCAATGCCCAGGAAGTCTCTGAGCAACAGCTATTTTGGAAAAGACAACACCCCACAGTTTTATTGCTGAGCATGATGTTATATGGTATGGAATATCCCTCTGGTCAGCTATCCTGGCTTTGTACCCTCCCACCATCTTACCTGCGCCAGCCTACTTACTGCGGGGGCCGAGTGAGGAACAGAAGGCCTCGCTGCTGTGCCAGCGCTGTTTGGCAATAGCGAAAACATCAGTGTGTTATCAACACAGTTTTAGTCACAGATCTAAAATGCAGCACCATACTGGCTGCTATGAAGAAAATGAAATCCATCCCAGCCAGACCCAGTACAAATGTAGGCTTGAAAAAAATCACGAAAGCGCTGATTTATAGTTGTGTGTTGTTTTTGTGAGAAGGGATTATGTGAGTCTGGAGAATTGTATTCAAAAAGCTGTTTCTGAATGACTGTTCCCATCATTGCCAGCAGAGAGCTCCAAAGGCTAAATTTTAGCTAGCTGCTAAGTGCTTGTTTCTTTGTCTTTTAAGGTAGTGTATTATTCTTTAAAATAAGAGTGAAGTTGCTTATGTCTGCAGTATTGTTTAATTCTCCGAATGGTCTTAGATTTCTTTGCCAAATAACTGCTACAATATATTGTCAATGAAACATTAGCATCTTTCAAAGCTTTACAGAGCTTTCTTTCCATCTTCTGCAGTACTTGTCATTATCTGCAGGCACCAGGGAACATGAGTTTCTTCACTGCAATATGGGTGTGTGTTGAATGAAGAAAAAAAAAAAGCTACATCTCTTAATTGTTGCTTTAACTTGGCAGCCATGCCACGAAATACGCCTTACTGCTAACTGCAGAAAGTAACGTGAATTCTTCAAATGCTCTATATTCTACAAATATGTTGAAATCTTGTGATCACTTTCTGGGTGTTTGACTGAAAATTGACCACAAATTTAACAAGCATAAATCATGTTATCTAGTTCTTGCAACTCTTCTCCGTAAGCTGTCTTTGACATACTCCATTAGCTTTAAGAATACCAAGTTGTAATGATATCAATTAATCTCTTACAGGTGTATTTCTACACATTGTTGCAGACACGCTTGGAAGTATCGGTGTGATCATATCTGCTATTTTGATGCAGAACTATGGTCTAATGATAGCAGATCCTATTTGTTCAATGTTGATAGCACTACTTATAGGTGTAAGGTAAGTGTTGCTATCACTGATACTTGGTAATATTTTTGATGCTAGTTACAGCACTAATTACGGCTCAGAAGAAAAGGTTTGTCTGTTACGCTAATGACTTGCGAGGTTTGCTTTTCTTCCAAGAGTGATATGTTAGTGTTACCTTTGTGGTGTACAGCTGTTCTGGTGTGCTCTTACACGAGCTATCTTTCTTTTCCTTTTCTAGCTACAGCTTTTGCTCTTAAATATGCAAATTTTACCCCTGTTTGCATAATACTAGAAAAATGTCTTTCAGGTTCAAACTGTAGAAAGCTTCCTCTCTGTTTTTAGTACATGCTTATATAAACCAATGTACTCCAGTAAATGGAGCAGAATGGCTTCAGGGCAGCAGAGTTGAGCCTGCTGGCACAGGATGTGCCCTTGTCCTTGACAAATCAAGGCTGGCAATTTTTATTTTTTTTCCTTATTCCTTGGCAAGCACTGTCTTTTCCTTTGTATTTGTATTCTGAGATGTCCTTATTCCCTTTAAGATCTGATGGAAATGCTTCAAGTAGTTCTGGGCTTTCCCAGTTGTTGCTTACCAAGATCGCTGTAAATGTGAAACTATTTGGATTAGACTGGAGAAGCAAACGTTTCATTCAGCGATGCTGTTATTCAGGCTTTGCTGGCAGCAGTTTCAATGGTGGCACAGGGCAGAGTGCCACAGCTCCAGCGACAACCTAATAACTGAACACCTTTGTCTCTTCAGCAGTGGTGAATGTCATCTGATTAACAGCAGCTACTTATGTTTATACCATATATGGCACGTTTATACCATGTGCATGGCAGCATTCACAGAATTATTGATGTGAATCTCCCTATTTATCAAAGTAGGGCGACATGCTTCAGGCACTAAATGCCCACAGAAATCTGTGTGCTAGAGATCACTATTAAATTACCACTTTATATTAAAGTTAACATTTCAACTTAAACCTCCTGTAATTTTGTAAAGGGCAAATTATTACATACTAATTCTATTACTGAAATCTCAAAAAATGGGAAAGAAAATGTGCACCAAGGGGGAAGAAACTGTTGCTGAGGTGATAGCTGAGTAAAACACAGGTTTCCATACACTTTGTATTTTAAGGGTCTAGCTTTGTGTACAGCAAAGCACGTGTCGAATGCTGACCAGAAAATATCACATGAACAAGGATTTTTTTTTTTCTTCCATTTGTACAGAGGTTGGAAGAAGACTACCTTCCATAATAGAGGTTTCATAATAAAGCTGTTTATAGGTCTTCTAGCACAGTTAGGAGGAACGTCTGAGGTCCATGTTCTGTGCTGAAAATGCTGAAGAAGTTCACTGCGTGATGTGTCTTTTGACCTGATACCAGACCTCAGCCTGTCATACTACTTTGTTGGTCCACAACACTATAAATGGTCTCTAGAATCATTACGCTGAGTGCAGTCAGCTGCATCATAGTCAGTAGAAGCAAGCCTGCATTTCTTGCAGACTGACGCATCCTGGCACAGCAGTGGAGCAAACACTAATTGCAGGGTTGGAGTTTTGTTGTTTGTTTTTTTTTAAATTTTTTTTAAGCAGTCCAACAGACTTAACTACTGATGCTTTGCTGGAAATGCACTTAAATGAGGTCATAAGCAAGGTGACTGGCAGTTTCAAATGGATGTTCTTTGAGAGCTTGAGTCCCCTTTTGTGCTGTTTGACTTTAGTAATCTTCATTTACACTTCTGGGCATAAAAGCATTGTTTATTCTGCCTTATTTTTCACTATGGTGTGTGTGTGAAGCACTCTTCTAGAATTAATGCAGAAGATCTTTCAGATTTTCCCATAAGGTGATCTTTTGTAACAGTAATATGGTGGCCCAACTGCTGGTTGCTAAGATATGTGACAGTTTTGTCCTTAATCTTTTCAAGTCACCTGAATCTAACCTAAAGAAAAGGTAATACTGAAATTTTGTGAAATTTAAAATTTGAGGGGAAACATATTGTTTATAAAAAGACTTTAAACTGACAGTGGCAAGAGCTGTGTCTAGTTTTTTTTTTAAATTGACTGTTTGCTGATGGGCTGTGCGTGGGTTTGATGTGGGGAGGAGGGTGACATTCAATATCCAGTACAAGGATTCCTGGCCGCTTCTGTTGGACCTACTTGCAACCTTGATAAATAACTTGGGGGGGAATTTGGTTTAGATTAAATAATTGTCTGCGTTTCAGAGGAATATTTGTCAATTTTACTTGTGTAGAGTAGCCCACTCCTGTCCGTTTTACTAGTTAAACCAACTTTGATGAGGTGGAGTGGGATGAGAGTACATACGTGCCTCACCAAGTGGACCTATGCATGTGTGTTTAAAAATCAGGATCTGTTCTTTGTGACTGTAATAAAGCAAGTGTAGTTTTGAGTCGGAGATGCAAAAGCCAGTCTGATGAAGTTGTCCAAAAGTTTTAATGCTGTCTGGGGACTTTCCCCTAGTTGGGACTGTAAAGCTTTGCTTCTTTCAAATAGGGTTGTGTAAAAGCCTCAAGGTGCTGCCTCTTCTTACTTTAGTTGCTTGGTTTAAATAGTAGTATATTTTATTGCTGATCTTCCAAAGCTTTTTTGCATGACTCCACATTTTAAGTATATGAAATTGTCCATTTCCATTTTAATTAGCTGCTTAGACCTCTGGTTCTACATAAAATGTATTCATTATTAACTGATGAACTACAGCAGGCAATACTGTCCTTACTGCTGTTAATGTTAACCAGCAGCTCTTAGCGAAAGCAAAACCATGAGCCTGAATCAAGTTGTATGTCTTTGAGTACACTGAAGCTTTAAAATAGAGCAGTTGAAATGTCAGAGTCCGTATGGAAATGCTTTTGCTCTTGGCTGTCAACTTTTTATTTGGGAGGGAGACTTCTTTCCTCGGAGGATGTCTTTTCATGTGTGTATATCTCTGAGCTCTTGTTGTGCTGCCCTTCTCTCACTTGTTCTCAAATGCCAAATTACCATATTGGATTAAGACTTTCCCATACTATAGGTGCTTTTCTATCATCAGGAGGGTATTCTAGGAAACGGTTGTGAATATTGCAGATGGCTATATGAGGGTAAATCTAAAGTCATGGTGGGAGAGTGGTCCAGGCTTGAATCTTTTCTGTTAATTCTGACAGTTTTTAGGTAATGAGGATACATTAATCTGAATGTTACAATCTCAAAACCCCACTGGTTGTATCTGAAAATAAAGTATACATTGAGCAAATTATTTTCATAAAGTTGGAAATTCCCAATAAAATACAAACTGATAAATGAACTTTTACTCATGTTGGTTGGTGGCTTTTTCCTCTAAGGGAAGGATCCTCAGACCAGTCTAGATTACAGTATCACTCTGGATGTGTGTTTAGTCTAAGTAGTTAGTAGGCTTTCCAGCTGGAACAGCTTGCATAGAGATGAATTAGGACAGAACTGTAGATGTAAATTTGAGGCAGAAGTCTTCTACAGGATAAACAGCGTTCTGATAAACAGTATAATAAGGTACCTTGGAAGAAGTCTTTGGATTCCTCACTTTAAAAAGTAGTTTTCTTAATCAGCTGAACAATCTAGGATGCGATCACTATTGGGATTTGGGAAAGATTATATTCTTGCAGTATAATGGGTATTATTGGAAGTAAGTATTCAGAAACCTGTCTGAATTATTTTCAACAAAAAGAAGTTTATTTTCCGATGCTGAGCTTTAGGTATATGTATTTAAAAGAGGAATTCTTGTGGTAATAGGTGCAGGAGGAGCAAAGACAATGGTGTGGCAGTAGTTAGATATGTGGGTTTGATATTAGTGAGAATCCATTCTGTCTTTTTAACAAATTACGTTGGCGTGTTTTTTGGCCTGATGAGAGATTGTCATAGGAAGATCCAAGTAGTGCATTAATTTGGCATCATTGTATAACCAACTCACAGCTTTTATATACTGTAAAGATACTATGATGCAAGTAATACAAAGTAATGTAGAAAGCAATTAGATTAAAATGCAAGAATAAAACATGTTGAATTTGGTATCCATTACTGGATGTGGGATAGTATTTATGAAATTATATGGTATTTTCTCTTACTTTCTTGAAATAAGCAAATGAGTATAGTGGAGTAACAAAAGTTATCACCAAGTACATTCAGGCTCTGAACTCTAGCTGCTTCATTAACTATGTGTTGAAATTTTCTTGAAGTTGAAAATAGTTGTTTCACTGAATTTTTGTTTCAAATTTTACAAAAAGAAATACTTTTCAATTCAATTTTGTAATCTTCTTGGAACTGATGATTAAACATAGTTTAATTTAAAAATACATACCAGTAAACCTCCATTGGTATGTTACACTTTGCATGTCCAAGCAAATATTTAATCAAAATGTGGATATTGTAATGCACTTACATTTTCAGTGTATTTTAAAGTTATTAACTAGCTGTTGCAATTTACTTATGCCATTGCAGTAAGCTGTGGATTTTTTTGACAATCTGGTGGTACTGTGTTCATACAGGTCATTAGATTTTCAATACAAAATGCATACATTTTATAAACGTGTATAGAACATTTTGTGTAGTCCAAGTGTATCAGGCAAAGGCATAAGCTGTATAGAGTTTGGTTTAATTTCCTTAAACCGCAAAAGTAATGTGTTTGATTCTTCATGTACAATTAATGTTTGAGATAAGTTGAATGGTGGTAAGATGCCTTTAGATGTTCATGAGACTCTTTGAGGTGCATTTTAATAGCTTGCTTTTTGGCAAGGAAATTTTCAAGAAAATATTACAGGAAAAATGAAAGACAAACTCAAATTAAGAAATTAGTATGTAATCAATGAATTTAGTGTTTCATACTTGGTATATTTTTAGTTGTTTGAGGGTTTAATGAAGTTTATTTTTTGCCTTTTTCCTGAATAAAATGTGCATATACCACTACCACTTAACCTGGTAGTGATTTGGCTTCAATCATGTATCCTCCAAGTTATTTTAATGGTCTGATTTTGACTTACAGAGTGTAGCAGGGCATGGGTACAGGGTAGGTTTGATCCAGGGCTCTCTTTTTTTTTTGTTGTTTGTTTGTTTGTTTTTTTTTAATCTGTATTCTTTCTGGGATATTTATGTATCCAAAGAGGGAATAAAGATGGAATATAAATTCTTGTTCTCTTCTGTGGAACCGTGTCTAATAAGCCAGCAGAATATTAAAGCAGTTGCATGTGAGCTCAGAGGGGAATCGTTGCTCTTAATCCAAGATTGCTTGTGTCTAGATGAAGTAACTGTTCATTTTATGTTGAGTGCTTGCTTGCTTCAGTGTTGGGCAGCTCTGTGATTTACTTGAGTCTTGCCTGCGCCTATTAGTGGGTCTTCTCCTCTGTTCAGTTTTCTGACATCATGGCAACATGTGCCAAAAGAAATCACAAAAATATCTGTGTAAGATGACTGAATAACTTATTGTTGCAATATAATGCTGTGCAGCCTCTAATTTGTAACCTATTTTGTCTTGTGCAGACGCGCGAAGGGTTGAGTAACGCCTCTTCAGAGAAGTCAAGCAGTGCTTCTAATTCAAATGGTTGAGCCTTCCTGTAGACAACATCTCTAATTAGTACAAATTGTCAACTACTGACATGGTTGTTCTGTGTTGCTACTGTGATCCTTCACTAAGGCTGCTCTAAAGTGACATACTCTCTGCATAACTCCTCGTGAGTTAGCGCAGAACATTGTGGCTGCACAGTGGAAATCCAGTGTAAGATTCTTCTGAGGTTGTTTTCACTGACAAATAAATACACTTCTGAGCTTAGTGGAAGCAGAAATCGGGTAGCTTTTACTAGAGTATAGAAAGGTAAGATCAGCCACTTCCCTTTAGTAGACTATGACTGTCTACACACATCCCAGTAAAAGCCTGTCTTCAGTAGGATTATACAGAAATATTGTTAATACCTATTAACATCTCATGCTTTAAAATTTATCTTTTTGGAGGAAGAAAAATAGCCCACGTATTACTGTTCTGATAGATAGAAGCAAGGGCATGAAGTCAGATACCTTCTGCTTTGCAGATTTCATTATGCTTTTACTTGCTGTAGAAAGCTGTGTTTTCTCCATTTATGTGTTTATCTGTTGAGCCTCGATTGAGCCCTGACAAGCAGAGAGCTTGGTAGTTTGTGGTTTCTCAATTTGAGGGCTGTATCCTGTAATCTTTCAAAATCTCTGCATCATAAATCTATGGCCAATTCTGAAGGGTGAAGCTGGTGTGAGGCAGGGGTTGTAGGTCTTGAGTGTTCCTGGATGCTACCACTAATATCTGATGAATCTTCCTTGTACTATCTCATACAAGTGGCCTTTAATTATACAGCATAAATAGGACATGCTTAAAATGGATGAGTCTGTTTTACTAGCATTTTGAAGTCCTTTCTTTTAAAAAAAATAGCTTGGCTGTTTCATAGTTGTTCAGGTTGATACTCTTCAAGTTTTTTGCAAGGTGTTTTCCTCGTAATTTAATGTGCCTGAATCAATAAACAATTTCTCAAGTCTTGAAACTGCTTTTAATATTTAAACCTAAATATTCATGTATTTTTTAGCCTTAGGATTGTAAGCCTTATTCTGAAATGTTGAAGCAATTTTAGTATTTCGATCAGCTATGTGAAATTAGTCATCAAGCAAAAGCCACAACTCCAGTAAAAAGCAAGAAGTTTGTCCGAAACCACTATTGGAGCCACATGTTTCTAGAAAGGCACCATAGACTAAATATGATACTAGAGTGGATAGAGCATGCAGACTGCATATTAAGCGGTCAAAGAAATGAGGCAATTTACTTTAGTCATTTAGTGAAGTTGTTTCCATGGGTTACATCATTTTTACATAAAGTCTAGAGCTGCTTGATACTTAATATAATATGAAGGAGCTTTGGGGGATGACATGGCTCTAACATTTGAGGTATATGCCTATAATGTTTGGGGCATAACAGTATAAAAAATTACTTTTTTAAACAAAGTGCCGCACTCACTAAGATACAGAAGGAATGTTCTATAGCAAAACTCCCCTAAACTAGTGTGCTTGTCATTGGTGTTGTTTTGAGCCATCACTGCTAAATGGCATGCACTACCTTTATTTGCAGGGTAATGGTACCTGCCAGCCTTGCTTGAGAATCAAAGTACTACGTTGTTATTATGAGAACAGACAATTTAAAATTGGAAAAGTAAACATTAAACCTGTGATCCTTGTCTTGAGCAAAGCCTGCAGTCTGATTAAAATTCCAATTGCCTAATAGAAACATTTTATTCAAGGTAAGTTTCTGAAACAGTCTGACAATCTTGGCACTGCAGATGTGGGCGATGGCTGGAAAAAAAAATAAAATTTGAAATCTGGCCGTAGATTTTCAGCTATGATATTTGAAGAACCATAGCTGGTCTTGAGTCTTAGCAGTATTTGTTTACCTTCCACAAACTCTATTTCAAGTATCCTCTATTTTCTATACTGCTGAGAGCACAAAATGAGTTTCCTGCTGTGCTGTCGCTGCGATGACTGTGCAAAGGATTCTTTATCCCAGAGCTGTTTTCAGCCTTGCTGTCCAAGATCAGGGCAGTGCCAGAGTCTTCCTAGCTACACCTACAGAAACAGTGGCATAAACAGGATGGGACTGGAATGGGTATGAGTAATATCTGAATGTGGTGCAAGTTGATTAAGAGTCTGATGCTTTCACTCTTCATTGTTAATCAAGCTATGAGTAGTAGTGGCAGGCTGGATTTATCAGATTAATGTCAATGGCTTTTATCTGTTTGAACACCTTTCGCTTCCTCTGTAACAGTGTACGTGGAAGTGTGATGTGCTGCTAACTCATCTTTGCACACATTAGCCACTTTTGCTGTTACGGCTTTTGTAGAGGGTATGTTCATGTCCTACGTCTTGCTGTGGGTTAGTGCCTCTTTCAAATTCCATTGCCTTGTAAAAGAGTGTGATATTTTACATTCAAGGCTTGGTAATCAGAGACAATTGGAAAATTGTGTTTGCTTTAGCAGCAAAGCTTACAGATAGTTGATGCATGAAAAAACTCTCCACTTGGTGAGAATTCAGCATTATTTATTTTCCTCAACAATCTTTTTGTAAATTAAAAAAAAGGCAGAAGTACCAGTGCAATAGTTGCCGCAGAGACAACCACGTGTATTTTACACTAATGACTAATGCAAAGAAAGGAAGGCTTGGTCAGATTCTCTAACCACATTTTCAGTCTGCTTGCTATTGTCATCTTTCCTAGTGTTTTCGTCAGTCACATGAGATGGAACTAATATTTCTAGTGCTTCCTGGTGATTAAGTAATACTGGTTTTTAGTTAGTGTTTGAGAAAAGAGCTTGCTGTGTGGAGTTTTGGGTTTTAATTAAAGGTTTTGTACTTCGGTAATATACATGAAACAATGGAAATTTTGAGACATCAGAAAACTGGATTCCATAGTTTGTCATGTTAGTTTGGCTTACAATAGAAGACTACCTTGTAAAATAGCGTCCCTTTGAATGCAGAGATGTGTGCATGGGCTTCTGTGCTCTGACGGCACTTGAGGGCATATCAGATCACTGCAGCTGTCTTTTGGCCTTTTCAGCTTTGCAAAAGATAAATTTGTAGCTGAACACCGCATGTAAGTTAGAGGAGGGAGGTGTGACCTGGGATATGCTTCAACTTTCACTTGCAGTATCAAGCCACATCCTGATTTACCATTATTCTTTGGACTTTTAAGATATTGCTGTTTCAGTTAAACACCATGGCTTTAGCTTTTTTGTGAAGTCTGGATAAAAGCATAACCTGTGCAGCATAACTGCCAAAAACTTGCACAGGAGAGTTCTTTCTTAAAGCTTTAGCGTGGTGCCATTACAAAAACATGAATAGGTGAAATCTTGCCAGCAGGGAGACTATCTTTTAAGCTGTACAGCTGTACCACCTATACTAGGAGTGGAGTGTCTTTCCCCATTCACTTTTTTGTATATTAGTTGATTTTGAGCTACTGGTTCCAATATGTGCTGCTTAAAACTGCACCATATTGCCTGGCAGGGAGAGACAGTCTTTGGTGCTTGTACACACCCTGCTGATTGCATAGACCTAACCTTGGAAGGTCAGTTTCTTAGGCAACAAGGTTTTCAGAATAAAGCAGATCTTAATTCTAAATGCATCTTCAGCTGAAGAGCTCTCTAACGAGGTTTTAACTTCCTCTTTTCAATGTGCATCCTGTTCCAGAATGAATCAACCAGTTTCACTGACCAAATCCTTTTTTTGGAATGGGTTAACATGCCCAGCCTAGTCTTAAATTTCTATAGGCTGTCCCTCCAAATCTCATACTTCCCAATTCATTTCCATTCTATCAGATAATGTACCTTGGTTTTAGCAAATAATGTAAATAAGTTGTGCAAACCAGAGATTTTGGGGTTAGATTTCTTTCATGGATATTTTTTTCACTCTTAGTGGTATGTTCCGATAAAAAGGCAAGCTCTTACATTCTCCATTCCTTTAGTTCTTTCCCTGGGAAAGAATATGCAGCCTGTATGTGTCTGCGTTTTGAAGCCTTTGGATGCATATGTTAGAGGGGCCTTGTTAAATTGATGGGGATGGAGTCAGTGTTCAGAAATCTGGTATTCAGTTCGCGTCCTGAACTCGTGTGTTGGTCTTTCAAGGTTTTTATGAGGAAGCAAACCTGCATTTTAAATAGTGACTTAAACTGAAATCAATTCAGCAATGGAGTATTTTGGCAGCTCCAGCTCCCTTTGATGTAATGCTTGTGACATGGATATTATTTAGTGAGATGGGTCCATTGATAAGAGAACCTTTTTCCCTAAACTTCTGTAATCCACTGTCTGTGGAATGTGACACTCTAATTAAGCCTCCTTTAGACAGATTGACAGTTATTGCATTGCTAAATGTTTAATTGTGTTGATGACAGGTCCAATTCAGGCAACTCCTGCCTACTCCTAATTGCTTCTTCCCGTTTCTGAACTGATTCCTCGGTAGCAGTGCATCTGCGTGAGGCCACGTGATGAAGTGCATCAGGCAGTGAATTTGGCTGGAATAACCAGTGTGCGGGCAAGAAGTCTTAATTTTAGGGTGATTGTTTTTCCAGAGGTTCATTAGACAAGAGTCATGCACCCTCTAACGCCCTCCCACCCCTGGCTGAGGATTAGCCAAGGAGTGAGCTGAGCAGTCGATCAGCCAGCACTGCTTCCATGTACAAATGGAACCATCTCTTTAAAAATGGAAAGGAATGGTTAAGTCATGCTATTCACCATCTGCGAATATACAGCTGGTCTATGCAGTGCTTTCTACATCGCTTCATGAGATTTTACATAAAGCTTCTGCTGTTTCCTTTTAACAGGCAGCCCAATTAATCTCTTAGAAATGTTTTCTGGTTGCTTTTAATCCCATCACTCTATGTACTCCAGCTGTGATGCCAGTGCTGAACACTGGAATTCAGCTTACAATTTCTGATTTACATGCTCTTGAAATTAGATTGCTATTTAAGTTTCAGTATTGGGCTATAGATATTTGTCATCCTTTTGAACATTTTAGGTTGCTCTACTAAGGCAGACATGATGCACTACTCCTAAATAAAAAATCACCATACTGAGTGCTTAATAAGACTATAAATGTATAGTGGTAGCTTCAGGGTATGGGCTTACTGGTCTCCTGGTTTTAATAACAAAAAAAAAAATAATGAAGAAGGAAAGTAATAATAAGATGACACTTAATATTTTTTTTAGTTTGCTGATTAAACAAGATCATTTGGCCAGGAGGGAACCTGTAATTGCTTCCACATGTTTAATCCTTGAGCTTGGATGAGACCCTACACTTAGTTCACTTCAAGAATACGCTAAATTGTCTGTTTTGGACAAAATAACTTTGTTGTAGCTGGACTGGTTCATACTAATCTTGTTTTATGATCTCCCCATTATTATCTTAGTTCATCAGAAAAATATGCCTTAAGCCAGACACAAAAGCAAAAACCATTTCAGTTGCATATTTTTATGGTTGGTTGTGAGTGATTGCCATTGAAGTAGGTTTTGGGTTTGAGCTATACTTATCAGCTGCTTTGTCATATAACTGTAAAGACACTAAGAGATTTCATCTCAAATCCCATGATTAAACTATTAATCTTCTGTGATTGTCCACCAGTTGTCTCTGGAAAATCTGGGGGAGAAGTAATCTTGCCTTTAGTAAGCATATTTTTGTCAATCCTTTTATTTTCTGCACCAGCTTTTCATGGCCACTTTCTCGGCTTCTGGTGAAACAACTAAAGAAAAAATCTTCAAGAGCATTAAGGAATGTTATGTTGTTCTTTGTTCTTCATCTTTTGAAAATGTAGTAGTAGCTAACTTCCTTTTTTCTTTCCAGTATTGTTCCACTTTTAAAAGAATCCATTGGAATTTTGATGCAGCGAACTCCTCCTTCCCTGGAAAATGCCCTGCCTCAGTGCTACCAGAGGGTGAGCTCTTAGACCATTTTTGCTTCAGGTCAAGCTGCTGACTGAATGAGCCTCAGCTGCGTGCATGAGGATATTTTGTGATGTTTTTCCAGTAATGCCTGTGAAAGGTTCCTTCAACTGTACAAATGTAGCAAGATACAAAATTATGACACATACATACAACCTGTATGTTTTCACCTTCCTTACAATTACTGAGATAGTAATAAGAAATTTAAGTGAAATATCACAAATTGCACCGTCAACTAGAAGTAAAAGAATGCATCAGCTTTTATAAAATTTTCTGCGAGAAAAACGTAGTACAGGTAAACATTTTCTGGAAAATTTGCTTCTATTTTTAGGTGCAGCAGTTGCAAGGAGTTTACAGTTTACATGATCCACACTTCTGGACCCTCTGTACTGATGTTTACATAGGGACTTTGAAATTATTAGTGGCTCCTGATGCTGATGGAAGGTGGATTCTAAGCCAGACTCACAATATTTTTACTCAGGTATGTCTCATCAGTGGAAATCACATCTCAAAGTGTAAACTGCCTGTCATGTAGTGTGACATGATAATTCTTACCAAGAAAAATGAAATGTTTCTGGTTTTGGTATCAGCATGTTTTGAAAAGCTGCTCTGCTCCAGCTGTGTAGAACAACTTCAAAATACTCAGTCGTGTAGATGGAATTGCTGTATCTCTCTGCATTAGTTTTTGATGCCACTTAATGGAAATAACAGCTGTGGTTGTCTGAGGTGGATCAAATTAAGTTGAAACCCTATATTGACCTATGAGGAACCAAGAAAATATATGAGGCTTCCCTCAAGATAGGGCTTCTGACCACAGACTGGACCTACTTAAGTTTTTCACTGTGCTGATGCTGTATTTGTTACTCATTTCTATACCTCTAAGAATCCATGCTCTTTGCATATTTCATTGTCTTTTAGTAACGTGTGTGCTGTGGTGATCACTACTTAAAACCTAACCATCAGTTGTCATGTTGTATACCACCAGTGTGTTCCCATTTATTTCCCTACAGGTTATTTTTTTGTTTTGTTTTGTATAGATAGTGATGTATTTGACAGCACTTGGAGCTGATATGAAATGCTGGAATTCTTGTGCGTAACAGAAACTTTATCAGAAGTTGATAGCTCTTGCCTTAAGATTAAAATCTTACAAATTTCAGAATGATTTTTCTGTTGCTTCCTTCTACTTTCAACCATTAAACATGAAATTCAGTTTGGCTGCTTGTTCCAGTGTAGCTACTGGATATGAATGCTTTACAAACAGAACCTAGAGTCTATCAAGATAAAATAGAAAATTCTTGTCCAGCAAGAGAACTTTGTGAAGAATAAAGCTGGAAACTTACTCTCTCTTATGCTATCCAGAGCCAAACATCCTGGTTTTATTCTTGACGTTGGATGACTGTACTTGAAAAAAACTATTACATTTTTCCATAATGTCCTTTCTCTGCTTTTGAGCAACAGAGAGTTCTGTAGCTGAAGAGGAGACAAATATTCCCATTTATAACCAGTGTTTTAGGTAACAAAGTATTGTCAGCTAAAGGGTAATATTTTGGAGATATGCAAATTACTGACTTCTCGAAGTCAGTTGGACAGTGAAGAAAGGGGGCTTCTGATTAGGTATATTTAATACTGTAAATAAAAACCACTTCTGTCAACAGTTTAATTAGTGCTTGCATAAATGTTCTTTTCAAAGCTTTCTATAGTGGGGAAAGTCCTTGTGCACTCACATGCACGTTCTTTCCTTATTCTAAATGTTCTGTATGTTCTATTGGGCTACTGTATTGGCAGCTTGTGTATGTGATGGCTTACTGAATCATTTATGCATCTGGTAAGTGCCCTATTTATTAACTGTTTTAGAACATTTATTAAAAATTCCAGACTGGATTTTTTTTGTTTGTTTTTTATGCATCTTGCATACTCGGTTTCTGGTCTCTCGGGAGGAACACCAGTGGAGCCTACCCTACAACGTGCTGCCTGAGTGCAGGACTTCTTTTTGAACTCCTTGAAGTTTAAGGAATTTTAAAGTAGTCAGTCATGGGGAACCCAATCAAAACAAACTCACATACTTGGTTTTATGTTAGAGACTTAGGGAAGGAGGATTTTTTTGTTACAAATATTCTAAAATCGAACTTTATGAATAAAGTTTGGTCCTTTTTGAGATGTTCCATCGCATACAGCTCTAGATGATTGAGTAGGTAGAAATAAGTCTGCATGGCTTATTCTGCAGATTGCGTAGTCTGAAACTAAGGGATGCTTTTTGGGAAGGACTATGCAGAACATTCTATTACATTAAAACCAATTTTACATCTCAAGTCTCCAAAGGATTGCGTTTTCCAAGTGAGTCATTAGCTCTTCAGCTGTTTTGTAGCTGTGCAGGTATCACAAGCCATGTGTCTAGGAAGGGAATTGAGAGAACAAGGTCTGTTGGGTTTTTTTGGTTTTGTTTTTTTTTTTTACCTAACCTGTGGTAACCAGTGGAGGAACGCTTGGAGCAAGTAGAGATTTTTCTCCTCAGTAATATTGGCCCTTATTATCTTAATATAATTGGTAGCTGGTTTTGCTACTCAACTGAGCTAAAAGCAAGTTGGTGATAGTTGAAGACAATCTCATCGTGAGCAGCGTTCAGCCTAATGCTTCAAGATCACATTGCATAACCAGTGACCATCACAACATTGTTGCTGGCCTGCCACTGAGGTTAAAGTGAATGACTAAATGATTTTTTTAATGCTGGTTTACACTGAATGATAATAAAACTAAGCAAGTCCATCCAAGCCTAGTTTAACAGGATTTCTGAGGAGGGAAATGCTTTTGTACAGTTCACATACCTTTATCAAAAGTTATTTTAGTGTGTCAGGATGACATGTAAATTCACTGCAGCCATTGTTGTTTCTTGCTAAAATCTTAGTGTAGAACTGGTTTGAAAAACAAATCCCATGTTACGCCCTTGTGCTTAGCTCCATTTTAAACTGACAGCTCTTCAAACAGCTTGCTTTTGAGGAAGTTAAACTTGGACAAAAGAAAGTAAGGATCGCTTTTGTAGCTTCATTTGTGACAGTTATTTAGGCTGAATCAGAAAAGGTAATGTAGCAAAGCTAATGTTAATATATAATTATGTATGTGCACTCGACTGTGTGAAGAACTATGTATTCATACAGCGCTCTTAAAGTTTGTAGGTTTCCAAATTGCCAGTATCGTAGTGAATGATGTGCTAAATGCGGGAGATGAATTACAGAAAAATAAGATATGGAGTCTTTTTGCTCAGTAACTTAGTGATGTGGACTCATGTTCAGGACAGGTAAGTTGCTTTGGCTTTACAGGTTTTTATTAACTCTCCTTCTCTTTTCCATAGGCAGGAGTAAGACAGCTTTACATACAGATTGATGTCGCAGCAATGTAGTCAATTTCTGAAATTGTGCTGTTGGACCAAAGTTTTCTGTACTGTAATGGTATAACAACGTACTTCTCAAGACAGAGCCTGCCTCCACCACCGCTCTGGAATTGACTGAATAGATTTCTGCCCTTGGGCTATGGATGGAGTTCACTTCTAAGGAGTAAATATTGAATGAATGTTATGGACTTCGGGTCTTGTCTTTTTGTGGCCCCTGAACTTGTAGGGTTTTGAGGGTTTTTTACTTACTAAGGTTGTGGTACTGGAAACCCTGTCATGTCTTCAGTAAAGCTGCTGAAACCACTGCTCATTCCCATAAAACCAGTGTTATCACCAATTGGAAACTTGTTTTGTAGATAATGTCACAATGGCTGACATGCTTCAATATAATTGTATGTTTCTACAGTTGTTTGTACTTTGCAAACTTAATGAACCAAACCATATTGGGTTTTCAAAGTGCCTTTTATATCAGGAGAGGTATTTGCCAGCATAAATATGGAGCATCAAAGGGGTTTATTACTTTTACAAATATCTTGTATGCAGTCTGATTATTTACTAGTGATACATGTGGGGGGGTTTGTGTACTTGCGTAACTGTAGATGTTAGACTTCCCATGTACTTGCATCTTACCAAACAGAAAAATTATACATGTAAAAGGCAACGGTGTTGTGAAGAGACTTCCTTCTAAAACAAGCTGGGTATTTTGTTGCACATATCTTGTGGAAATTATTTTAGTCAAAATATTAGATTAAACTCCAATTCTTTCTCTCTTCATACTGTTGCTAGTAATGAGACATTACACGATGCTACTCATGTTCACAGTCACCGAAACCACAGGCAGCTGAGGAAAGATGCTCGTGATGGAAGCAATGCTTGAAGTTTTTTATCTTCCAAATTATGTGGCGGGAAAAACTAAAACCCTAAATTGTTTGTGAAAGCTTAAATCTACTTGATTTTAATAGGTTGTAATAATTTTTATTAAAGTGATTGGTGAGATAACTTTTGCCTTTCCAAATACTGAAAATAGTTGTTCGTGGTGGTTATACCTGAAATGGAAATAAGGACCATGGTTCATGCTTTTTAAAATTACGCTTTTTCTAGGTTGACAAGTCTGACATTTTTGACTGTCTTACTATAGTCTTGTGTGTTTTCATGGGGGAAAAAAAAAATCTCAGTGCAGTAAGTTGTTTTTTCCAGAAACATCAGTCTGTCGCATTTTTCTAGCATTTATAATCACTTTACACTTTCAGACCTGAGCATTGTTTTCAAAGACAATCTGCTATACTTGGTATTACAGATGATAATTCCACTATGCTTGCAGTAGTTAACTTAGTAATGGAAGATTTTATAAGAGGATGTTTTACAAACAGAACATTGTGGAATAAAAAACAAGACGGGCATTTTTCTGATAAATCATAGCTGTTATTAACTGGTATGGATTTTAAGTATTTTTCTGGTACCTGTTATGTGGTAATACTGAAATCGAGGCCCTCTGAAGCTGACAATGTCTGTGTAGTAAGTGCTAGGCACTATGAAAGTACCGAAGATTTATTTGCAGAAATGGTTTGTTTGCCACTGATGCTGCTGAATTCATGATAGAGATGAAGAGTTTCTTGCATTCATTCTGTCATTCCTATATAGCACCTATATTTTGATCCCTTTTCACGTGAAAACACAATGGTTGCCAAATTGATAGGTGGCTCCTGAATTTTCCAGATGAGATACTAAAACATGAATGGTGATTTTGTACAAAGTTTGGGGTTGTACTCTTGTGCTTGGTACTGAAAACTGAGTGTAAAGAAAAATAGCAGTAAAAAGCCACATATATATTGCTGTTAAGCTTTGCAGTCTGCTCCAGCCTTCACATCCTTCTTTACCCCTGTTGCTGGTTTCTGATCGTGTTCGGTTCTCATGGGGATGCAGGTGCAGAGTGCCCTTTCAGCTGGCTGCACTCTTCACATCTCTCCCTTCTGGCCTCCTGCCTGGTACCCCGTCAGGCTCCCTCCCCGTCTCACCGTGCGGGTGCTCTGCCAGGCCCGGAGTTCCTCATTGGAGGATGGGATCTGAAAGTTACACGGTGCAGGGCAGGGAGCGAGAATCCGTTGAGCAGATTTGAGTATTGCAGTTTAAGATACCATTTGCATATATGTTCACAGAAATGGTAATTAAAATAAGGTGGTGATTATAGGGTGGAGATCCCTCATATTGTTTTGTAGTATGTTGCATATAGATTGCTTCTTGTTGGTTGACAGCATAATTTCTTGATTATCTTTTTTTTTTTTATAGTTAATATTACTACTATACTATTTGAGGTTAGAGAAGATCAACTGATATCACTTTAAAGGCAAGCACCAGCCAACTTCATTGCAATTGTGTCATGATGCAAGAGCAGGCTTTGGCTTACATCATTTTTATACCAGCCTGTTTCAGGACTGAGTGTTCCTGGACTTGGGCAGCACTACAGTACTTCAGCAAGTTGCTGGGCTTGGCCACTATATTGTAGCAGTTGTCTTTTCATTAAGAAAAGACAACTGCTACAATTTGTTTCCAAGTGAGAATCTGCCTGAGTGGCAATTGGGTTGGTTTGTTGCTGGTTTGTTTGTTTGGGTTTTTTTAAGATGTACATCTACCAACTTTTTAAATACGGGAAATAGAGTGAAAAAGCCTATAAGCTGGTTATAATTACACAATATTGATTTTAATAATTTTTGGCATCTTTTTGTTGGTTATGAGTACTTGGCTGACTGTTGGAAGCATACGTACAAGTCTCAGTTCCCTAACCAAGACAGCAATTTCTTCATTAATTTTAAGGGCAACTTGATGTTTTTACAGTAAGAAATACATCATTTGTTTGTTAAATGTAATTGAGGATAGTGTAGGGAAGTCACATTCAGAGTAGACTTTAAGCCTTTTTAGGCTTTCTGAAAGAGGATAAGCATCACAGAGTTCTACAAAAGACAGCAGATGACGTGTCTAGTAGGTAACTAAATCACATCTAGTATGTCAGTACATAGCATGACATCTGATTTATTTTTTTCACCTACTAAGGGGACATTTGCTCAGGTTTTAGGGGTGTACAAATCATGCAATTGGAAGTGCAGCTTTTCTTATCCTGAGGATCAAAGCTCCATTATTTTGTGTTTTTCTAATTACCTAACACTTAGCTTATTATATAACAGTTTGCTTTTAATATATTGGAGATGCATCACATCATTTAAACAAAGATTTGTGTGAATGACTGACATCCAGAGCTGGATGAATGTCTGCAGACCATCTGCTAAAACTCAGCTTCCTGGTATCCAGTACTCAATTTTGAACTAAATTTTCAAAGTAGGATTTTTCTCATGTTTTCATGTAGCTGAAGCTTACTGTGGGGTTGCTGGTCTGTGGGTTGGGTTTTTTTTTCTGTGACTGAAAAGAGTAACTTAACAACCCTGTTAACAACCTGTTAACTTAACAACCAAAGACCAAGCCTGCAAACTGCATGAGTTTTACAGGACCTACAGCAAAATAAGAAGATAAAACAAGTGTTACAGAGCATCTGTATTAAAATGCCCCAAGTGTTTGTCATGGTGAGTAACAGCGGAAGAAAACTACTCTTAAGAGTACGCACAATGAAGAATGGTCCTTCGTAGGCTAATCCTGTAAGTCTATACATATGGATAGACTTGTCCTTACATCAGTAGGGCCCCTACAGAGAGCTAGATTACTTGTGCGATTTGCTAAAGTAAGGCAAAAAGTGCTGGTCCAAATAAATGACTCTGCTTTTTATGCAATACTGCTTACTAAGACAAAAATTTAATTGCATCATTACTAAGAGCTGCTGATGCTATTTTTACAGAAAAATTGAAACTGCTGCTAATAATGAAGTGGACCTTAGTGACTCTTATTGTTCTTAAATTTTTTTTTCTAAGTAAGTAAAGCTGGGTTTGAAGGTGAAGGAAAGAAAGGGTATCTCCTTTTAACTGTTGTAAGTGAACCTGTTTGGGGAACGTAAACAAGATACAAGAGGGGGACAGAAGCTGCTGCTGAACTGCAGTTTTCCACCCTTTGCACCTACTGTGCAATCAAATTGTGAAGTTCTCTCACAGTGCAAATTTCAGTTGCAGAAACCTTCATGTGTCTATAAAATGCAAATCCTAATCAATACTCATGTAACAAAATCTTTACCAGTTCAGAGCAACAGCTTTAGTTACTAATTAAGCCCTGTCCTGTTTTCCCCAGCAGCCATCAGACTGCCGCTGCTGTGATTCTTCATTATCCCACCCCTTTTAAGCATGTCTGGGAATGAGAATCAAGGGATTTTCTTTTTTGTTTTTGTGTATAATCCATTTCTCTGATCCCTAATACTGACTCAGTGGTTAATTCCTCCTTTACACTTCTGTGAAAATCCCTATCTGCAACTTGCTGGGATTCCCTTTTGGATTTCTCCCCTGTTGAGGCTTTGTTGCAGTGACCATCCCCGTTGGGACCTCGTTGGCCAGAGACTGCTATAATGTGAAAAGATGCCAGTTATGCTTCTGCTGTGTCTGGCATGTGTGGACTACATGTCTCACTGTGTGCAAATACTGGTTAATTTCCTTGTCTGTTTCAGTGAGCCACAAAAGGTTCCTGCCTATGTGGTAATTTGGCGGAAATAATGTGTAAAAGGAGTTGTGTATTTCACTTCCCATGTGCATTGAAGTCTTTCATGTGTATACTGGGATCTTGTACAAGAGTTAAATGAATCGCTACAGTATTTTGGCTGAAGTGTGAAACATTGTGATTGAAGAAATTGCAAAAATCATTCCTGGTAGCATACAGCGTACTGCTTGCATCCAGCACATTGCTTGCCTTTACCTTTAAATTCCAGGAATTACTCTTAGCAGTGAGCTTAAGTTGAGTAGTACAGTATATCAAAATACCTGTAAAGAAATCTTAATGATAACACATGGCAGCTCACTAAAATTCTGAAGATGATGTATGATTTTGTTCTGGAATGCTAATGTTAGTAGCTTAGCCATGACTTGTCCCAAGTGCAATATTAGAAATTTTTAATGTAATCTTTTCTACTTGAATACACTCTATATAAAATGTTAAATGTCCTATATTGCTGAAAAGATATGGGATCAAATTTCTTTCCAATAAATCTTCAGTTAAAAAAAAAAAATGCATACAGCTCTGCTTTGTTGTCATACATACTGTGAAGACTACTTGAAATAGCAAGCGCCATAACATTAGTTGATTTTAAGGACAGTTTTTGCACTCTGTTTTCAGAGCACTGGCTTGAGGTTAATTGTGGTTGCTGCAGTTTGAGTCCAACACTTCATAAATACTAGCATTAACATATGAAGAAATCCAGTTCTATTTTAAGTTTCAGCCTCCTGAAATAAGAAATCCTGCGCAGCTTCTCCCTTTGTTTCACCAACTGTCCAAAGGGTAAGTTGTTGTTGGTTTCGACATAAAGAACCTTCTCACCTGTCTGTATTCGCTCTCCTAAGTGTAAAGAGGGATACAGACCTAACAGGTTTTGCAAACTGGTGGTTTCTGTTGGTGAGAGAACCACTAAGTGTCTGGAAAGTTGAAAAGTAACATTTAACATCTAAAATGCACCTATAATAATGTATGCAGTAGGCTTGGTTTATGTACTACAGCAAAAGTGATGCCAGACGGGTATCTGGTACACTTCTTCAGTTCTCTACTTGCACTTCTTATCCTATGTATCAACCTAAGACTGATGTAGATGTCAATGAACTGGATCAGACAAAGGGTTTTTAAGGTTTCTGGAGGTGTCTGCATGTTAGAAGCTGACAGCTTGCAGTTTGTAGTCTCAGGTAAAGGCAGGTCCTGTTCCTACAGTGTTGTTTTTTTAAGCAATATATAATTTAACTGCACTTAGGCAAGGTCTAAATATTCACAGAATAACTTTATGCTGTCATGAAATTAAAGATGGAATTAAAAAACAAGCCTAATTTTTATTTAAGTGGTCCTTTGAAATGCATTATTGTCAAAACTTGAACTATCTACAGAAAAAAGCTTAAGCATTTCTAATTCCAGAGGATGCATAGTGCCTGTAACAATCACGGAATGCAGTGGACCACCTAATTCCACTGTGGACATCTCATGTAGTGTGCCTGAAGCGATCTTCTGATCTGGAGCACCCACACGTGCGAGGCCAACACAAATTGTGTTTTCAGTAATTTCTGTAAGAAAGAAGATTAAATGCTTAATTTATTGACTAATAGTCCTATCATAAAGGAAAAAGTACTCAAAATGCTTAAACCTTAACACTGCTTTCTTAAAACTCCAATTAATAAATCATTGGAGTGGCCTAGAAAGAAGCTTGTTCTTCAAAGAAAATAAAGCTGTATCTTGGGGATGTTCATAAGTGAGAATAGGAAGGCAGCAGAAGTAGAATATGAAATTCATTCGGGAATTGTGTTCACTTTGAGGAAGCTGCTGCTTCTGATTCATTCTATATAAAGGACGAAATGAAAGGATTTTCATTTTAACAGTATTTAAGGAGTAAACTTTTAAAAGGAGGAATATAGCAAGATGAATTTCTATTAGAGTTTTTCTGTGACACAACTGAGTCATCTTTATAGCTGCTGTGATTTCACCCTTGATCTCGATAAACATCTTTCACAGTTTGCTCTTGACTAGTGTTAAGAATTCAAGGTCAAAATCGCAGTTCTGTATCGTTGGGTTAACCTAGATTCATGCTGGTATTCATGTAGAGCAGAGTGTGACCAGTGTAAATAAAACGCAGCAGAGATTTTTTTAAGCTTGACTGATCTAAAATGCTCAGAATCCTTCTGCCTTCTGCAACTCTAAAGGATCAAAGAGTTCACAGTTAAAGATGGATAGAAATAGTACAAGGTTACCAAACCGAGGCTTTGACTAAACCTCCAGGAGCCACTACTGCTCGTTCATCTGTGCTCGCTGCACTACACTACGTTCAAGCTCTGCCAAATCCATCTCATCACTAGGATTTACAGCTGCCCAATTCCACTGCAGAGCAAGAGAATGCTAAGATTAAGAGGAAGGGAGTAGAGTTCAGAGGCTCATTAATCAGTGTGACTTGAGAGGGGCGGAAGCAGGTAGAAACTTTGTGGTAATGGTACCTGGTTCTTCTCCTTGGAGCCTCCGGTTTTGAATAATGGCAAGAAGCTGTTCTGCAGCTTGATTCACACTCATGTAGCGGGGTGGCTCATAAATCTTTCTTCCTCTGCAGGGAAAGAAAAATAGAGAAATTTAACATAAACTCATGTCATTATCCCTTGCGTTCTTACAGTTTATTTCCAGAAACCTCTAGACCAGCAAATGGAACTTAAACAGGCCTGAGAGCCTGGGCCCTTTAGACAAGAGCGGAATTTTTATGGAAGACAGAAGTCTTCTGTGCTCACACCACACCTGTGAAACAGCAGGGCCTCCGGCTGGCAGATCATTTGAGTCCTAAAAGCAAATTCAGCTGCTGGAAGCAATATGCAGGTTTTGCAGCTACTCCTGAAAGATGCATTAGACTTAAATTCAAGGGCAAACTACTGTTTTTCTGTCAAATGCCCTGCAGACAGATGATTACAGACTAGAAATACATTCTTCAATGAAATGCTGCTTTCTTTGCCAACTGTGGATTCGGTCGAACAGATTTTATTTTGAAACTCCAGAATAAACAAACCTCAATGATACTGTGAGACTTCACAAATGTTAATTTAGACCAGAGTTACAGCATGTGTATAAAGTAACCATTTATATTCGCCACTGTCAAAACATACAGATTGCAAAGAGATGACTAAGATGTGGCAAGAGCTCTTCTGAATACAGTTAAATGAACTTTAAAGAATTTTCTATATATTGCTTATTTAGCTGTTTAAAAAGGGTGGTATGTATTCAGTACTTCACACTGTTTCTAGCCAGTGTAAGGAAGAATGAATTCAGAACATTGTTTCAGCTATTAATCTGTTTCAGGATGGGACAGAACAGCAGTAAAATAACACTTCATTTGCCAATCAGAAAGCTTGCCCTATTCTCACTTAATGCTTCTCACAGAAACAGTTCAAAAAAAGATTATGCTCTGCTGCAACTTCATTCAGTTACAGTAAATAAGCCAGGTCCTGTTGTAATGAACAAAAAAGTTCCACTCCTTGTAAGAAACAAAAGACCGTGGCCACTGAGAAGTACAAGAGGAAAAGGCAGGTAAGTTCAGTATTAGACTATGGGCAAAGAACCTTTGTTCCTTGTACAAAAAAATCCTTTGTAAATAGACTGTGTGTTTCTGTGTATTTTCAAAATGGTGACTCACTTCATTAGATTCTCCAGAGACTGCTCCTTCACTTTAATATCTGTAGAACAAAACAGATATGAAAACGCAGATTCCCTACAGACTTACATATTAGTTTTTGACATAGGTAAAGTTTAATTTAACTAGCAGATTCTATAAACTTTATAACAACATTTTAACTATTCCAGGCAAAAGGAGTATGGATTACATTCTGCTGTTTCATATGTTAATTAATCACAAAGTATTGTGATTTTACGCATGGGATTCTACCCAAAGACGGGGCAAGTTTCACAGATTTCAGAGCAACCTAGATGAATAAAAATACTGCTAAATATACAAATAGCAGGCATATTTACCATAGGATAGCTGAATGCCAGCATGTTTAAGCACACCAGGGTATTGGGACTACTCTTCAATGATGAGTACATCACGGTCACAAAAGGTAAAACAGTATGACTGATCGACAGTGATTACATCACTGCTGTGCAGGAACCTGACTTTTGTTAGCACTTCCTTCCTGTCCCAATCAAAATTTAGAACAATCTTCTGTTATGGGAACAAAAAGCCCGATTGGGGGGGGGGGCGTTGAAGAGAAGGGGTCAGGTAAGACTCTGCACATCTACAATTTTATGAAACTCCCATTGACCACAATCTCTCCAAGAGGCAGTCAAATGTTATCTGTATTCAAATGGCCCCAAAATATTTTCATAGTGAAAGCCGGACACGTTTTTAAACTTGAATTTTTAAAAAAGTATTGCTTAAGTTACATGATCAACTCCTGAACCAAACTGACTGTAAAGAAAGGGGTTTAAAATGCAAAGCTGCAAGATTATTTGTGCACAGTTTACCAAATTGCTTATATGTCTGTGAAGGCGCTTTGAATTCAAAGTTTATTAGCATTAATCTTTTTATGTCCAATTTGCTTATCTAGTAATCTTGTCTAGCTGGATAAACAATCAATACAAAGACCAGAATGACCAAGAAGTATTAAGGTAACAATTCACTTGGAAAGTGGTAGTTTTCAGCTGTGAGCTACAATTAGATGCAGGTACCACAACTGTCTCTGAAACATGAGATTTATAATTCAGTTTTACAGTTCCAAAATTTTTACTCTCTCACTACCGTATAAAGAAATTAAAAAGGGAGATCATAGAAATTATACAAAATATCTAAAGAATACTTTGTTTTAACATATTATAGTTGTAATAATCCTTGTTTAAAACACGTGTGAAGTCATCCTTCTTTAAAACAAATTATCAAAATTCTGATTTTTAGCCAATTTTGAAAACAAACAACTTTCAAGGCATTGGAAAGTTTGATGTGCAGTGATGCTTACACATTTAAATTGTTTCCTGCTCAGGATTCCTCCAGTTACCACAGACTTTGTTTTTACTTAAAATAATAATTTATTTAGCACTGACCGATCCCAGCTATGTCTAAAAGATAATACAAAAAGACACATAACTATATATACAAATATGCAAGTGTCTTATAGTTTATATACAAGCAGTTCCATAATCTTTAAGGAGTTACCTAAACTCCTAGTAGAGTTACTCAGAACATGGCTTTCAGCTGAGAATTTTTGGTTAGGGTAAAGATCAGACAGCACCATGGGAGAGCCTAGGGACAGTGGTCAGGTAGGAGCAATATTCCATTTCAGCTCCATGATCGGCAATGATTTTTCACAGCGCTGAAGTGTCTCCTGTGACAATCACGTTTTGGCAAAACATCCTTAGATAAGATAATTTAGAAAAGGGAAATCACCTTACAAAACAGAAATGTGGTTAAATGTATGATTTAGCTCCCCAGAAACTCAAATGTGTTGAGCTCTAACCTAATTAAGTCAATAAAAGCTGCTAGTCACTGCAATCTGAGTTGGATTCTGAGCTTAATCTAGCTTAAAATCACACTGATCTTTAGAGCAAATACGGTCTTCCTGATCCTATTTGACTTCTACAAAGGCATCATTTCTTATGGATTTTCTGAAGAAGAGTTAAGAAATTCCTGACCGCTGTAGCATGAACAATGGCTGAACTGACTCTAAGTACATATACAGTAACATTCACATTTTTGGTACATTTTCAAACATACACATTAGCTAGGAACATTTGTTTAGTCGTAGACTTCATCTCATGCCTATCACTATTATCTCTGGATGCGGCGGAAGATGGTAGCTAAGGAACCGGGATAGCTGCTGCTTACCAAGTAAGCACAGTGTGTGCATTCCATTCTGCCTGTTCTTCTCAATCTTGTCAAAAAAGCTCTCTGGCTTCCACGTATCGGTCCAGAAAACTATAGAAACTGTCTCTCCAAAATTGTACAACTGTAGAACAAAGCAAATGCAGTAACACACACACATAATAAGAAAAAAAATAAAGTAGTACAGCATACAAAAGAATGCCATGAAAATCATGAACAATTGGCAACACTGAAAAGTCCTGAGCCTAGTTAATAAACAAGTTTCATACCACAGGGAAAGTACTCTCCTATAAGATGCGTAAATTTGCTCTTTCATAAATACACAACTAAACACTGCTTTAAAAATAATGCTTCATTTTAAAACCACTCCCCTGTGCTTCTCTGTATCTCTTGACTAGTTTTAGTGCATTCCTTTGCATTCTCTCCTTTTTAACAAAATCTGTAATTAGTGAACTGTTTTTTCTTCTTCATAATAGAGGTGTGCTGCTGTTCTTTCACTCTCCACAGTAAAGCATGTTAAAGAACGTCTAATGAACTACCTGTAAAGTTTTTACCTATCTCTGCATTCAGAGAATCACAGAACGGTAGGAGTTGGAAGGGACCTTCAGAGATCATCTAGTCCACCCCCCTGCCAAAGCAGGTTCACCTACAGCAGGTTGGACAGGAATACATCCAGGCGGGTTTTGAGTATCTCCAAAGAAGACGACTCCACAACCTCTCTGGGCAGCCTGTTCCAGCGCTCTGTCACCTTCTCAAAGTAAAGAAGATTTTCCTCATGGGATCCAATGGGATTTCCTGTGTCCCAGTTTGTGCCCAGAGCCCCCTGTCCTGTCGCTGGGCACCACTGAAAAGAGTCTGGCCCTATCCTCTTGACACCCACCCTTTAGGTATTTATAATCATTGATGGCTATATGGACCAACCTCCCCGCTTCCTCCGTAAACCTGGAAGGAAAAGCTTCTTTTCCAAGCCCACTCCAGGAGGCACTGTGTGTGCTGTTAGCAGAGAAGAGGACCCTATGTAGAAGCAGCTCTGTGCCATCCGGGGATTCCCCTACACATACTTTATTTTACTGTGGCATTAGGTTGAGGTTTTAACTCCTTTATGCTGGCAGAACAGAATTTGAATCAAAGCAGAAACATGTTTTCAGGGGACCAAAAACTCAAATTTTAACCATTCATGTTGATAGGAAAAGCATTTATTTAAAGATTCCTGGAATATTACTGAAAACATTTCCTCTTTTAAATATTTCGTTCTAGCACAAGCACAAGAACACACAGCGTACATTTCACAACTTAAAGGTTCTTCCAGTAAACTAAATATAGGTTGAACCAAAGGAATTGCTCCTGATGTAACTTGTTAACTATTTCGAGGCTGTGTTCTAGAAAAGGAAAAAAAACACAAGCTATGTTTTGCCTATTTTTCATATGGCTGGCTAGAACTTTTTCTATTGTGTACCAAATCTGAAGAAAAACTATTAGAAGAAGGACTTTCTCTTTCTCTCCTTCACTGTTAGAGCACCTGGGAGCAAGTTAACCTTTAATCTCATTGGTAGTATACCTTCAGTCATCAACAACTGTTGAAATGTCCGGTCCCAACCTAACTAACTTGTTTACTATCTGCCACCTGAAAGCCACTGCAGTCATTTCCCAAGCAGCAGCAGCCCTCCTTCAGTACAGAAAGGGGCCTCAATTAACCTCTCCATTTTTATCCCAGTCCCTTTGGCATTTTGATAACCTGAAGGGGAGAAACTTCCACCTCAGCCTTTTAGCAAAGAAAACGATATGCAGAAATGGGTAAAATGTTACTACCCGATAAGTATTTTGTTGGGAATCAGATCTTTTAAACCACTCTGCCACATATTAAAAACAAGTTGGGCATTCAACTTTATACCCTACAGCACTTCTGGTTGTTATTTTTCTCTTTTCCATTGATCGTTACAAAGACTCTCCATCATCTTTGCCAATAAGAAGTTAAGCAAGTTATGCTTTTTGTGCAAGCACTGCCAGTCACATTCACTGAATCTGTCCTTTGTTTACCAGGTTTTGCATGAAAACTGAAGTCTGAATGTCAAAAAGGGAACAAAACATTTTTGTCAGAAATGGCCTGTCTATTCAGTAGAAATAACTTCAGAATATCTTCACCAGGTATTGATATAACAAAACTGTACTTGCAGTCTCAAAAAAATACACTTGTTTTCTCAGCACCTGGACAGCACAGAAGTAGCTTCTACACCGACGAGAACGGAAGAGGGCATATTTTATTCGCCACCTAGAAATGCCTTTGCAACTTACACTCCTCTACTAACTAAACTTCTAAAGAATAGATTTCCTAGCATTAACGCAAACATATTTTAACTTCAAATTAAAAAGGGAAAAATACTACTTTGGAAATGTTCTAGTACACCAACAATCTATGAATGCTGCGGAACTGAAGCAATAAATGGATACCCCCGTTGTACTTGACTTCTTGTAACCAATTACCTTACAAGCACTTCTACAGACACAAACAAATATTTCTTTCTCATCTAGCATTTGATCTCCGCAGAAGTGTGACATTTATGCAAACATAGGCACTGCTCTTTCACCAGAGCAAGCCTGCATTAAAGAAGCAACACATAACAGTATCAGAACTTACATTTTTAACTTTCTCCCCATACTTCCTGCAGATTCAATTTGTTCCTAATAAATTTTCCTGTGCTGTGTTCTAATTTCTACCTCTTGAAATCTAGCATGAAGTATCAGACTTTCAAGAAAAGCCTTGCTGCAGAGAGAGTGGTAAATACCAAAAATTCCACTAGTATCCTAAGGATTCAGCAGATACAGAGGACAGCAGGTCCACTACAGCCAGAGCCCACTGAAATTAAAAAAGATTCTTTCCACCAACCATAAAAGACTGAATAGGGGCCCAAAATTCCAGAAAGCATGCTTGTCGTTGGAATAAAATTGACACGTTTGTTAACCTGGGTGTATTACAACACAACGAAGGATTAAGGTCATGCTTTGAGATTGTTAAGAAGTTAAATAAGTCAGTGAAGAGCTCTGTATATTGTCAGTGAAACGATCATGCTGTACAGTTGCTGGCAGAGCTTTAAAGAGAGGCAACAGTAAACGAAGTTTCCCAGCGGTCTTCTGTGTGCTGCGCTCTATGTTACGCAGCTGGGGTTTAGGAGTGGGCAAGATCTGTTCTGTACAAGCTAAAACATCTCAAGCATCACACTTGCAGTAATCACCAGATTTGCTGGAGTGCCTACATTCTGCTCAGGCACAAAAGTGCCAGAATTTCAAAGGGGCTCAGTGAAATGGTTGGACAGACATTTCATGCTCTCAGCTTGGAAACTAACCTTCTTTCCTTCTCCCTAATGCTCAAAAACTTCACAGAAAAATTTCAAAAGGTCATTTTGAAAGACCTCAGTCTTTGGAAATACCCCTCCCCCCCCCGCCCAAGTAGTAATTGGCTTAAGCAAAGCTTTGTGCACTCAAATTTTGCAATGCAATAGCTGAAGTCAGGAAAGGAAGCCAGAACTCTCTACTCCGAGGCAATGCTCTGTCTGCTGGTATTCTGCCGCTCACAAAATACTGCAGAAAGCTGTTCTTCAACTCACACTTTCATCACCTCAGAACAGGCTATAACTTCCTATTTTATTTACACACATAATAGGAAAGAATGCCTGATAACTTTTGGTACGGAGGTGCCTGTTTCCAGTTCGTGTTGTTAATCCTTCTGTTAATGATATTTCTTCTTTTACTTGTTGCTTATATAAGCAGAATTGATTGCTAGTTGAGAGGCCAGAATAAACTATGAGAGAAAGACTGCTATGCCGTGATCTCAGCTTGGAAAGCCTGCATGCAAGTGAAATTTCAATGAAACTACTGAGCGACTCTGTTAATGGCGAGCCTGAATGACATCAGACACTTCAAGCTGTCTGATCAACAGTTCTCACTTAAAATACTGGTGTGGCTAATCACCACAAAAATATGGAGCATAAAAAGAAGGAACAAGTTGAGACTAAAGAGGGAAATTAAAAAAGGAAGATTCCCCCATCCCCTCTGAAAAGTACTAAAGCCAGCAGGAGAGAAGATGCAAGATAATATTAAAGGTCAGTAGGGCAACAGCTGCAGAGAAACCAAGAAGTAAACATTTCAAAACGAGACATTTATTTTTACAGCATCTTTCCCAGAATTATTGCTGTATCAGCTGCAACGGTGACAATGCAATTCTTCACTTATGAGCCTACCTCCTCTCCTAAAATTTCAAACAGATTCAGAACTGGATACATGTCACGGGAAGAAGGTAAAAAGGAATCTTATCATTACATTTTTCAGACTTGGCACTTGTATACACATGCAAATGCCTGTAAACCCGGTAGGACTAAACCACTACTCAGCTGTGTTCCACGTTGAGATAGTCACAGGTTACACTGCAGATAGTTCTCACGGGACAGGTGTGTTCTGCAAATGAAGATGCTGCACTGCCTGATCACATTCCCTGGCAGACAGCAAGAGGCTTTTTCTGCTAAAGCTATTCCTCAATGGAATTTGGAGACCATAGAGCACCTTGCATTATCCCAGGTTGCTTCTTGATAAATCCCAACAAACATACACAGAAAAGCTAAGATATGTTTTGTTTATCCTTGTCATAAGAGTTTTGACATGATGCTATGCAACATTCGCCCTCAAAAATAAGAACTTAACAAGTCAGATTTTTCCCCCATCCTCCGTAACACACTAACAACCCTTCAGACCATATACAACAGATTAAAGGACTCCTGCTGTTCTTTATATTATATATTGTTGCCAGAGAACATCTTAGGAAGTAGGACAATCATCAACAAAGAGGTAGCAAGAATCAGTCAAGTTTCATTTTTACTTGTAATTGGTCATATGGAACAACAAGTGCAGCTCTAGCCCTTGACACTATCTTACTTAGTACCACAGACCTTTACCAACTTTGAATGCCTCTCATGAGAACCTTCACACAAAACTGAAAGCTTTTACCATTCACATACACTGAGCTATAACTCCTTTTTGTACTGCAAGCCAACAGATTGGCTCAGCTGTCCCAAAAACCACCAGTCCCTTTAGTACGTGCCAGAGAGAAAGGAACTGTGAAGAAAAGGACGTTTGGCTGAGGGAAGGCCACTCCACACGATTGCAGTCTTCAGGAGGCAGCTGAGACAAATCACATAAAAGCAGCTGAAGGGAAGAACATGTTTTTCTCTTGGCTGCTTCCTGTATTAGCACTTAGGAAATAGCCACTCCACAAGCAGAATAAAATTCAGCTACTAAAAGACTGAGAAACTCCAAGCAAACTTGAACAGGACAGGATTTTCCCTCCAAGGTAATGTCACCTTATCATTAATAACCTCCTAAGACTCTTCCCAGTAATATTCAACAGTGATTCCTTCCCACCCTGGTCACTTGGGTTACTAATCTGAAATGAAGATATGTAAATGGAGAAAAAAATCTACTCATCAAATTGATGTTTCTGGGTCGTATTTGCTGGTGACAAATGGCACTAAGTTGAACAGCAATTGTGAGTAATAAAGCAGTGTGATTAGCACTGATTTAACCTTTAATTGGTTTGAGAAACAAATGTCAACTTCTAAAAGGCTCAGAAGTTGGTAGTAAGTGAGAAAACCAACCAGTGATGGAAAACAGTTTGTTCTGTCAGTGGATAAAAAACATTTTGCATAGAGCCCCTCCTACTTAAGCAAAGAGTATTTTTGAAGATTAGGGCACCAAGAGAGGGTGGAATTCAGAGGTTCTGCTCCTGCAGCTACTACAGATTTTCTATTTGACTATGAGCACAATGAGTAAGGAGAGCATCCTTCAGCTTCCTTATCTACAAGTAATATTTTTCTACTTGACATTCAAAATGTACTCACCTCTTCAGTAAAGATTAAAAAATAACATAATAAGCACTGCTTTTGCATTTAAGTGATCAGCTAGCAGTGAAAAGACAAAACTATCTTATAACTGTAATTGTCTTACAAGAATTAACTGGACTGCAAACAAAAAAAAATCAGTATGAGTCACTGAAAGAAACAAGGGGACATGCAGATGTTTGTTCTGAAGCTATTCAGGTGGAAAGTGGGTATGTCTCAAAAGAAAGGCAGGTCTTTGCCATGACATGTTTTTTTTCCTAGCTACCCCACCAAAATATAAAGTAAATGCTTTCAAAACTACCAACACCACTCTCCCAGAAAAGAGTGGCTCATTTGAGTCTTTTGTCTCATCCCATGGCTTGTCTCTAACTTTAGTTCTCAATCCTCTTTTTTTACTGTAATGCCATTATCTCAAGCCATTTCAAGTTGCATCACTCCTTCACATGCACCACAGGTCGGTATGATGCAGAGTCTTCCTCATGTGTTTGACCATCCATACTGCTATCTCAACGACACGTTACCAGAACTGGGTCAGAGAGAATTCTGTCCCGGCAGTACCGCTATGGCCAGTGACATTCCCAAACTAACCCAGATGTCATGCAGATTAGGAAGGAAGGAAAAAAGGTGGAGAGCCAGAGTCTTCTGCCTCTTTATTCTAGGGCTAAAAGCCTTAGCAATCAGTCCTATTCCGAAAAACTGAGTGTGGGTGTGGATAAAGCCATGGAAGTCAGGCTAGGGTCTCCCTTTGTTCTCAGCTTGCAATGCTGAATCCTAGTTGGATAGAGCCAAGGCAAAGTCTTGGTTGCAGGGTAGCTCAGCAGTGGTAGAACAGAGGTAAGCCCGTTACCTAAAATACTAAGCTTTCCAAAGGTACAGAACTACAGTGAAGCTGCTGATGAGGAAAGCTGAACTGCCTCACTAGTTACCACCTACTAGAAGTGCTCTCTGAGAATTTAGGCCTTCCCCTGGGGATTTCTGTCCCCTTCCCCGACTTCCCTGGCAGTGTGCAGAGATACCAAACTGCATGAATTTCTTCACTGGTGGTTGTTCCCCACTACTTGTTGTAGTGAATGTAGAGTCAGAATGATCAACATACCTACATGTCAGATTCCAGACAGAAGAGGTGAACTTGCAGAGAACGTGCCAAGAAGCACTCATGCACAGGCACTGTTCCTGGCTTCTCCTCTCCCCTCCCACTGCATTTATTTGTTTTTGAGGGAAAAGAGGTTCTTCAGCTTCAGGAAAAAAAATTCTGACACGGTGAAGCACAGCAAGAACAGCGTAAAAGAGGGAGCCACAGCAAGTCAGAGAGCCTTATGCCCAGTCAGACTAATACTTTGCTAAGTTATACCATCCCCTGCTTTCAATAGCTATAGCTCATTGTATCAATCTGTGAGAGCTTCCTAGAAGTTCAAAAAGTTTAATTCTCAAAACTAAAATACACCCTGTTCTTTATACAAATGCAATCTTCATCTGTGCAGTCTTCAAAACAGCTGCACTGATCCTGTTAAATGGGCAAGACAGTAAAAAAAAAAAAACTATTTGAAAATAGATATTCACCCTTCTTTACAGTTTGGCAAGAAATATATCTATGAATTGAAGGTGACAAAGCATCACTAATGCTCTACTGACTTCAGTAACTCACTACTGTACAGGAAAACTGCACAACTACCAGAATGCTGTTGGCTGCACAGGAACATTGCTCTGATGACAAGAGACATGTTCTTTTGTGAACAGACTGGGCTGTAGCTGCATTTTGCTGAGGGCCTAATCAGCAGTTACAGCTCACTACGCACATGGCTTTCAGAACAGCGTATAAAGGTGTTTCCTGTTTTTCTCTTGTAAGAAAGAAAGAGGTTTTGTATCACAATCAGATTAAAACAAGAAAAAAAGCCAAGCCTTTTCTGTGGTGAAGCAAAAGAGGAATCCCTGCTATACTTGACAGCAACTTTTCAATTTGAAACACAGTAACTCCAAAATTAAATTGATGGCAGGAGACAGCCATGAACATAAAGACTGTTGAAAGATATTATAAACTTCCACCACAATGCTAATTAAATCACAGGCCGCTTTTTTGTAAGATGCCCCTCAGTTGCTGTTTATGCCTGTAAGGAGCAATGAAGAGTTAAACACACAGCTGGTTATACCCTGTCCGGTAATACAATATGATCACTATTTCCTAAAATGCTTTATACAACAACAGGAATGTTGACTTATGAGAAGGCAGCCCCTCCCAAGCCAGAATGGAAAAGGGGACCAATGCCAGAGCGACTAACATCACATTTCCTTCATGGTCTGTTCTCTTCAGTATAGGATAAGGGAATAGTAAGATACTCTCCAAAACTCTGCATGTTTGAAAAACGTTATGGACTGTTTACAATATATTCCTAGTTAATTTTCTGCTCTTTTTTTCAATAACTTAGAAACTCTATACTTCTTCCTATGCCTAGCTGGAGTTGCGGGGGAAGCAAACTTTCAGAAACCTGAGTCATCTGTTCTCTTTAGGAATACAAGCCTTGCATCTTCCTTCCTAATGAATGTAAAAGAACAGTAAAAAGATAATGGGCAGTAAAAAGTACTTGTCAACAGCTTGACAGCAGAAGCAAACTTTGCACCACCGTGAAGCCAAAAGGGGAAAGGGTGAGCCCCAGCCTCAACTCTTGTGTTACCCGCCCCAGTAAGTGCAGTCATGCGACAGCTGCCATCTGTCTGCTGTACATGTAGATTTTAGACACCAAGGAGCCTATTTCCTTCCTAAAAGATAGTTTTGCCCAAGTCTTAACAGCAATAGGCAGGTATCACTAAGAAAGTGCTCACGGGAAGAATTCTGAAGAATGTGAATCCTGTGTTGCATTCCCTTTAGCATTAGCACTCACATCTCAGAACAGGTGTCAACGCAGTGTTGCTGAACTGCCAGATCAGACAGGGCGTTCACATTTCTCAACTATTCAGATATGATCAAAGCCAGAGATAATACCCAACTTATTGCAACGGATTTTCTGCTGCTGGGCAGCACTGAAATAAGGCTATTGGAGTTTGTCATTGTAAATTTGAAGGTGTCACTTGTTTCTTGAAATTAAAAAATGGTGTTCTTTTGTGTTAAGCTAGGAAGGAATGCTTCCTCCTTCAGTCATGGTAACTTATTGTTCAAACTCTCAATTCTTGTCTGTACTACACTTACATTCCTGTGCTTGCTTTCAGTTTTGGTAAAGTGGGAGCTTCATTTAGGGGTTCCCATACCCAGGGAACCATTCTGAACCTTGACAGGGCAGGTTCTATGTTAAAGTAATGAATAACAACAAGAGGGGGAAGCTTCAACTAATTTATATGTGATTAGTTATGATACATACACTGCTGTAACAGTTTTCATGCAGGAAAAGTAATAATGGACCTATACATGTGTAAAAGGAATTAGTGGCGTATTTCCGTGGGGGACATTAGACCTTTTCTACTTTAGCCATTCAAGAAGCACAGAAACTGTCATTTGTTCTTCCTAGTCCCTGGCTAAGCAAATCTCTCCTGTCTTGGCAGATGGGCAGAAGGTGAAGACAGGTCAACCTCGGAGAGAAAGAATGCATCATATACAAGATTTTGGAATTAACTATGATCTCAGTTGGGCATATAGACAGGCTTGTGCATCTATTCCTTTTATGACAAAAACAGCATATTTATCAACAGGATAACAACCTAATTTAAGAATAAACTTATCAGGTGACCATCAGTAGTAGAAGGAAGCCAACATGAGAAAAGTTTTATCTGTAAAATAACTTAAATATCAAAGTCTTGTGGGGCAGAGGGAAGTTAAACAGCAGAGAAGAATAGAACTGTTACTATTCTTTTACACATGCGCTCATCAAAAGGGACTTTTGCTGACATGTAACATGCTGAAAAGGAAGTGTTAACAAATTCTGACAACAGAACTGTACAGTTGCTACAGATCTTCAAACTTCAGATTGCAACATGCACTGCTACAGTAGTAGAAGAGCTCACCAATTATAAGTTTAAGCAGTTGTGCAATAGCATATATACAAAAATATTACCTGTAAACCACAGCAGCCCACTGCATTCATTATTGAAGCATTATGAATGACCTTGTATGGAATTCCCAATTTTACTGCACGTAGTACTAAATCACTGTGCGTTGTGGCCCTGTGTTAAGAAGAGAAAGGAATTAGAGACTGAAAAGACAAAGCGACCAAGCATTACTAGCATTATAGTTTGTTTTGAAAGTAAAATTAAATCCTTCACAACTAGAGCAATGTAGAGGTGCCAAAAGGGCAACAATAACTTGACTAATTGTTATGGGAAAGTAGAAAATTCCAGTAAGACTTCCATATGTCATCTTCCCTAGCTGAGAATACAGGCATCCTCACTCAGTACGTTATGGTTCTTTGCAGCTTTCTGGCATCGTTTAAGCTGCAACACCAACACCATTGTTACTTTTTAAAGTAGCTTTGGCAAGCACTTGAAAAGGAAAGTTCCATTTATCCTTTGTCTTCTGCAGGTGTCTGTTGGACATCTGTTGAACTGTAAAGGTCAACTCTGTCTGGCATAGGCTTCAACAAAACTCTAGTACTGCCTTACTCGCTGCACAGCCAGGCCTTCCCCCAGCTGCACCAGCGCATGCTAGGAAAGCAACACACTCAAACAAGAACTTCAAACAGACTGAGTCCTTAGACTACATCGACTTTTATAATATTTAAGCCAAATTACTCAAATTAACAATGCCCAAGTTTGAGTGATCAAGTTTATTCTGAAATAATTAAGAAAATTCTAGTTAAGCTTAGGACTGAGCTAAATTTGGCTCCAGTTCTAATGCTCAATAAACACCTTGCAGTGACTGGTGCAAGTATTACTGGGCTTGTAGTTAACGTAATTGGGATTAGAGTCCCAATGGTAAATATATATAGATCCAGAAAATCTTTGAACTGCAATGATGTTTACATATATATCTTGCTTGCATGTGTGCTTACATACCTGCTAGGCACACTCCATTTTCCATGTGAAATATGAAAATGCACCTACCCCTTGCCTAAATTTATCAAACCTGAACAGTGGTCTTAGCCATCTCCTTCCCAAGATGTACCACACATTTCTGTGTGGCCATTCCAAAGAAGGAACCAAAGAAAGAAATAGCATATGCTGATCAGAATAATTAAACAGGAAGACTGCTTTCACCCTGACCTCGTTCAAGTTACCCTAAGAGAATTCCCCTGATTTTCAGTCTGATAATTTGGACTCTGTGTGTCTGACAAATCAGCAGATCAAGTGCTTCAGACTGGAACACAAATGTGGCAGCAGCTGGCCAGGCTGTAAGGATCAACCATTTAAAAAAGAAATCCGTGTCTTTGGAGGAAAAACAACAGAGGAATCTGAATTTGGGAAAGCAGAGACCCTGATACAAACAGGCAGCCAGACCTAGAAGAATGCAGTCAAGTGATCTAAACCACCACTTTGGTTAGTAAACAAACCATGCTCCTGACTTCCATAAGCAAAGGTGTTTTAAGAATGCCTGCTCTACGAGAAGAGGGGATGAGTTTTACAGCCGTATATTACTCCCTTCACATACATAGGACCAGGAGCACTGGAGGATTTTGTGGTTATGCTAATACTGACCAAGGCATCAGCTGGCTTTATTCAGTGAAATTTGCTCCAGACAGTATTTTCTCCCAATCGATCTGTCCATAATGACTGTAGTTAAAAGCAGAAGTGGCCTCATGAGCACTCAGCTAATACCAGCGGAGGCTTCATGGAGTCAGCCCTCTGCACCCAGAGCTATAGTAGTATTCTCTGTCACCGATACAGATTTTAAGCCTGATATGTAGTAATAATATGAATGTTAGCACCAGGCTAGATGAAGGTGGGTCTTCCAGTATACTACTAAAATGGTCAGGTTCGTGCTAGCACATCCATAGCTGTTACCACATATGCGTATAAAAACTTGGAGTGAACAACAGTGAGAAGAATGACATGGGCACAGCTCATTTTATCACTTTAACCATTAGTCACCAACACCGGACATTTCCTAAGGCTGCCAAGTACTCTTCTGACCTGCAAATATACTTGAAACTCTACGATCAGCTGCAGTCACATGGCTTCTATCCTCCTCCCATATGGCTTCTCTTAGGACAGAAACATTCAGTACTCTTTCCTAGTAAGCTCATGAACCCCGAAATACTTAGGGCTCTGTGTGGGCACCGGAGCAGTTCTAGCAGCAATATTAAGAGCTAAGAACCAAAGCATTAAGAGAGAAGCAACTCATTCAAAAAAAGGGTAGTTTTCAACAACGATGTAGTATGTTAATCAGAATTGAAGTATTTTGACACTAAAACTAATGATAACTGAGGCAGATCAAGATACTGCTTACAAGTAGGAATTACATTTCAATACGTGTAGGTTGGGTTTTTTTCATCTTGTGTACATACTTATATCAGTCACTGGATCAGAGCACAAGGGTATGGGTAACATGGCTCTACACCCTACATGAATCCTAATTTTAATGTTAACATGCATTGAAAGTACAATTAATATTTCTGAAATACAGCATCATCTGCCCATAAGTACTAGTTTAATATAATATTCTCTTGCCAATTCCCTTCAACCTGTATTTACATAAATTATCCACTTTTGACAGATGTGCACACTGCTCCCCTTTTTCATAAACTCTGTTTTTTCACTCACAAATAGGGTGCTCAGTGATTTGATTTTTCTTGTGCCCCTTAACACTGGTATAAATCTTGAATCACCAGCTGGAGACTAAAGGCTCTTCTGTATGGCTTGACATTACAGATTGATGATGCCTGATTGAAAAGGCAGAAGGAGAGCCTACTGGTGATAGAAAAAGACTATACTTTTCAGCAGGAATAAAAAGTGGAAACAAAAGGCTTAATAAACCAAAATGAGAAGACATTTATAACGACCTAAGTGATTTTAAAAACTACCATATATCAAAGCAGAAGCACTGTACAACCAACAATCACTATTCATTGTAAAACAACTGAGCATAAAAGCTGCAGTTTGTAAGTACAAATAGCAACTAAAAGAACACTCTCTCAAAACATAGCACATGTCTTAACTATGTGATATCCTAGAATTTCTTCTGTTAGCAGATAAAACCTGGAACAAAATATTTTCTGTAAAAGCTAGCAGGGAGAATGAAATAAGTGACTGCTGACGGAAAGATTTATACATCCTGGAGGGTCCACATGCCTACCTATAAGGGATACCTGGGCAAGGAAACTCCAAAGCAAGACAAGGTGTAGACGATTGCATGTATATTTTTAATGCAATAAAAAATATACACAAAGACATAAAAAGTTGTTCTGGTCTGAAAATCAGCTTCTTCATAAAGAATTACAGTTATGGAGTAGGGCTCCTTCCTATTGAAAAAAAGAGAGTGATGAAGCTAGAGCAGTAATTAAAATGTTGTTTTGTCTTACCCAAAGGGATCACCAACTACAAGAAATGCAACATCACAAACATCAGCTTCCTTTAAGATGCTATCTGCTTCTTGTTCCACCGTTTCTCGGTCAGCCAAAATCAATTCTCTTCCATAAAACTCTTCCTAGAAATCAAAATTAATAAGAAATACCAAAATAAGACACTTGGGAGTGTTTTTGTATCTCTCTGCGTGCTGACTCAGGAACACAGACAATGGACACTGGAAAGGCCAACTTTGTTATTCTCCCCAGCAGCCCGACCCGTGTCTTAGAGAACCCTGCCTCTCCTTGCAGGAACACCTGAGCTTCCCATAAAGCAGCTCCTGAGTTGACAAAAATTAGTCAAGCACATTACTCTGACATTGACTTGGGGTTTTATGTCTTTTGTGTCAGTTAAGGAGCTGCTCCAAAAGTAGCTCAATCACACCTGCATATGAAAGGTACCTGGGTGGACTCTAGGTGTAGTTAATTTAACCAGTCGTCCTACTATAAGGCATCCCCTCTCACAAGTCTGAGCCTAACTGCTTAGGTTAGTTATAATAGTGACATCAAACCAGACACAAATACGACACTAGCTATACCACAACGTAGTTTTTAAGGTTTTTTTTTTCCTTAGTATGTTGTAACTAACCACATCTAAGCAATGATTTCATATTAAATCATCATCTTCAGTTCTCTGTAAGAAATACTTTACCATGCATACAGGTAAACGTGTATTTGATTGTGTCCTTTGCTTTTCTTCAGCAGCTCAGTAATCACTGTGTCTCTTTGTATGTTTTAAATGCCTTTATTTCCAGAGTCAACCTCACATGTAATAAAACTTCAGTTTATTCTAGAAACATGTTATCTGACCAGCCCGAACATATCTGTCTCTGCAAGTCATGTTTCACCATCCATTTCACATACTCTTCACATGATTAGATAAAGATTTTTTCCCAGGGCATAGACCAAAAAAAGGTGGTTGTGTTCTAAATAGTATTCAGAAAATTTGGGTGGTATTACAAATATTAACAAATTGATGAAACTATTAAGTCAGTTATGGTCCAGAAAGATTTTTCTCTGACTTCTCCTGTGACTTCAGTCATAACTTCATCTTTGCCCAATAGTGAATTGACAAGAGAACCATCATACTTGGACAGAAGCGAGTAGTGCTTCCATAAAAAAATCCATCCAGTAGCTACAGTACCAAATGGGACTCACTGGGAGATCACTGGGTCCAAACAGTTCTGTCACCAAATCCAGGGTCGATTTAGATGGTCAACATCAAATAGCTTTTAATATACATTTTAGGCCAACAAGATAAACTAAGTAATGTCACTCGTATTTTGAGATCTGATTTTAAAAGCATCAGCACCAGAGGATTTCTAGAAAATCCCTGCAGAAAAGAATCTGGTTTTAATCTCTTGAGAGCTTTCCCACAACTTTTCATGTTGCTTAGGAGAGACTGACTTTCAGATTAGTAAATAAACCACTTGGCATTGTCACTAGTATGTGAACTGGGCTGTATTATCAACACTTGGTGATTAATTCCTATATTCCCTCTTATGCAGTTTTAGGTAAGACAGCATCTTTTACTTTGTTTTTAATAATCATTTTTCCCAATTACCTGATCTTTGGGATTTCAAGGTTTCCAAGAGACTTAAAAAAATAAAAAACAACCCAAACAAGCCCCCAGAAATAACCACGCCAAAAATATTCAGCATTTTTCTATTATTCAGTGTTTTATTTTCAGGTGGCTAGGAATCCACCTTTTTTTTATAGCAAGTGCATATTTTGCAAAGTAAAAATATCCAAGTAATCATTTCTATTTTGCAATTTTCCAACTGTCCAACAATAACAAACAAATAACGTTTTGTTTTGAATGAATTAATTTCAATTTAGATTGCTTTAGAAAAAAACAGAAAAACCCAGAGTATATCTTCATTTCAAAATACAGCAGGTATACCAGAGATGGCCCCAAATATTCTAGCCTAGCTTGTATCTGGAAACCACATGATACTGGCTACAAGCTAAAAGTCTCATGTGCTGTATGTACACACAGATACGAATACAAGTACATTATAACTATACAGCATACAAGACCCAGATAGCATGTCTGTATAGTACTACATAGCTTATTTGGAGGCAAGATCCCTGTTCTCTGGGTCAGTAAGCCCTTTTTTTTGGTATTATTTCAAGATTAAAGTTTTTCATGATGAGTGAACCCATCAGTTATAATTTGTACATTTTTACTACTGTCTTCTTCCACAAGGTGTGTTTGCTAACAAAAAGCTTATCTCCATGTTGTTCAACAACCCATCTCTGACTGAACTGTCTATTTTTCTGAAAGTCTCAACCTGGTGAGACAGCCTGGCCCACAAGGAAACATGGAAACCTGAGACACTCCAATTATTATTCCCAGCAGGCACCATAACACCTCAGGCTGATACAGAGGTTCAAGGCTCCAAAGTATGTATTTTTCTGGTATGTCTTTTATTTATTTATTTATAAATCAGATCAGGCATTTTTCTGATCAAGTTCTCCAACTTTTCAGGATTGCCACATTGCTAGAATGTGAGATTAAACTGGTATTAAAATACAAACATTACTTGTAGGAAGGAAAATTCATTTTTATTCCCCTCTTCTCACAAGGTATTGTCCTGGTCTCAGTGACAAAGGACCAGTCTGTCTTCTGAGACTTGGGAAGACTGCACCTTTAGAAGACCCTAGTGTCTGAATTCGTCAAAATATTTACTTTATAGCCAGCTATGGTGTGTGGGTTTCAAGGTCTCGGTGTTTTCCAGTTAGCCAGGTGCAGGGATGAGGAAGAATGAGACCTGGGCCCTTGGCCCAAGCTGGCCAACAGGATTATTTCATGCCATGAACATCACATTCACTATAAATTAGGAAGTTTTCTGCGAAGTTCCCTCTATGCCTTGATGGCTGCGATCCTGAGAACTTCTTGCCCTGGTGCTGGACCTCTGAGCCCTTCCCTTCTTCCTGAAGCCATAGCACTCACAGTGTCCGATGTTTACTGTCCACTGCTGGGAGTGCATGGCTTCCTATTGACATAGCTGACAGAGTATAATCTTTGTATATTTTGTATTGGTATCAGGATCAATGTTGGCGCTTTAGTGCTATTAATGTTAATTATCTAATCTTATTCTATTAAATCTGTTTACATTTCAATCCCTGGGTTTCCTTGTTTTTTCCCCCGATTTCCATTCCAGGGTGGTGAGGGGTCATCAGGTGATAGAATGATTGTCTAAATGACAATAAATTGTTGTGGGTTTCTCAAACCGTGAGAGTAGTGACACGATTTCTCCTATAAAATACAGCATGTGAAGGTCACATATGCACTTTTTCCAACAACATGCACCACCAGTTTCTCCTGCAGGCGTTACTGGCCTACAGGCCCCAGCACCCTCCTCAGGCTTTACAGGAGAGGCCCTGGGGCTCTGAGCCACACCAGCGCCCAGACCTACCAGCGCTTCCTTCCCCACCGTGAGGATGGACGTGTAGGCCTCCAGGTACACCCTGCGGCACCGCCTCACCGCCTCCAGCCCCTTCACTGTGATGTCCTTGGCATCTCCCAAGCCCAGCCCGACCAGATACAGCATGCTCGAGGAGGTAGGCCCAACTGCCGACGCCGCCACCTATCACGGGAGGGAAACGGGGATCAGCCGG
>VZSZ01003069.1:32596-82409 GCA_013398815.1 Ibidorhyncha struthersii | reverse complement strand
TTTTTTAAGTCTGAGGGGTAGAAATGCTACCATCTAGAGCATTGGGTTGTATTCAGTAGTACAAGGGTTTTTCTTCCTGTAACTGGAATATTAGGAAGCTCTTTCAAGATCATGTACTGAATGGTTAAATTTAGAACGGCATCAGTCTTTGGAAGGCTTTGTGATATGAGGGAAACTTGATGAAGTCTTAGTGGTAAGAACTATTTGATTTGTTCATGAACTTTACCAATACACTTCTCTGAATGCTTTGTTCTATTAAAAAAAATAAAATCCCTATTGAAAAAGGTCCCTGAAACACCAATTGTAGACATCTCGTAAGGCTTGTTCTGGCTTTCCTTAGTGAAACTATCTTCATCTGTTTGATATGGCAGTTATATACCCATTAGAAGAAGGGGTTTTGTGGTGTATTTGGGTGTTTGTTTTTGGGGGGGGATGGGACAGTAATAATGAAATTCAGGGGGGTTAGTCAAATAACATGTGATTTCCTGACAAGATGTGCTGATGATACCAAAAATTCATAGAATGTTTTCTTATAAAGTTGCTTTCTATGTAATCCTTAGGGTAGCTAGAATTAATAACAACTTGATGAGATAAAAAGTTCTCTAATGATCCCCTCCTATTAAAGTATAAAATTAATTGCATGCTTGTTTGGGAAGGGACTTCAGGACAGGCAATTACTAAACAAAACAACCAAGTCTTTATACTCATTGTGCCTTACCCATGCACACACACAGTGAGTATTTTATTATTAGTAATGGTGTTCTTTGTGGGAGATCATTCAAGAATTATGCTAGGCACTGTAACTGGGAAAGCAGACAGGTACTGCTCTGAGCAGCTTCTAGTCAAATAGCCAAAGCCTGGGAGGAATAAAAATCAATCTCAGTAAATAATATGATGTTGGTTAACTTACAGCACTACTAACTTGCTTAAATTGCTTTTTTACTGCGTTTGTCAGTATATTGCACAACTGACATGGTAAAATAATACACACAGACACATACATAGAATGCCTCCATACTCAAGGGAAACCATTAAAATCTTTCCCGTTCTCATTTCAGGGTGTTCCACAGATAAGATTGCTGATACTCAGCTGTAGCTTTATCTAAGTAAATAAATCGTAAAAGTAACTTTTTATTGACTTTGCTGATTGCATTAAGACATTGCATCATTTGCATTGCAGCCATGCAAGACTTCTTTTACTGTTCCCAGTTCTTTTCACAACAAGTAGGATTTTTCTGGAGAAAAGCATAGAATCAGATTACTTTACTTTCATCACATCAGGTTGTGTTACGTCTTTTTTTCATCAAAATGCTACATATAACTTGAACCTTAATGCTGAGTGGAAGTATTTTAACATTTCCTTCCATTATGTATTACTAGGCTACTTTTAATTATTCTTCCTGTAGTTGCTCATATTCATTCTTAAACTTAGTTGTGGTCAAAAAAGACCCAGTCCTGCTGGGATTGGAATCAAATGAGGTTTTGCTTCTCAATTCAATGGCAGCAGAATCAAGCCTTCACTTTTTGTCATTCTTCACTGTTACTGCCTTTTTTTTTTTTAATTCGTGTCTCTTGTTTCTTCATGGCTTCAGTTCTTAAGGAAATTTATGGAACAGCGGTCCTGATACCAAGACCTATGGCACTCCCGCCTATTAATCTTACCCTGTAATAAGAATCGGCTGTTTATTTCTTCCCTTTGTTTTAGGTCTCAGCCATTTTTTTTTATTCTGCCGGGACTTTGCTTCTCACCCATGGTTACCAAGTTGCCTTAATAGCCTCTTGTGATGAACAAAATGCCACATCTATAAATCTTTCTGTCTCAATTCATCCACAGTTTCAGTAGATCTGACCTTGAGAAGTTGTACTTGAGCTTTGAGGGCCTCCAGATATTTAACTTCTCTCATGTACAAAATGTGGCCGTATCCCAGGCAGCTGAGTATTTGTAGACAGTGGAACAAAGCAGTATCCTCTCCTAACCTGACTAAACCTCCTGAGCTCCTACCTTCCTTGCTTGTTTCCAACTTGCTCCCAGCGTGTTTTTTTCTTTAGAAAAGACTGAATGGTGTACAAATGTTGTTTTAAAGGGTACTAGTAAATGCATCTGTGCCAAAATGCTGGGCCAATTTTTGCTTGTATCAGTGTACACATTACAGAAATGTTGTGTTTTTTTTCTTCTGGGGGAAATTGCTGATTTGTTTCTGCACATTTTGTACACCTACAAATCTATGAGGTCAGCTTTTTATATTTTTGCTGGGGATTTTACTGTATTTATATTTTGACATATGAACTGTGATTTAATAGCAGAAAGATCGCTTCCTTTCTCATGCCGGATTCTTTTTGGTAATCACACTGTTGCTGATGTGATACAGATGAATTTTAAATGTCCATCACTAAGTCTAAGTAATAAAAAACAAATTTAGGTTTCTATCACTGTTTAATAAGTAAAGCCTTTATTGATATAAGCAGAAGCACTTTATGCATATGCTTTTAAATTTGGTGTTGCCATTAATACTTTTAAATGTTACCAGCTTAATTGCTCACTAGATGAAGGTAGTATTTGTAACCAGTTTGAAATTAACAGAGAAGCATGTTCCAGTGTATTTAACTTCTGTATTTTACCATGTTTCTGTAATGTAGAAAAATTATACCAAACTTTGTAGGGGAAAAAAGAAAGCTGACTTTTATCTTTAATGTCCATGTAGCAGATTTCAGTCATCATACCTTTTTTTCTTTGCCAGAGCTCCCTAGCATAGTTTTGGCAGCACTGAATGGTGATGTCACATGCTGCTGTAACCTAAATTACAGTAGTTCCTTATGCCTCCAAATGGGGAGGAGGGAGCTACTGATTCCTAAACTTTCTTCAGTTCTTCTAATGTTTGTGCCAAGTACCTCCAGCACAGAAAATGATACAAAATTCTCGTTACGGGGGGAGAGGGGATAGAAGGGGGAAAGCCATCTTTGTGGCTTTACATCAGTTTCATAACCATAAGCTCTGTTCCCCAGGCTTAACGCCTGAATGGAAGTGCTTTGCATTCTAATACATACTATTCTAAGGTTGAATACGATGTGAGAGGAGGGGCTACAAGAAATGTTGTTTGTCTTGGAAACTTTGAGAAAATACATTTTAAATTCTTAAATGATGTGCGGAAAAAAGTGCACTTGATCAGAAATGTTCTTTATTGTTCAGTTTTAGTTTGCACTACAGCTAGCTGGGTTGCTGCTGTCCTTCCAGCTCATGAACACAATTAGTTAGCAGTGGGACACTGCAAGTCTCAGAGCTTGCACTGGTATGTGATATTGCAGGAGTAGGATCTTGTCATGACTGACAATTGCACTTATTTGCGAGTTGTCTGGTAGGTATAAAGGGCACTGCTGTGGTGTCAAAAATCAGCCATCATCTTGAATTTCATCTTGTAAACTACAAGTCACTGTAAATTGCAGTTCTCTATAACTTTTTCTGTAATATTATCTTTACAATATTCTAAGTGGTTCTGAGTTACTGGTCTCATGGTCAACTACACTTTTAAAATTGCTGTCCCTCTACTTAATTGTATGTTGATTATGCTTAATTGTAAATTATTTACGTAACTTATTTTTAAATCAAACTTTCACAGCAGGAATGATTATGATTGTGTCCTACTTAAGTACAGAGTATAGGCTTAGTTGTGTGTTTTTCTTTCAGTTGTTCTTTTTTGTGGCAGTTCTTTGGAGGATGAAAAAATTGTCACAGGTCTGTCTCATTTATTGTTATTTCCACATGTCTAATGTTGTTAATCAACGCAATCTTTATCAAATAGAGTAGTTCAAGGAGACATATTAAAGGGGAGGAAAATAACATTACTATTTTTATTCAATATATGTATTTGCTGTACACAATACATATCCTTACTAGTTATGAATTTAAAAGTTCTATCAAGGTATGATACATACTGGAAGTAATTTCAATTGAGTTAACAAAGGGAATAGAATGAAAATCATTTAAAACTGGTTCACACCAGCAATTCTTCGTGCACTATTAACTGCTAAGATCTAGTCACAAAACATTATTCTAAGGAGAAAAGGTTTAGTGAACCCTAGAAATTGGATTTGATTTATGCCAGAAAATCTGCCTTTTCACTGCTTGAGATTTCTATGGAAGGAAGCCACAGTCTTTTACCAAATGGTTTCTAAGGTAACATCTTATAGCAGAGCATCTGAAACCAATTTGGTTGTTAATGAGAAATAGTTCTCACGGTGGTGGGAAAGTGTGGAGTGAAAGAAAAGGCTTCAAGATTTGGCAGTCTGTCTGTAAAAGGCATTTAAATAAATGTGTGCTGCTGCTCTGCTTATGAAATTTCTATGTGGATTACACATTCATAATTGTCTTTCAAATGTATAGGTCACTTTCCAGAGTTGTCCTTCCCTGTAAATTTAATTGAGAAGTTCTGCATGATAAAATATTTGTGTACAGCAGCTGAATAACTTAAATAGTTGGTGCTTTCCAGTGGAAAGCTCTTAACTTGTGCAGAAAAAAATATTTGCATTTTCTGGGTGATAGCGTATTTTTGTTGCCAGAAATACATTAGTGAATTGGTACCATATCAGAGCCATAGCATCCCACTGATGATAGATGCTACTTGCAGATTTTCTGGGATTGTTGTGATACATGTTCTGAGAAGTTGCTTTGATACCCCCTTTTCTAAAGTTCTAACTAGATAAATGGTAGGACAGTGATCAGAGATGTACGATCATTTTACAGTAGATGATCTGAATATCCTTTACAGTCAGAGCCTCTTTGGGATGGAGAGAATAGAGTGCTTCTGTCAACAATGGCTCATTGCCATTTCTTCCTTCCTTTCAGGAAGAGAGAAAACTAGCAATTCTGGCTTCCCTTTCCCTGGATACATAATAAACATGTAATGGCTCTCTCCTACTCTTTTGCATTGCAGCAAGGCTGTATTTCTGCATTCTGTTCCTTGGTACCTACGTAGAGCTGCCTGAGTAGAATTGCAGAGTTTAAAATCATGCTTGCCTGCTTTTCTTCCTCATGTTATTGAATTCTATGAGCTTATGCTACCTGAGTCACACAGGAGAAAAACAGTCCCAGACTGACCCCTTTTGTACTAAGCAATGGATCATATTTAGCAAAAAAAAAAAAAAAACCCCGAAACATTACCAAAGTAAAACTTATATTAAAAAATGTAATATCCATAATCCAGATAGCTTTTACAGAAGCAAGAGAAACTTCATCGTGTAATCTCTAGAGTTTACATAGATCAGGTCTGACGATGTTTCATTAGCATAGTGGTATTATTTAGGAACATGAAAATACCACATCTGTACAGTACAGCTGTAATGCCATAAAATGTGTGTAAATGCAATGAAGAGCTCTATCAGAAATTCTCTGGTGAATCTTCTATCAGTATGTTGTTACGGTATGGCAGTACCTGCCTTACTGTGGTGCTGGCAGGGTGCTCCTCGCTGTCCTTTGATGTCCATAAATGACCAAGTTTTAGACAAACCTGTGTGCTGCTTGAGTTCTGACCAAGTGTTGGTTTTATAATACGAGTCTGCTCAGTGTCTTTCAGTTATCATTGACATTGTCCTACCAGTTCTTCCAGAAGCCCATCATCTATGTAGGCTCCATTCTTGCAAGGACAGCAGCTCCATTATATATATATATATTAGATGCCCCTCTTGGACTATAAGTAAAATGTCCAAGTTATTTCATAAAAGTCATTGTGATTACAGAGTATTTCCAGTTATGAGATCCAAATTTAGTCACCTTATGAAAATAGTAGAGTGTAATAGCTTCATAACAAGCTTGACTGATTCATCCTGCTGCAGAGGAAAGCCCTACGCTCTACAAAAGAAGAGAGGACGCTGTGAATGCTTTGTGAGGCTAAATATGATTTTCAGAGTAACTCACCCTGTTAAGTAAAAACTATGCCAAAGCACAGCAGAAAGAACACTTGGGTTCCAGTGCTGTGGTTATAGCAAGTTAGTGTGACGTTATCTGGTTGTCTGAGAGCAGCTCTAGGGATTATGTTGGGGAACATGATGGAAAGCAAGGTCCAGGAGATAAGTTTGTGGAGGTCTCTCTGATCATTTGGTGGTTGGCTTGAACACCACTGTGATTTGTGTTTTTTCTTTTCCTTTTAATTTTAATAAGACACTGAATATGTCAAATTATTTAACTGCTACTAAAGGGGGGACTTTTCTTGCCCTATCACTTGACTGAAATTTAGTGTTTTTTCCCCTCTGTGGAGTTATTCAGGTTCATTAATAGTTCTAAAACTATACACTTCTTTGGCCATTTAACAACCTGCATCAGCTTGTCAGACGATAATATAAATGCAGTAGGTGGAGGAGGAGGTAAGACAGTAAGCAAGGACAAGAAGTAAGGATTGTCTGTCCTTGAGCCATTCCACAGAAGAGGCATGTGGCTTTGCGAATGAATTAGAATAAACCTTGAAATGTGTCATATGTTCATTCGCTGTATGAATAGGCAACAGTTTATGTTTTATCATCAAATTTGCTCATAAGGTAATTAGTGAAATCAAACTTCGCTTTGACACTAAAACTTTAATATATTCATAAGATGCAATATGTGGCCCTAAGGTTGATGTAATGTTGAAATAATAGAAATAAAATGAATAGAACAAGGTATTGCAAGCCTGTTATGGTATACAATAACATGTATACACAATGAGTATGTAAACATTGATTAATAAAAGGATGTTTGAGCTTTTGCTTTTGAGAATTCTTTTCTCAAGTGATTACTTGGAGATAAAAAAAATCAGCAAAGGAATGGACATTTTTGTAGTTGTTTTATTTGCCAACTGTTTTTAATTTAGTACTGAGTACTGATGTCAGAAGACCATTAATCTCTGATATGATCTCTAAATATCCTGACTGCAGTTTCACTAACAGGAACTCTTCTAATATAGGTGATTCCATTGATTTCAAGTAGTCAGTTATACATGTCACAGAACATTTTTATATATTCAGATAAATAATGCTTTTGCATTTCACAAAGTACACGAAGACACACTCTTCCACAAAAGGAGGGAGAAAGCAGGGAGAGAAAGTAGGTCCTAATTCTCTTTTGAAAAGCTGTTGGTGCTTTGGATCTCTATCTGTAGTTCTACAGTTTCCGTGAAGGAGAACAGAAAGTTTAATGAGGCTGAGAGTCAGCTGAGATGGTGCATAAAACTGGAGGGGGGGAGGGGGTAGTGTTTTGGTTTGTTAATTGTTTTACATTTTGGTGTTGGGGGAGTTGATGTTGTTGATTTTTGTCTTTTGCAGGGGGGATGGTGTTGCTGGTTGGGGTTTTTTTGGTTGGTTTTTTTTTGGTTTTGGTCTCCCGTCCCCCCTCCTGTAGCAACTGGATTGTGAGCAGGATTCTGCCTTCCTAATAATCTTGGGAACTTTTTGTGGATTGCCAGAGCACATTTCTCATCCCAGTTTTGATAGCAGTGTTCTTCAGGATATCTGGAAAGTGATGAGTAATCATGACAAAAAGAACAACGTAACTAATTAAGCCTAGTTTTCAATGGATTTGTGTCCTTTGACCTATCTGTGTTTGCACTGCAATATCCTGGTGCTTCCCAACGTCCAATTTTCTCAAAGTCTGTAGGAATGTAATTACCTCGGACATCTTAAGATCTGTCAAATTTGGGTTAGTTCAGTCAGTGAGAACAGCGCTGTTGCCCTCTGAAAACACGTTAAAATACTAGCTAAAAAAATAGGGAGTTTTTCCAGACCTATTTATATTTTACCTCATTTATTATAAGGAATTACTATTTTTTATCAGAGAATTCTAGAATAAAAATATATTAACTTACTGGGTGCTAGTTCATGTTAGTTTTAAATGTGAGATTGGATTTTGTCTTCAAATATACATGTACAGTGTGAATTACATCTCTGTGAAAAAATGGTAATCCCGAACATGTAAGAATGTTAATGGATTCAAATCATGTGAAGTCTGGATTTAAAATGTAAAAAACCAGAAATTTCAGTCGCTCCACCTTCTTTTGTTACCTTTCTGCATCTATGAATTGTAACATTTAATCACATGAGTAAACAGAAGAGAACTCGGATTTCTAAAGTCTAGAAGCTGTTATGTTATTAGCATAATTAAATTAAAAACCTGTTGTTCATGATTAAGTTGGCTTGCAAAGTGGTAATATTTAATAATTGTTAAGCTTTCTTTTTAATTATTATTTGGTGCATCAGGAGTAATGTAGTTCATTTTTAGGCATAGAAATTGAGATAATTCCCTCCACACTGATCTTGTTCTATTTCCTGTGAAACAAGTGTGCATGCCATCACTGAGTGGGGAACAATAACAAAATTATTCTGAATTTTCCTTCTTTCCCACTCTGTCCATTTAACTTAAAAGAGTTAAATTTAAAAAAAAAAAGAAGTTGTTTGTCCTAAATGTTCTTACTGAAATCCATTATGCATGAAAAGAGTCCGAGTCCATTTGCAAGACCTCTAAATGAACTCCATTCATTCAGTGCTTAGAAATGTCCATTCAGCCAGAAACAGACACAATAGTTGCAACCTCATTTATTTGGCACCAATACCAGCTTATTAAAAGTGAAGGGATTGTTATGAAAAAGTATAGTAATTTTTCTATGCTAGTTATATAATTCTTCAATAAAATTCCTTTAGGATCTGAACAATGTAATAATTGCATATATATTCTCTGCCTGTACTTTTAAAGTTTTGTCTTTTAAAACATTAAAACATTTAAACTTAGTTTATATTTGGAAGGTAAAATACTTATGATACACGTTTCAAAACTGTAGGAATATAGTCTTATAATTTCATCACTCTAAAATCCATGAAGATACATCAAGAATCTAATACTCCACATTTTGTAGGCCGTAAACATAAAGTGGGGATTCTGCTGATCACAATGGGACAATGTCATGATCCTCAGGTGTACGTGTGGAGTATCAGACCATACTATATTTTATTTTAAATGACTTGAAGTGTTGAGCAAGATTACAGAGGTATCATTGTCTTTCCTTCTAAGATTAGGAATGAACAAAAATGATAAGCATTTAGGAGAACCTGGCTTGTCTTACACGCAAGTAGGACTTTTGTAAGTTCTTGCTCTTGCATGAGTTGATACGACATGTGTGAGAAAGTCATGCAGACTCCTGTGGGTGTTCTCTTTCCAGTTCAGGTATGGGAGGTCCTAAGGATGAGTCTAAGGTAGCTGTGTGTGTTTTCCTTTGTTTCCTTTTTCCGACAGTCTGGGTAGCCATATACACTTGTTAATATCATAACATGCCGTTAGTGTTTGTAGAAATAAATATTGTGTTTGGAGGGAAAGAGAAAGTGAACAGCAGGTACAAATTTCACTTTATTATTATTATTTGACCTGGAGTCCTTCCATTTATTTAGATTCAACAGTGGCTGAAGACCCTGTTGCTGTCAGGACTGCACAGGGCCCTTCTGAAGTTAATGACCTAACCATTTGCATGCCAACTATTGTTTATAGCACTAGGGCCTTTAAGTACTAATCATCATCATAGAAGGTGGCTTTGGTAGCTGGCTGGAACCGACTGAGCATTTCCTCCAACGAACTGTAGAAAATACTGTTTGTGAGAAGTGTTTGAGTGAGGGTGAATGGGTGAGGGGCTCATGGCAGGAAAAACAACTAACAGGAAAGGGTAAGTAGAAACATCATCCTCCTTGCTCTCAACCAGTTCTTTATCTGACAGTCCTCCTGCTGGTTGCTTTTCCTGCTGAGTCTCCTCCTCCTTCCGTCCCCTTGACATGCAAAATACACATCCAGTGAATACCTACACAATAAGAGTTACCGTACTTTGTTACTGAAACTCCCTGTATGCCCTTTCTGTAACTCTTGTGTAGGATTCCATTGTTTTGGTTACTACTGAACTTGACATTACGTGAATTGCACCTGTGGTATGGCCTGGTCTGGGGTTGTACAATGTAATAGTAACTTGAAGCTACCAGGAGTTCAGCAGAGTAAAGGTTTCAGGATATGCTTTCTGCAAAGGAAATTGCTTTTTAAGTTATATTTTATTTCTTATTGTTAATATTTAAATCTGTAAATGTTGTGCTCCTATATGAAAATTAAGTGCCATATACTAATTTTCTATAAGGTATATATTTTCTCTTGGATGGTCTTCAGCCTGACTTCTGAAACTGCTTCTGCATAGTTAAATGCTGTTGATATTTGATTTTGGTGGAGCTATCTCTGATCAGCATCCACATTCTAGCACTTTATGTATTTTGCCAGCCTAGAGATCTGTCAGTTCCCGTTTCTTTATTATTAGGAAATGAAAATTGAATAAGAAGGTTCTGTGACAATATACAAATAAGGGAAAGCAAAAAATTAAAAAGAATGATAAAATATGTCCTTCATAATTCACTGCTGACAATTCACTTGTGATTTTGTTTGTTTAGGTACTTCCCATCAAGGTGGCTATTCCCATGATGCTGTGGTCCACGCGTTACAAAAATGTGGCATTCGTCATATTGACACAGCAAAAAGATACGGCTGTGAATCCCTCCTCCAAAAAGCCGTTAAAGAGAGTGGTGTGAAGCGAGAGGACCTCTGGATAACCACCAAACTGTGGCATAGTGATTATGGCTATGAAAACACAAAAAAAGCCTGCTTGGAGTCTTGTGAAAGACTTGGTGTTGAATATCTTGGTATGAATCTTTATGTATACCTCATTTATTATGCCTTCCATGTGAGTATTTGCAAAGGTGAATGAGTTCCTGAAAAAAGTAGTGTAGTACAGATAGATCACAGAAACCAAATTCTGCCTTTATTTACACATTTGCAGATTTCTTGTTCTGTCTCTGGGAGGTTCACATGCATATAATTGGGAGCACACTTTTTCCTTGTTGTAAATGTTTTAAACCCGATCAATGTATGTTTTGTAAAGGTACATTTAATTGTTAAATTGATTTCAGCAACCACTGTATGAGTTTTATGTATTTTGCTAAAACCACCTGAAATCTATGAAACAAGGATTCATAAACTTTACAATAATGTATTGGTAACAGGGTGACAAAAATGCGTGATTTCTTCTGTGGTCTATTAAATCTCAAGGAATGGGTGTCCTTTATAAAACTTATTTTGTAGGTCTGTTAACTTCTTAAAATTCTGAATAACTGCCTTTGGTTTGGTCTGTCTGATGCAATATACTTTGGCAAAAATGTTAGAAATATCTACCAGACTTTAGAAGACTAAATCTAACTAACTGAATTAGACCTATGCACTCTTAAACTTACCCTGATCGTAAACCTCTCATAGTCAAAGACGTGATATTGTTACTCCCTTATTAGACAGGCAAAGAGCTGCAGTAATGACACGAGTTAATTCTTTGCAACAGATCATAGCAGAAGAGATACCTGATAAAAATAAACATGATATTTTTTTAAAAATACTGCTGCTTCTTCTTCCCTAGCTGGAGCAATGGAAAGAAAGTGGAGGTAGAGGAAGATGAATTTAAAGTAATAATCTAAAATAATGACACTGGTGGAGACAGTGTTTATGTTGATAATCAAGGAATAATTGACCTAACCATCAGACGTTATCTATCAGTGTTCTGAAAACCCTCATTTTGCTTCTCTTTGCTCACCCTGTCCCCCCGTTACCAATAAATAAACTTTAATGACAAAGTGAACAGCTTTTGTGAAGTACAGATTTCATGTATTTAACAGCATATAATATTAACTGCAGCTGTGTGCTCTATGTACCGGCTTTTTTGCTTGGGTACTTTGCAAGATGAAGGGAAAAAAAACCTCTGTCTGTTAAAGACTGAGATATTTGTGTGCATATTTTTGGCTCCTTTTTTTCTGGAAATGTATCTCTTAACCTCCTGCACAGGTACAGAATAATGTAAAATGAATTAAAATCTACTTTTGACTGTCCTGTGCAAATACAGGTCACTGCAAGGAGACTTTCATAAACAACGTTTGAAGTCCTGCCTTTCTCCTCTAAATTAAGAAATAACATTTCCTTCTCTCTGCTTTCTACTTGTTATGTTTTGTGTTTGCTTTCTTTTTTCTTCTGCTTGCTGTGGCACTGGTGCTGAATGTTGATGAGAGGAAAACTTGACTCACTTCCAGGAAATCATTTTCGGTGATTCCTTTTAGTACTGTAATTTGCTTTTATTTTCTCAGTTAGTAGACTAATTAATACTCAGTTTATGTATTGCTGCTAAGCAGAAATACAGGAAAAAAGGAAAAAAAATATATGAGAGCAAGAAATGTACAAATACTGTCATCGTGTGAATGATTCCTTGGACTGGCATAAACAGAACATCAGTTTGTCAGATATGTTTAGCTCTGAGACTTCTTTTGCTCATATTACTAAGACAAATTAAGGAGTATTACAACTGCCTATGCAATTTCCCTCCATACCAGATTTTTTCCTTTTTTTCTTGTTTTGCTTTGTTTTGTTTCATACCCTCACCTGTCTTCCCTCCTTCCTCACCTTTTTTCCGCTGATGTGGAGATGTCTGAAAAATTCATAACGCTCTTTCTGAATCACCATTTAGTCTGACACAGTGACCTAAATCAATGCTGGCTTCAGCTTGCTTTAACTTAATGATTTGTTAACTGTGATGGCTTAGGAAGTATGTCACATGCAATTCACTGATCTGTCAATGAGGATGGTGACCTCTGCAAGAAGGATGGGATGGCAAGTGGAGTAACGGTTTTGGCTGCTTGAGTTTAATTTCAACTGCTGGATCAACTCCACAAACCATTTTTGTTAAACACGGTATGATCTGCACTCACATGAAAGAGATAAGGATGAGTTCTATTCTTAGTGCTATATGTGCTGGTGAAGTGGACCCTTGAAAGAGGTACATTGTGTGTTTCATGGGTTTTGTAGAAAGCATCGTGCTTTAGCGAGTCCCATATCTCCTGTCTGAAAGCGCCCAGACAGAAGGTGCTATTGGAAGGCTTTTTAAGCAAAAAGTGGCAATATCTTGAAACACGTACTTTTCAAGTATTTCAAGAATGTTTAAAGTAAGAGCTTTTTGTTGGAAGTTTTGAGGGTTATCACAAGTCTAACAAAAGGAACTGGAATGCAGATTAGTTTGAAAATATGGTTATAAGCTTGTAGAGCTAAGCTTAAATATCCTAGCTCTGTTTTCATTCATACCTGCATTTTATGCCCCTTTTCTGCTGGCCAGTGTATACAGAGAGGACATGAAATCCCTGACAAGAAAAGATCTGGTAATAACAGGGCAATTTGTCTAAACTTATTTAGGAAAGTAAATTCTTTAGTTACAAGCATGTGTTAAAGCAGTTTTTCTGTGAAAAAGGAATGTGAAATAAAGGTACGTTTCATGTACCTACGTCAGAATTTCCTGATTTCATTATATATTAACCAAATATGTGGTAGTTCACAGCATTTCCGTGAAGATACATGGTTCATATAGAAAACTGAAAGTTCCTAAATAATATATCTGGGAAGTTAGACCTTTATGTTGGAGGGAGAGTTAGTCATTCAGAAGACTGCGAAAAGAAAAAGCTGTAGGAGCCCTGGCAGCTAAATGCTCAGCTAAGCTCTTTGACCCTCTAAGCAGGGTCCTGTTAATTTTCTTGAGGATACTTATGGGCTATGCGGTCCATCCATGCAGACTGAATTAGAGACTTGGGTAATAATCTAACAGGAATTGATAAATCTGTGCATTAGCAGTATGTGGAATGCCAGCTGTTGAAATAGATGAACTGCTGAAAGCAGTCTCGGCTTTTTAAGAGAAAAAGTGTTCCATGTAAAATACTGTTATGAAACCTTTTTGATAAACACTTTTTGGGCAAATGGTATTAGAAGAGCAGTGCTCCAGGATTTTTATTTGAATCAGTAGATTATATATCCATGAGAAGCTGGAAATTTATATTATTTGTGGGCAGTGGTTGTAACAGATATTCTCCTCCTTGCATTTTCTAAATGTGGTCCTCAACTAGTAGTCACAGTAAACCAATATGAAATGGCAGCAGATCTTACAGGTTTGGCAGTAGCAGAATACATTCCTTGGGATTTGGATCAAACCTCCAAAGTAACTTCTTGAATGTGATTTGTGGGTTACTGAATTCATAAACAATTTTATTTTCCTTTTGACTGTTCTGGTATGTCATGTTCAGGCAAATGTAACCTATCGCAAATCCCCAGCTGGAGCTGGACAGATGTTCTAGTAGTGTATTCAGGGTAATAGATGAATCGCATGAATGGTGATAATACACCCAGTTCAGATTGTGTATGAATTCAGAACACTTTGGAGGTTACTTCACATTGATCCTTGTTCCAATAGAATAAAAAACAATAACAAAAAAAGGCTAGGCGGGAGAGAAAAATACATAATGTAGATACTAAGTGCAGTGGCAATTCAGAAAAGCAGGGAAAATACAATCATTGCATTAAGATAACTGTGCTAAACACTAAAAAATATATAGTTTTCATTTAGGTTTATTATGAGCCAGGGCTTGTTCTTCAAAACTAGGTTTGTTATAGTGAGTTTTGACTTTTTTTTAATATTGTACTAGGAATTTGAATAGAATTGCAAACTTCTATTTCCATGACAACATGCTGTTGGCTTTTAAATGTGTAAAATGTCCCTGTACTTTTGAGTTAAGAGGAACTGTTAGGTGCTGCAACCACTAAGAAGTAGTAAGCCACTCTATTTTAAATGTCTGTGTGAAAGCAGTTCACATGTTAATTATAGTTTTCCTGCAGCACTGTTTTGAACATGCGAATGAACTTCAGGCCCTCACTCACCACTGCACCTTACAGCTTGATTGTCTGTAAAGGATGCTATAAAAAGCTGGTAAATACAAAATTTGATTATAAATGTTTGGGGTTTCTTTCTTCTTTCTCAAGTGCATCCTGATACTGTGAATCATTGGTTGTTTTTTATTTTGAGTTAAGACTCTTCTGAAAAAATACATAGTTGGAAGACATCTCAAATCTATCCCACACTACAAGGCACAACCACATTGTTCTCAACAGGTAGAAATGTAGTCTGTTCTTAGAAACCTCCAGTGATGAAGTTACACATTTCTTAATTAATGGAACCTTAAGCTATTTTGATAAATAATTTAAAACTAATTTTTTGCCTCCAAAATGAAAATAAGAGTGTTTGTGTTCATGTAATTCCCCAGGAGGGGAAATATTTTAAGCAAAAGAAATGGGTGGGTGTAGGTGTGAGTGTGTGTACAAATGAAGATGAAATTGTAGACCTTGGTTTGTGAGGTGCTTACTGATTTTTATTATGGAAAGTTCTCTAACAGATGCAGTAGAAGTAAGCAGATCCTAATTTAAAATGAACTATACTTAGTTTTTATTTAAATAGAGTGGCAGTTCCAGAGCTCGTTGCAAGGTACCTTGTATTCCTTCCCCTTCTAGCTGTGCTGAGTTTGTTTGTGCATGCCTGGCAGAAAGACCATTCTACTTTTTATCTGTGAGATAAGGTACCTTTGCCCTGCATCTTTCCCCGAACACTTCTTGCAGTCAGGGGCACTTAGTGATCCCATGGATGCTTTCTAGTGCTAAATGTGTGTAACTGTGAAGTAATTTTTATTTCAACAAAAAGTCTAAATTGAAATAAACATAGTGGGATGATATGGACATCACCTACCTGATAATGTCATCTTTCTAAAATAAAGGACCAACAGCTAATCATGTTTGCACTGAAGAGGTCTTGGACACTAATACAGGGAAGGGTGATGTACTGCATTTTTTAAATATCCAAGGCTAGAGATCTTTCAGTTATCAAATCTGTATCATCTTCTGATAGCGTTTCAGTTTCTTGGGCTGAATGCAAAGCATCTTTGTATGTGGAAATCCATGGTGTAGCTATTTCTGTGAACACTTGCAAATTGTGGTGTCTAACTGAGTATTCAGGCTCTTGGAAAAGTAGCTTTTGGTGAAATTCTGCTGAAGTTAATGAGTGTTTTTTTATTGGTGCTATACGACATGTTTCTGCGTAGTTAAGCAGTACTTATTGGTTTAATTTGGAGAACATAACAAGCAGTAATTAAAGATACATAATTCTTCCATTTTTATGTGAGGTAAACTTACACCTACTTACATATGACATTTGCTTTATCCAAGCGAAAAAGTTTAATTTAAAAAATGGCAGTCTTTATGCAGTAAGTACCACCAATAGCATATATAATTTTGGATCAAAATGAACACTTGATACTAGCAATTCGTAATGCTAATCCTTGGGATTGCATCTAATATAAGTCAGTGGAAATTTTAGAAGGGACTTTATTTGCAGCAGAATTAGAATAGTCCTGAGTTTTGAATGTAACCTTACCAAATGCTTTAATCAATATCCCAATATTAGTTTTTACTTCAGGGTCACAGAAATTGGTATTTATTCCAGTATCATATATTGGTATTTATTCTTAATAAATGCAACTTCTTTCTTCAGAACAATTAGAGAGGAAGTAGCTTTTCAAAGATCACTGATGAACAAGACTGCATGTGTGTTTTTTCTACATTGGGAGTGGATTTTACATATATAAGGGTGAAGAATGAGCAACTTTCTCTTTAAATGTGACATAAATCCAGATGCTGCACATCATTATATGAGAGTGGTATTTGCTTGTCCGAGCAATTGTGTTTAAAAGTCTAATGAGTAACTGATATCAGAAAGTGCAAATTTAGAATCATAGAATGGTTTAGGTTGGAAGCGACCTTGAAGATCATCTGGTTCCAACCTCCCTGCCGTGGGCAGGGGCACCTTCCACTAGACAAGGTTGCTCAAAGCCCCATCCAGCCTGGCCTTGAACACCTCCAGGGCATCCGCAGCTTCTCTGGGCAATCTCTTCCAGTGTCTCACCACCCTTATAGCGAAAAATTTCTTTCTGATATCTATTCCAAATCTCCCCTTTTCCAGTTTGAAGCCATTGCCCCTTGTCCTGTCACTACATGCCCTTGTAAAAAGTCCCTCTCCAGCTTTCTTGTGGGCCCCCTTCAGATACTGGAAGGCTGCTATAAGGTCTCCCCAGAGTCTTCTCCAGGCTGAACAACCCCAACTCTCTCAGCCTGTCTTCATAGGAGAAGTGCTCCAGCCCTCTGATCGTCTTCATGGCCCTCCTTTGGACCCGCTCCAACGGGTCCATGTCCTTCTTATGTTGGGGGCCCCAGAACTGGATGCAGTACTCCAGGTGGGGTCTCACAAGAGTGGAGTAGAATTGCCTCCCTTGACCTGCTGGTCACGCTGCTTTTGATGCAGCCCCGGATAGCGTTAGCCTTCTGGGCTGTGAGCGCACATTGCTGCCTCATGTCGAGCTTCTCATCCACCAACACCCCCATTTAGCTCATGATTTTTGTGATACTCCAAAAATAATTTTTCCCTTGATGCATCTGTAATGTATCTTAGTGTACAAAATTCTGTACTGTTCTAATTAGATTCTTAGTGTAAGCAAAATACTATTTTAACAGCATTGCAATGATGTACCCAAATGGGAAGTGGTGTATTATAGTGAATTTGATACTACCTTTTCCTCATAAATTGAGGTTGCAGTTGTATTTAAAGAGGTGGAAAGCTGATATAGCAGCCCAGTGGTATAGTAATCATTAGTGCAGTCCTTAAATGTGAATAAAAAAAATCATGGCAGAGGATCTGTATTTTCAAAAAGAGGTGCTGTAAATGAATGGGATGATGCATTCAAAGAACAAAAAACTCTGCTCGTTTGCAATGAGCCTGGGTTTTATCTCTTAACGTTGTATTTGAACTGCCAAAAAAGGAATATTATAAAGCACAAAGACAATGATGCACATCTCAGTCATGCATTTACTTCCTTTTCCTGTTTTGTGTCAGACTAATGTATGTGGCAAAGACCAACACCTCTTTGACTGCGATGCCAGCAGTTACCTGTTTCACCTGCAGTTAGAATTTAAATAGAAATGTAATTGGTTTTGAAGTATTTCCTAAGTTTCTCCTTCAGAATGTCTAGCAGTGTCTACAAACTTATAAAGGAGTTACAGATCCTATCATATTTTAAATTTAGGTAATCTGATTTGGAACTCTTGAGTCCAATATATATGGGTTTGTAATTTTTAATTTATGTTGGAAATGCTTCCTTTTTCAGTAGAAGCATAGTCTTCTGTTGCATGGATACAACACAAAAAAAATGCTTTCCTGAGACAGCCAGTTTCAGTAGCTGCTTGACAATTTCATCAGCAGTAAATCTTACTTGTGTTTGAAATTGTGCTAACATCTCATAAATGTAGTAAAGTTTAATTTTGTTCCCTTAACATAATATTTTTTAAAATGCTTTAAAAAAACGCAAATGCTGCCAGAAAATTATAGCAAAAAATACCTGCATGGAAGAATGTGTGGTAATTTTCAAAAGAAATACATAAATGTAAGTATTATTTAGAAAAAAAACAGACCCACTGCTGAGGTTGTATAAAATATCTATAGAACTGCTAAACATATTTATCTTCCATAAACTTGTAAGAGTTATAGCACTTCAGCAATATTTGAGTCTTAATTCCAGTGACGAAAATCCTTTTGATTTAAATGGGGCTTGTTATGTGTTGAAAGCGTTTAAGTGCACATGTGACTATGAAATTCTGATTACAGTGACCTAAACCTGTGGCACATGTGCAACTTATGCTAGCTTTAGTTGTTAATGAAATGGTGTAGATTTTGTTTATTAAAACAAAATGGATGTATACAGTAATGATCACGGAGTAGTAATTGTAACTGTTTTAATGATAATATGTTAGGGGCCATTATGGAGGGAAAATACTGTTTCACCTGATTTGAGAGAGATACATATTTTTGGACACTTCAGTGAGTAGTCTGCTTCTGTTTCTTTTTTAGATCTTTATTTAATACACTGGCCTGATGCACATGTTCCAGGTAAAAGCAATCGAGAGGTCCGAGCTGAAACCTGGGGAGCCATGGAGGAGCTCTATGAGAAAGGTGATATAATAATGAAAACCTGTCTTGGCAGAAGAAATTACAGGGGATTTGGGGAATTCATAGAGAGAGATGTTAAAAAACTTAATTGGAACTGGATGCTCATATTTCAGTGGGATTTGGGTGAGTGAGTTACATGAATCTCTTTGGAGCAGCATTAGCATTTTGGTAAGTTAAGTAAGAGAGCTTTGTGTTGCTTGTAAATAAAACATTGCCAAATTCTGCCTATGAGATTAATGATGGTGTGCATACTTGCTTGAGGAAATCTACAGATTACATTGAAATGTATATACCACTATAGAACATCTTTGTATTAGTCATTTTAAGTATGTTTTAAGTATAGATCATGCTCAGTTTTACTTCCTTTAAACTATTTTTTTAATTGTATGATGCCATTTTTCAATTTATCATATATTGTGGTACTTTATAGATCCATTTGTGTGTTAGAACAGGTCAACAAAACGAAATGGCTAGATGAGGAACAAATACTCAACTGCAGATTCTCTGGTACTAACTTTTGGGGAAAATAAAAAAATATTTAAAAAGAGAGCTCTTCTCAAGTTCTGATAAGTGTCAGTTTGCTTTTTGGTGCACTGCAAAATTCAGTTTGCATTCATAGCAATAGGAAGAGGAGAGTGCCCCAATCAAAATTTATCGCGTAGATTTTGCTCCTGAAGTATGCAGTCTTATTAGAAATAGTGTCATAAGAGAAGATCCTGTCATGCAGTTCTTGGTCAGTGTGGCCCACCTTGTTTACAGCTTCAGAGAAGTGCCACAGACAGGGAGACAGCTTCTTGGTTTAATCAGTCTAGCTGCAAACCCAGAGTCACTTAAATAGTGATTGGAGCAGGAGAGTTGTACAAAGGCAATTACAGACTATGTGCCACTATCAGTTTTATCAAAGCAATAAATAAATCAGTTCTGTTTGCGCTTCAACCCTTCAGTTGCTTTTGGTCTGCCTCTGGAAATGCAGAAATAAATTATCTTTGATACATCTTTTGTTCTTGCTTTTTATATTAAGCATAAGGGAAGTTGCAAAAAGTGTTTTCTGCCACGTAAGGGATTACAACATTCAGTTTTTAAAGAAACACTACACCGACCTAGTATTTCAAAGCATCAATGACTTTTAAGTCCAAAGATGGATTATTTCACAAGGTACTTCATCTTTCCAATTAGAAGTTTTTTTCTGCTGAGTGCTTAAGTTACTATATGTCATTTGAGCCTAGATATGCCATCCTAATTTGCTGCAAACAGGTTGTATTTTCACCTTCTATTATTATTCCTATCCTATTAGCTTTACTATGCTTTTGCATGTGTGTTTGTGATCTTTTCTGTCTTACAAAACTCTTTCTTTCTCTATGTATCTTCCTAATGGGAAAGACTCTGAGCTATTCAGTGGTCTTCCAGTAAGACACTGGAAATACCATCGCTGATCTCATAGGCAGAGAAAAAAATAGTGGTTTTTTTTTTGTTCCTATGCGTGCTACTGTGTTAAAGACATGCCATGTTATAATTATTTTTCTTGCAATTGCATTTCTTCAACAGTTTTGTCAACATGCATTTTGCTACCCTCCATCTTCTTCTGAATTTAAGCATTCTGTAGACTCATGATTCATTTAGCTGAGCGTAAGTTTTCCAGCTCTGGTTGTCTAATTTACCTCAGTTAGATCATCTACAGGGGAAGGAAAATTTATTAGTCTGGTTGAATCGAGTGTCTTAGAACACTAGCCTCCACATTTTTGCTTTAAGGGATACAGACTCTGGATGTCCTGACTGTAACCATGCATTACTGAAATGATACGCAAATGTTAACCACTCTGGAGATGGAAATGCAATAATTACTGAGGAAAAAGTTAAATAATTTGTTTGCATGGTTAACCACTAGACTTTCCACTGAAGATTAAACACTTGCTGCATATCTTTATGTGACTCGATATGTGTTATGTGAGCAACGTGTTAACCTTGGTATGAATTTAATATAGGATTTGGTCAAAATCCTTACTTAAGGAAGAAAAATCATCTTCATGTATTGAGGGGAAAAATTGTACATTCTGTACTGAACAGGTGAGTTCTTTGTCTTCTCTGAACTTGACATTGGTTCAGGTAGTTATCAGTTCCTGTTTGCAATCCTGTTTGTTTCCTTTTTTTTTTTTTTTAGGAAATGTTTATTCTTGAAAAAAAAACTAGTAGAAACTAACAGCTTCACATTTAAGGACTGACCATTTAAATGAATAAAATGTTTCTGCAGTCAGTTCGTGAAGGAAATACTGAAATTATTCAACTTGTTAGTGGGTTTAGAAACACTGAAGAGTTTCAGAAAGTGCAGTGATGATAAAGGCTGCCATCCTTGGAGAAAAACTGGTTTCTATTATGAGACTGGTAGCACATATCTATCTGCAAGAGACTTATGAGATGGTTAAAATATCTCAGTATTGACCTAAGTCTTTAGTCTGGCTGAAGTTAATAAGATTTTCTTTCATCACTTCTCTGTGAAAACAAAAACAGATAATTTGGGTGCAGATATTTGAAAAGCTCCTTCTTTCAACTTCAATTTAAATCCAGGTTAGTACTTATTCTGCAAAATTCACCTTCCTGGGGCGAGCAACACTTTAAAATAATGTGAATTATTAATAGTCTTTATTATTGTTATTGATTGCCCGAGGAGGAGGTTAAATAAATTGTTAGTACCCAAGACTGTAAAAGTTTTTAATGCAGTTTTTTTTAAGATTGTGTTAAGTTTTAGATTGGTCACAAGTTGACACAAGAAAAATCCCAACTGCATCTACATTTGTAGCTTTGAGAGAGTTTATTTTTTAGGTCATGCCTACAAAGATAAATTCAACCAGGTTCATCTGAGAGCCAAAATACAGCAGCTGAGACACAGGGTTGCAGTAGTACAACTTGCAGAGCTTCTGGCCTGAAGTATCTTCTCACGCAGCTAACTGAGGAGAGACCGCAGGTTGTGGGGCTGTGTCCCTGTCCAGGTCAGCATGCACTAATTTATAAGATTCTGCCCCCAGATAATAAAAATTCTGTGAGACAGGTTAAAAAAAAAAAACTGAATTATTTGTCAAAATTTTTAAATATTTTGGGGAGCAGAAAACTTGCATAAAAAAGTTAAACAAATCTCCTGAGATTATATTGAGTCCAAGTTTAGTAAACTCCTAAGTACCTCTGGCTGTAGAAGAAATAGCAGGTTTATTGCTACCTGGATGCAGCATGTGCCAATGAAATTGGTGTGTAAACTGGTAGATGTGCATTCATTGAGATGTGTGGGCATCTTTAAGTTTACTGTTTCTTAATCCTTGACTGCTTAGTAGTGCTTCCTATAAATACTCTTAATGAGAGTTTGGAGTTGAGCTGTAACATCAGAATATTCTCATAAAAAGAAAATAGTACATTCAGCTGATGAGAGAGATCCTTTGCTATCACTGAAAAATCCCCACTGTGGCTTACCACTATACTGTTTTTGTACTTCATCAAAAGGAATTTGAGGTTAACATTTTTTCAAAAGAATTTCTTGTCCCAATATGATTTGAACTGGAAGCATGAACAATTTAAAATGAGAGTCTGAATAGTATTTGTTAAAGATCTGGTTACCCTTTCCAGTTGATTACTTACCCTACTGAAGTTTTGGGCTGTACTCTTTGAATTCAATGTGCTTTATATCTTTGGAAACTGAACAGAATCTGGTTACTGGCCCAAGGCAGAGGTCTCAGGAACACACTTGAAAGAAGGTTTCATATTTTAGCACTCTCACCCTTGTGCTTGAACCTACTGTTCAACGGCCTAATGCAACTGAGGAGCTATCTTGAGATCTCACTTCAGGTTAAAAACAATTTCCCAGAATCCTGGGCATTTTTCTTGAGATTTTTCATTAGTGAGACCATGACAGATAGGAGAGCATACCCAAAAACACTCACAGGGATTCCAAATCCACTATTGTCCTTTACTGTAACAGTATGATATAATGCATTTATTATCTATGTTAAAATCACGCACCCCGGATGTTTTAACCACTTCAGGTCTTCTAATCCCTCTGGGTTGTGTCTGGAATATGGCCCTGTGTCTTTCTGGTTTGCCCTTGAGCTACAGAGTCTTTGGCTAAACATGCTCATCTTTTGTTTTCTCCTGGCTAAATCCTTCAGTATGTTTCATAGAGTTCATTAAAAGTCCTACCTGATCTTTCCGTGTTGAACCTCAAATGTGTATATTTTTACCCACTGTCTTCTCTTGCCTACAAGCAAGGCAAGGTTATACTTTTAGTTCGCTTTTTTTGGTATTCCTGTTGTATAGCGAGAGCCCAGTCATTAAATTTGCTGGTTTCCCTTAATATCTTTCCAGGGAAAAATGTCATACAGTCCTGGTCAACAAAGGTAGATACAGATTTACAGTATGCAAACCTATAGTAATTGTATCATTCCATGACATGAACTAAAACTTATGAATTATATGTATGTTTTCCCAAATCGTAAAGAAATTATATTAGAACACTTATTCCTCATATTAATGAATTATAGCACTGCTTGATTCATGAGACATTCACATGCCGGTTAAAAAGGTATTCAGTGCAGAGATTTCTATTTTGTCTTACAGTCTGTTGTCTCCCATAAGTCTTCGGACCTTGGGATTTGCATGCATGTAGGCCCAGCCTTGCTTCCAGAGGGAATTGTGCCATCTCTTCTGGTAGCTTGGGGATCAGAATTCTGTTCCTGGTCTTGGTAGTCAGCCTAAGTGGTCGGAAGATTTTCTGATGGAAAGCTCCTGAGGAACGGCAGCCATTTCCACTGATCGGTCATTGCAGCTTCTTTATGTTGAGAATTAGGAACATATGAATGGGGGAGGATAATTATTGTTTTCTTTACTGTTTTTAGAATTGTAGTGCGTACCTGACAGTATAAGATAAAGGCACTACCTGCACTAAAAACTCCCATTTAAAAATACTGGGTGACTTCTGATAGACCAAGCTGATAGCTCTTTGTTCATAGCAGGAAAGATCTTACTGTTAAACTGATTTCTAGGTCTTTTAAATGCTGTTATGCCTGAGAATGTAGCATTTCTTTTTGGTTTGGTTTGGTTTTGCATTGGGTTTTTTTTGTTATCTTCTGTAACTTGTTAATCTGTTCCAGTTTGATTGGGCCTCTTTCACAGAAGCCGGGTGACTCCATTGCTATATGTACACCTGTCTTAAGGTTGCAGCCAGAGTAAAGTAGTCTCTATCTGTACTGCAGTGCTGAGAGGCAGAGAATTCTATACGGGAGTCTTTGTTCAACAGCCTGCATATATGTTTTCCTTTAACAATTTATGTGATGAACAGCGCTGAGGGAAAAGGGGAGGGGGGAAATCTTAATTTTGGTCAGTGAGACTTTGTGTATAATAACTGGTTCTTTCTGTTGTAACAGCTGAAATCAGCTAGGATTCTTGTAATATCAAGGCTATGGTTTGAATTTTTGTGGTCTCGTACATTGTCATTTTGTGGAATTATCCTCTCCAATACCTCAGGACAGAGGCCAGACTGCCTACAGAACCCATTCCAAGATACATACATTGAGTCAAATATTCCCTTGACAGCTGCAACATTCTTGTATAGGCATTTGTCTGCTGGCAGATGAAAGCAGTGTGGCAAACTGCTTTGACATCATGAATAGTCATTATATATGCTCACTGGTAATTGGTCTGTTCCTAGCAAAATGACCCTTTCCATATGCAGTGTCTTTAATGACCTTGATTTTGGCATTGTGGCTAGACCATCATCTCAGCAAGCTTTTCATACACACATGCACATGATTACTTGTCCCTCCATCTAAAAATGCTGGGAAGAATGAGGGCCTCCAGCCAGGTTTTGCCTGCAGTTGGCAAGACTAGTAATGTGGTGGTTGTTCTGGGTTCAGATCCCACTGCAACTCTGTCATTTTGCTAAGAGTAAAGTTTTTTGCTTATCTTTTTAGTGTAAGCAGTACAGCTTATGCTTACATGAAATACTCATACTTGCATCAGAAATTCCTTAATGTATTAACAAAAGATTTTGTTAAACATAGAGAAATACTCTTCAAAATAAATACAATTATTCCATTAATGTTAGTTTAATAGTCTTCATGTATGATTTGAAGAGAGTCACATAAAGTAACAGAATTTTTTTAGCCCAGTAATTGAAGCAGTGTCACTATGTTCTTAGAGAAAAGTTATGTTTTGCCTAATTCCAAGTGAGCGAAGAAATCAACCTCAACAATATTCTTGTCCTTTTCATCTTTGGGCATAGACCAGTTCAATCATTGTCTTTTCTTCCTCCATTTTCTCTCAGAGCTTAAAAGTATGTGTGAGGGTTCAGTAAACCAAATACAGTTTTTGTGTAGGCGGCACGAATTTCTAGTACATCCTTTCCTAGATGACATATTCTGCTTCTATTCTACTGAAAAATTACTTTAAATCTTTGCTTATATTGTCAGATCATGAACAGCTAACAATTCACAAACATTTGTGTTACAGCTCCACAAAATGTTTGTCTCAAGAGTGTTTATGTTGGTAGAAGTCACACCTGAATGTGTGTATGTAAGTTGCACTAAGATTTTAATAAGTAAAAGCAAGTAACTAATTTTCCTAGCAACACATCTTTTTCACACTCTCTCGTATTCTCTCTGTACAGATGAAGACGTCTCATGGGCTTGTTATTATCAGAAACAGTTCAGAGATGTGTCTTCATGGGTTGAAGGTGGTTGCAGTTGGTGAGGATGTTGGTTGCACCACACCCTGTTGATCAGATAAGACAGCAATTAAAGAAGTATGAAAAAAAAAAAGAGACTACATATTTATGTTAAAGATCATAAAGAAGTCTTCATAATGTGCGGTATCTTATTTAAGGATAAGAAATTGTCATAGAATAAGTCGTTTTGGTGCAGATGTAGAAGTGGGAACAAATCTAAACTGCATGAATGTCTATCCTCATTTGTTATGTTTTCTTCTTTTTTCTTTTTTCTTTTTTTTTTTTTTCAATTTTAAGGACTTCATGGTCCTAAGTGTAAAAATAAGCCCTCAGACTTCTTTGTTTCATGATTTATTGCAGTGTATGGTTTGTGCTTTTTCTACTAGCAAATGAATCCTTTCTGTCAAAAATTTAGATAAATCTTTTTTGCTTAGCTTACTTAAAGCAAATGTACACATTTGTGTACCCACCTAGAGGTCCCAGTGTGAACACAAGAGCTCTTGAGAAGGCAGTAATGCTGAAATACATTTCAAAGGAAAGTCCTTGTCCAAAATAACTTTTTGTCTCAATAAATAATGTACATGATTTGGGGAAAAGGCATTATTTATCTGTTTTGTATATGTTGAATTTAAGATTCTTTAGCTATTGTAAATAGATTCTTAGCTATTATTTTTAGTTGACATTACAAACCAGATCTGATTAAGAGAAATCCACCAAAACGGCTGTTTGTCTGGTTGTTTTAAAAACTGAATCAATTCCCTTGTACTCTTACAGTTTTAATTATTCTTAGCTATTTAGCTACTAAATCAGTGTTGCTTTATTGATGTCAGTCAGGTTGCTGTTATTCATACCAGTTGGCAATCATTATCCTCTCTGATACGGAAGCTGAAAGAGTATCCCAGTTCAGGAAACTGTGCCATCATAGTTACGGGGGGACAAACTATTTAGAATCTTCTGTGCTCTCCATAACACTTTTTAAAGTGCTAGTTCTGAGGGTACATATTCTAATAGCCTTTAAGCACTTAGCTGAGTTGCTGAAAATTTTGATCACATTTTCACAACATAGGTCAATATTGCCACAACACTTAAGGTATAGTGTTCTATGTAGTTCTGTACCATGTTGCTTTTGCAGTTTTGATTGCACAGCTGTTTGTGAGCAGCTGCAGACTGTTCTAGATACAAAAATGTATTTTCAGCCTTTTTTTAAACCTGTGTTCTGTTCACAGTATGATTCTACATGTTTAAAACTGGCGTAAGAGAAGGGAAAAACTGTAAGAGTACAAGGGAATTGATTCAGTTTTTAAAACAACCAGACAAACAGCCGTTTTGGTGGATTTCTCTTAATCAGATCTGGTTTGTAATGTCAACTAAAAAAAAAGACAACATAACTAAGATAGCATTGCGCTGAAGTGGTGAGAACAAGTAATGATCATGGAATTGTAGTAGCGGGAAAGTAATTTTAAGGCAGATCAGCACCTGTACTTTGGTAATGCATAGGATAAAAAGAAATCCTTTGGGGGAGGAAGCATGATTTTTGTGTTTTCATTTTTGCCCTAGCCTTCCTTTGTGTCGTAGACAGGACACTTAGCCTTTTGGTGTCTTATGTTTTTTAGTCTCTGAAATGGGAACAAGTGTTATTTCACAGATTTAGAACTTAATTCCTTATTGGTTCTGTCTAAGAGACACCTGCTTTGTTTATCAAGGCTTTGGCTTGCAATCTGCATGTGGGGCACACTCAGCCTACAGCTTTGATTTAGCAAGCTGTGCTGAAATCGAATCTTGTATGGTTTCTATGAGCAATACCATTTACCCACACAGAAGTGCGTATCAGAGAGAATGTGGACCTTTCCAACCTATGTAACCTCCTTTAATAAAGATACAGTTACTGCAGTTGACCTCTTGTGAAAAGTGGATCCATTTGTGTTTTTATTCTGTGGCCTGAATAGAAGATATAACAGAATGGGCACTGTTCACTGGACGTGGGAATTCTCCCTTGCTGTGACTCATGTAGAGCAGCAGGGAGGGGGAGGAAAATGGGCTCCACAAATGTGGTATGCAGTTCTGTTATTTAAAAAACCTTTTTGATCTGAACTTTGTACATTTAATATTCCAGAGGGTATTTAGAAGTTTGATAAAAGTCCATAGTAGTGCAAGAGAAAGATAAGGCTCGCTATTGTACTAAAACAATGTTGTGGTGCCAAGACAGTATATTTATGCGTTTTTGTTGCAAGACTAACCATGCCCGTCAAACTTTGTATAATTTGGTGTTATACTAAGTAAAGGAAAAAATACCAAATCATTCTCTAGGTTGCCATAAAAAAATCCTGTAAGCTTAATACGCAACTACATTGCAAACCAGTCCATTGGCATGAGGTATTGCTTCAGAGCAGCTGGGAGTAATAAGAGTGCGGTGAAATTACTGATGTGGTGGAGGCCAAGATTTTTTTGTGTAGAATAGAGAAGATGCTAATTTTTTTTCCTATTATAATTGACCATTATTTTGCCAATATATCTTGTAATGTTTCTTGCAGAGTTTCGTGATAGTTTTTCAAAGCTGAATGAAAATTTCTGTTCCACCATTGTGGTCAGTCAATTTTTAGCGTGCCTAAAAGAAGCATCGTTGCCAAGTTTTCCTTCAAGCCTGTGAAGTCAGAGTCGCAAGATGTAGAACAAAGCCTCAGTAAGCTTTGGGAGCTAATGGGGAATTGCAAACTCTTTGTTTATTGCACCTGGCACTTTCTCAAAACCTGCTTCATGGGGGCCAAACCACTCATTTCCTCAAGCAGATAGGGAGGATGCTTTCTCTCCCTGAGTCAAAGCTCTGTGACTTTGTAAGTAAGGTAGTATAAATGTATATTTTTGAAGGTGTACTTTCTAGAGGGATTGCAGCTAGCACATTGCAGACTTCTATCTCGGAAGACCTGAACTTCAGGACTAGTTAAACTGGTTAAGTTAAAAAGAAGTATGGACTTTAAAACTACCTGCTATCACAACGGCTAAGACATGAATTGTGCCTGAGTTGTCTGAAATTAGATATTTAAGCACACTAAACACGTATTAAATTGAAAATAAATGCTTCCCAACCCCCCTTTTGAAGAGCATTGTGGTGGGTTTGAGATACTCTGGGGAACCTACCTCTGTCGGAGCTCTGTGAGAGAGGAAATATAAGTAAATGTGCCACCCCCACACCCCTAGTTGTTTCAAGGCAATGAGTCAGGACCCTTTTATGCAAGTTTCTCCAAATGTTTTTATTTATTTGTTTATTCCTACGGCTGATGCGATCATTTAAGGGATCTTGTTTGATATACATAGTCACAAATGTTGGTCCGTTGGGTAAGGCCCAGGAGCTAACCAGACCTTCATTTTCATGTCCATCATTTTCTAATTCTTCATTCTTAGGAAATAATCCAGCAGGTGTAAATGTGGAAATAATTCTGTGTAACCTCCTGCTTTAAGGCAGTCTTTCCCAGATTTGGACAATGTGGGGCACTGTGTTACTCTTCCATCAAGCAGATGGAAGCAAATGCTCTGGAGTAGAACCCATTGGTTGTTCGTTGAAATTTAGACACCCTATTTTTCAGAAAATTCCAGTGTTTTGAATTCATGCTTCCACCATGCATTAAAATAAGATATTTTTTTAATACAGTCAGGCTGTGCAGTTGTTCTCGTATTTATTGTATTTTATATTGTAATTTAATACAAAAGTCAAAACACTTTAACTGTCATGTATTAGACTAACTAAAACCAAAGCAATGAAGTTGAAATGAAGGGTTCTAACTTTACCAAAATTAAATATGTGGACGCTGCCCTGTGCAACCTGTTGTAGGTGACCCTGCTCTGGCAGGGGGGTTGGACTAGATGATCTCCAAAGGTCCCTTCCAACCCTGACTATTCTGTGATTCTGTGATTTAATGAAAATTAAATGTTTTAATTACATTCCCTTAAAGTGTTAAGGAAATGCTGATTCCACAAAAAATTGAAATTCTAATTATTGTTTCTCTGTTGTCTGGGAAAATGTTTACTTTCCTGGCAATTTTGAATTTAGCTTTCTCTGTGCGACATCACTCTAAACACAGGTATGCCATAATATTGATTTTATTAGGAGCAACTCAGATGACTTTTAAGACAAAACATAACTAACATAACATAACATTTCTTGATGGGAAATCTGACAAAAAAAACTTACTGGTGAATGCAGTGGGACTATGGAACAGACTTCAAAGTCTCCTATGACAAGTATGCTAGAAGCAAAACATCTTAAAAGTATACTGTAGGGGAAAAAATGGAAGCTTTCTGTGGAAGTGGACAAGTTTAATAAGCCCTTTCATCTTTCATGTCTATGATTGAGTTTTATTTCAGCCTGAAATAAAAGCTTTATTCTTCAAGGGCAATAACAGCATGTTTTTTGTAACTCCTTAGCTTTCAACAATAGAGCATAATATTTGGTTCACCATTGTATGAAAACTGCAAGTGTTTTTCTGACTTCTTTGGCATAATGATTTATTAGTGTTGACACTCCAGGGTTGTTTGTCAGTAGAACTCAAAAGCTCAGGTTTTGCTCCTTCTGGCAGATTACACACAAATTATGCAAATCGCTATAGTGCGGGTTATAACCTAATTATGTTATATATCTTGAACAATGATAATTTCTGTAAGGGAAAGCTGTCTAGCATTTTAGTTGCTAATGTATTTTTTCACCTTTTTCTATTTTACAAACCAAACCACATTAAAAAGTGATAGTACATGTGCAGGTTTTGCTGCTGTGCATCTTATCTGCTTGTGCTGCTAAAATATGTGAAAGCAACAAAGCAGTCTAATTGCCTATATTTATATGGTTAATGGCTTTTCTAATGCAAAACTGATTTTTTTTTTCAGGGCTTTAACAATCTGTTTATAATAATTAGCAATAAACTAACTTCACTTACAGAATTTCATAGAAGACTGGAAAAAAATTCAAGATAATTTGTAACCTTATAGCTCATATTTTTAGATGCCAGTTTATAGTCTACTTACGAGTTTGGCATTTTCTTATACAGAAAACATGCATTTTAAGAATAAGTACTTGGTTAGTACATTTTTCTCCAACATTTTTGTTTAGCTTTTGCTTCAAGTAAAATTTTCTATTTAATGTGTTCACATCTCTCGGTTGCATTAATAAGTGTTTTTTATGTGTCTGTATTACAGATTCAAATCAAGGCAGCTCCACTTAGTTCCCTGCTGACCTCAAGAAGGTGGTGATTCTAACTGTGGAATGAGGGCAATTTCAGTCCAGAAATCATTTCTTTGACATCAAATGTCTGAAATTGCCCAATGACTTATTTTTTTCTGAAAAAATAATAGTATAACTTTTGGCTTAATTCCTTTGAGTTTTGCTATAGATATTTGTATGCATGTATATAGATAACGTGCATATACATTATATTAGCCAGCACAAATACTGGATTAGCAAGTGATTGGACTTGTGTGTTCACGCACCGTGTGACAGACTTTCCATCTGCAGAGTTACAGACTGAAATGCAGATCAAGTCAATCAAGACAAAGTTCGCATACTGAAGAAATGAGTCTGATTCATAGTCCACAGAATCCGCGGCCCAAGGAGGCCACTACTAGCCTGACCGCAGTTGGTTTCCCTGTTTACTGTGTTTAGGACAGAATAAGGACCAAACTATCAAAGATGAGTCAGGGTTGAGGTGTGGTGGCAAGCCAGTATTGGGAGTTGTGCTGCATCATATCTGAGGTTTGAAGGAAGACATCTGATTTCAGGACTGTCAGCATGTAATATATACACATGCATGCACACTTAAGGCTTATTTAAAAAAATAACCTTCACATCACCTGTGTGTCATTTAACTTTATTTGCATGTCAACAGGAGCTGAGAAATCTAGCTACATATCTAAGCTTCTTCATTCTTGTTAAATACTGCTGACTTAAAGTTTTTATACTGAGTTTTACGTAACGTCATAATGATCTAATAAATATAAGCAGTGTTACATAGTTCATTTGAGCTGCATATCCTTGTGTTGTATTGCTCACACCTTATTAGTCTTCTGCAAATGTTCCACTTTTCTTTAGTTTTGGCAAGCTGCTCAGAACACCATTTCCTTCTTTTCATTCTGGTGGAGTCCAATTGTTCTTTGCTTATACTACATTAGCCTTTCCCAGAATTTAGCCTGGAGTTTTTATACACTGGGGAGTTTCCAGTGTGTTTAGATTATAAAATGATTTCCTAGTGTGACTGTGACGGAACCATGCTTTCAGATAATACTGTCAAATTAGATTTTGGTGCTGGTTTTCTGTGTTTCTTCACGGTATTTTGCTTTACAGAAATGATGCGTACAATCATTTTGTCTCTTGAAAGGGATATTTTTCAAGTCGTCCTCCCAAATAGTTAGGATTGTCCCAAAACTTCTTGTTCTGTTTTTCATTAGGTTTGTGTAGATCAATTGGTGTAAGCAACTTTCTTATCAGTCATCTTGAGCAACTAAAGGAAGACTGTGTGGTTACTCCACATGTTAATCAGGTGAGAGGATAAATATATTTAAAGTATCTGGGTTTGGGTTTTTGGTTTTTTTTTTTTTGGTTAATAACCTTCTATGCCTGAAAGACTACCCCCAAACTAGCCTTAGTCATACAATTTCTTCTCTTTAATTTCTATATACATATTGAAAATCCTTGAGGAAGGTGACTGGGAAGGGGGGCGGGGGAAGTCCTTCCTCCTTTCTTTTCCCTGGTTTCTCCCAGGCTACTTGTTTGTGGTTGGTCTTAAGGCACAAACAAATGGTCCATGTGTCGGGTTTTGTTGATAAAACAGTTTAGAAATAAAATCCAAGGAGCACTGAACAGTTAGCATCTCCAGAGTGAACAAGGTTTTGGAGGGCCTGTGTTCAAATACCACATGTAATTCCTCTAAGGAATGCTGAAAGCCTCAGGTGATTACATGTCCATGCAAGGGTGCTATTTCCCTTGCTCCCCCCTTCATTTCATATCCATATTTTAAGATCACATTAAGGTGCTGCAAGAGCCTTGACAAAATTTTTTTGCTGCCCTAGGCAGATAAAAATTGGCCACCTACATACCGGCAGACTTCCATGACACTGATGATTTTTCCCTTGTTGCAGTTTTCTGCCTGCAGCTGTGCTGAAAGTTCATGGTCCTGTTCCTACCACCTCCTGCCAGTGAAAGTGTGCTTTTGCTAACATAGAGCTGGGAAATGGAATGGATGAAGTGCAGGCACATGTTTTTCCCCTTTGTACAGGTGGTGAGGATTTCTGGCAGCTGTTTGTGGTTTAATGTCATAAACAGCCATAGAAAGGTTGCTCAGAATGTGACTATCAGAACATAACACCTCTGATTTTTGCTGTCCCCTAGACTAAAGGTTACTAAAGGACAATTATGAGTAATGTTAAATAACCTAAAACCATATAAAACATGTAAGTTCGGTTATGCAAAATAAGCCACTGAAATACGTCTTAAGATAGGCAGGTTGATGACTGTTTAAGAATCAGCGAGTTTGCCAATCAGTGAGTTGTGTCTTCTTTTCAGAAATATACATCTTCAAAGTCTTACTGGAGTTTGGCATAAGTTGTTACTGTCTGCTAAATGAGAATAGCCTTTCAGTGTCCTACTAAATCACTGCAAGGAAAAAAAAAGTAATCTTGGATTTGTTTTGAAATTACCTCTTACCCACAATGTCAAAATCTTACCAGTCTTAGTGTGTCAGTAGCGTTAACGAAGAAAAGTTGTTTCTTGATACTATTTGATGACATCTCTCTTCCTGTGGCTGAAAAAGGAGACAAAAAGTTGAGACCGTAGTGATACTGGGGGTGGGAGGGTGCCCCTGCTATATTCAGATCGTCATTTCTTTAAGGTGATGCACTGCATTGTTCCAAATTAAAACCAAAAAAACCCAACAATGAAATATGCGTGCCACTGCGAACTGCTCCACTTTGAACAGTTTTGTTATAGGATTAATTTAACTTTTTAGAGTTATGGGAATCATATAAACCATAGTTAAGGTTATCCTGAAAAGAGTATTTATTCTATTTCATGCTTAGTGTTGGAGAGTTGCTGAGTCTGATGGTGAGATTACCTAAGCATTATCAAATGACTAATAAATTCCTAAATTTAAACTGGGCTTGGAAGTGCTATACTGAATTCTTATTTCACTGTCCAGAAGTTACAATACAAAAGATCTTTGCTAAATTTATGCATAAAATAGTGTACTCTTTCACTGAACTTATTTCTAAATACAAAAAATCAATACAATCATTGTATACAAAGTCTAAACATTTAACATACAAGTGAAAGAAAATCAGTTCCCTCTTAGCTGTATTACATTTGCTTAAAGAATTTAGGATGTTCTTAGAATTCCAACAGTTCATATGATGTTAAAATTGAAAGTTATTTTTTCTGTGAAGAGGAGGAAGTAGGAGGGCAGGAGAAAGGAGGTTCTTTATTAGACTTCTATGGTCTTTGCAAACCAGGCAGTAAGCAATGCTTCTTTGTGATTTACAAACCAAGTTGTAAGTACTGCCTCTCTTCTTGGTTCCTGGTAAAAAACAGTATCATCATGGTTTTTAAAGAAGTAGGAAAGGCCTGGCTTTTCAAGAATATAGTATTGTTAAGGTATTTAGTAGTAAGTAAGCACCTTTTAAAATTACTACCTACTATGCAAAATACTGTTAAACACTGTGTAAAACGATGATAAATATTGTAATTTTAGCATCATGTAGAATGAAACCTACAACCTAGAAGTTACAGGCTTGTATTCCAGAGTTTGTAATTGACTTGGCAGTAGTAAGTTTGGGTTTATGCTCAAGGAAGTCTTTGAAGGCCCTTATGCCTGTCAGTCATTAGGGAAAAAAACTACATTTTATAAGAATTTAATTAATATATATGTTTCATTTAATAAAGTGATACACTGAAACGAAATATAAACTGTTCCTCTCTGAATTCCATGTTCATCAACATTTTTTCTACTTTTATAGAAGTGCAAATTACTGTGTAATGACCTCAGAGAGATTTAGTAATATTAATATTGCCACTAATAGTGAGCTCTATTACGTAAATTTGTACAAGGTAGAAATGTATTTTAGTATTTTGAGGCATTAGGAAACAACCCCTTTATACATAAACTCACCTAAACTGTTCCTCTATAGAGAAAACGTTTTGAGGGTTATTTTTCAGCTTTATAAAGAGAAATAATTGTAAGACTGCATTCCCATTGAGGAAACTGACTGAAGTCCAAATGCAGGGAAACTTTACCAGGTGAAAAGAACCCGCAGCCGGGTGGAAAGAGTAAGGCTTTTGCATACCGTCATCTGAGGTATGACTTTCTAAGTCCGTGTATCAGGATTGTTATTAGGCTCAACTTCTCCCCGTTGCACTGTGACTGTTGCAATAAACAGTGCTTACTTAGAGTTCCCCCTGTGACTGACCAAGTAGCAGCTGGGAAGAGTCCTGTAACGTGAACTGCAAAGTGCTTTATTAAACAAATGCCAGGTTTTACACACAAATCACTTGGGGTAAAGTGCCAGAAAAGATCAAGATCTTCCTCTACCACCATATGACGGACAGCCCTTGCCTGAGAAAAGTTTGGTGACTAAAATAGCAAGGGTGGGGCAAGCCAGGAAGGAGGTATTATTATTTGGAGGGGAAGCACATGCTGGCCATTCACCCTATGCCTCTTCTAGCTCAGGATGCTAGTCCCTTGCATTCAGACGCTGCTAGAACCTTCCAGAAAGTTTTCACAAGAAAAATAATTGCAAAAGTGCTTATTTTATTTTATGCATTTGATTATTTTAGCAATGTATTTAAGAAGAAGAATGCTTGCTGCTACCAACACACAATTGCATGTGCCAAGATTCAATTCACAAAATTTGGGAGTCTCTTGATTCAGTGAAAGGCACGAAATATAATTTTCCCAGGTGGGAAGTAGTTGGTGCTGTGTATTCTGCTTGGGAAGCAGGCAGGTGACACGTCAGCATGTGGTTTTTGCTTTAAATATTTCTGGTGTAACCTGGAACTGTGCTGCCTAGAAATCTTATTAGACGAGCAGGTAAAACTCTGCTTGCAGTTATATTAGTAATAAATGCTGGATAAGTCTCCTGATGCCATAGGCGTGTTGCAGATTTTTCAGCATTGATACTAAATATGTCATTCTTTATTTAATATTTCTTAGGCTATGTCATTTGTTACGCTTCGTGTAAATAATGTCTACTAAAATTGCTTATTACTGTTGCAATAACTAATTCACCCTGCTTGCTCTTTCTTTTTTTCCCCTCATAGTTTTGTGTAAAAACAATGAGAATATTTTTCTAGTGGCTCAGGTGCAAAGAGTGAATAACTGTATGACCTAAACGTTGGTCTTACACATATAAACATGAAATACAAAGGCTACTCAAAGGTCAAGAAACATCAAAGGTTGAAGACATGGATGCGTCTGCTGCTTGAACCTTGTTCCCGAGTCCGCCTAGTAATTTAGATCATAGCAGCTTTAGGCTGACTCAGCCCAGCCTTCGAGGGGCACAGTTTTTTCTCAGCGCACGTTGAATGACTGCCAGCCTATTGTTCCCGACTATTGTTGTCTGAAAAGACAACATGTTCTAAAGATGAGAAACAGGAAATGTTCATTTGTCCTCTTCGTGGCAGAAGAAATTTTCCAGATTCCATGCGTTGAGGTAATTGTTCAGAAGAGTATTTTTCTTCAAAATGCGCAAGAGTTAGATCACTGGAACAATGGTGACGGCCAGTCACAAAAATACATCACATGGTTATGTATTTTATGAAAGAAAACGCTACTCACTTTCATCTAAATGCAGAGGCAGGCATGCTTCTTACAATGTAAAAACTGTGAAACACTTATTTAAATAATATAGTAAGGACTATTACAGGGCTTCTCTTGGCTTTTGTTCCATGCCAGAATATGTGGCTCTTCTGAGATCCTCACTTTCCCATAACTTCTGTTTCCTTTTGCTTCCAACAACTATGTCTTTACAGCTTGTTACTTTTCCTCTTTCTTGGCAATTTGTGTTCTTCCTTCCTACAAAGGGTCTCCTTCACGCTTCATTCCACAGCATGACTGCTTCCCTGCATAAGCTGTTGGTGACCGCACACAGCACGCAGGATCTTCCGTGTACAGACCATGCCAACACGCTTTGCTTCCGAGGTCAGGCCCTCATCCTAAGCAAATCGTTCTGGTTGGTCTCTTGCAAACGCAGACCCTGCCCAAGACCCTCCCCTTGCCTGTGCGACTCGGAGATCATTAGTAAAGAAACAGGAAAGGAAATAGAGAAGGTAGTCTCAAATCGCCAGTAAAAATGACCTGATGCTGACTTCCACTATGCATTTGCGCGTATTTCTCAAACACGGCACAGAACAAGAGTGCAAGTCCAGCTGCAGACAGGGCAGACAGCTGCTCTGTACACCTTACTTCTGGGGGAAGCATAAAATACATAGCTAACCATGGTACTAATTAATGGCAAAACGCTTGTGGATTAATATCCTTCACGTGTCTTCTGAAGCTGATAACTTACATTTGTCTCCCAGAAGCAGTGATTTCACTCCTGTTGTATTTTTAAAACGAGAGAAAAAATATTTTCATTTGTCAATGATGTATTGTACTAAATGTACTCTCAAGGCTTTTACTGAAAGTTTATTTCTATTTATCTAAGGTTGAATACCACCCTTTCCAAAGACCTCAGGAGCTGGTGGATTATTGTAGGAGCAGAGATATTGTTTTTGAAGGCTACTGTCCTTTAGCCAAAGGTGAAGCACTCACTCATCCTAGTATCATTCAGCTGGCAAAGAAATATGGGAGAACTCCAGCACAGATTTGCATACGCTGGAGTATACAGGTAATGGAGGCTGGGAATAAAAATGTGTCTCCTCTCTCAGGAAAAAAAATGCAAATAGTTTGTTTTGTGCATCAAACCAGAATTTATACAGAAAGTATTTTTGCCTTCAGTATGTTGATATTGCATGAACTAACTATGCTGTAATGAAAATTTGGAATGTAGTACACAAAGCATAGCAGTATTTTAAATAGGCAAATAACCTAATTGTAGAGGATAAAAAGAATCACTAATAAAAGAGGTGTTTTCAAACTAAATGTTAGAAGCAGTATGGAGTATCATGCCATTCCTATCACTCAACACAAAGTACTAAGCAATGAAATAGTGTATTAAGTTGACATAAACCACATAATCTGTGTTGGAATTTAATGTAGTGTAGATAACTGCAATTAAAAATAGCATATAGAAATGTCAGTGTCCTCTGAAAAATGAGATTAAAACCTCAGTCTTGAAATGTTTTGAAGAGAGATTATTTTCTTTGAAACTATGTAAATATTAATGATGAGAAGCATTATGTTTTTCAGAATGGGATTGTCACTATTCCAAAGTCCACAAAAGCAGAAAGGATACAGGAAAACTGCAAGGTAAGATTTGGTTATGCACTCAAGTCTGACTAACATCCAAATTACTGTTTTTAATACTTTGGTTTGCCTGCCCATTTTCCTATACCAATTTTATAATGGGGCGACTCAGTTAAAACTAGCAAATTATAGTACCATAAAATTACTGCAATGTAGTAGAAAACAATAATTCACAAATGTTAGCAATCAACTGGAGAGTTAATCACTGTATAAAAAAGGATATCGATAGAAAGACCTTTCATAGTTGATTTTTAGTATTAATATTTTTATTTATTACTTGGCTGATTGTAGAACATCCTAATCTGGTTATGGTTAGGTCTTTTTTGTGATAGGCACGTAGGTCAAATGGAAGGAGTTTGTATGCTATGCATAAGACTGTATGAAAGCTGTAAAACTCCTTTGGGGATATCCCAGATAAAGACCTTCTAAGGAAATCACAGTCCTGCAAGAGCTGACTTTTCCCTGCCTTCTGCCTTCTACTCGACTTGCAGAGAAGGGATATAAAAAGATAAGTGGGGAACAAATGAGGATTGGCAGCATGATTCTCCCCACCCTTTTTTTTTTTTCCTTTTCATACCAAATATTTTTAATTTGTTACTTACTCTTTCTCTCCATTTCTCTAATCTGAAAGTGTGCTTTCTTTGGGGGAGGGGAAGGGAAACTACAACAATCTTATTGTTGCTTCCAAAAATATTGTAGGGGTATGAACTGTTTGGCAAATCAGGAAGAAACTTTGCAAGAAGATAGGAAACTTCTGTCTGCTAGTTAAATCGCTCTGTGTGTGTGGTTTTATATAGCTCCTGCCTTGACTATTTATTCTGACATGCACACTGCCTTCTGTGGTATAAGCACAGCTGTTTGTGGTACTGTATTGTGAACCAGATGAGAGAATTATTTTATTTTATTTTATTTATTTCCCCAATGATATTTTAAATCCAGATTTATTCTGTATTTTACAGAGTTTACTCTATGGCCCCACCAATTCGTTTTGCACAACTGAGGGAATGCATTGCACCAAAACTTAAAACACTTAGGGTGGAGAGGAGGAGGGTAGAACTGGCACAGTTATTGGATGTTGTTTGTCACATCTCCTTTTTTTTTTAACCTTTCCCCCATGCTAGTGTGTTGGCTGGAGTCTCTACCACCTCTAGTCAAGCTGGTGAAAACATGGACCTCCTTAAGCCCTCAATATATAATACAATACATAGTATTTCTGGTTCTGTGACAGGTCCCTGGTTTAGGCTTAAAAACTTGAGGACTGAGATTTGACTACAAGGGTCATTCCAGCAGACAGGGATTGCTGGATAATGCAGGATGGGAGGAGCTGATTTGGCAGCAGTTCAGGCTCCACAGGATCTTTTTATTGAGTATGGAGGAGCACTGACAAAGACAACAGACCGACTTAAAGCAACCTCAGTTCTGAAGTGATGATGTCTGAATAAGACACCTGCTAAGAAAACACTGACACCGTCATTCATGTGGCAGGTCTCATCACAGGAGAAGTTGGTGGCTGTAAGAACCTATGCATGAAGACAGGTGGTTGCTTTCAAGTTTGTAGCGCCTCAGCGCTCACTCAGCACTTTATCTGTTTCCCTATAAGCTGATCAATGAATGTTTTGTCTAAGGGCACATAGAAAAGTTAGATACAGCCTTTGGTTTGCTAGCTTTGTGAATGTCCTGCTACCTTCTAATAATTCTCTTCGGCTAAAGTTCTGAGGAAAAGAACTGTAATGCTCTAAACTGTCACTGGGATGTAAGTGAAACACTGAGCTCAGGTTTCCAGAGGGATTGGGGTCAGGTTGTTCATATACCTCTGGCGGTGATCATACAGAGTGTTGTCAAAAACAGCTTTGATATTACCATTGTCTTGGACCCCTGCCTGAGGCCAGAGTGCTACAAAACCATCTTAACAGAGTCCACAAATGAAAATGAGTCACAAAAGGGGCAAAGAACCCAGTGGAGCCTGTCAGCTTAATGGAATAATTGTCTATGACAAAATATAGGACGAATATCTAGAAGGAAAAATATAGAAAAATTCTACCTCACATTTAAATGAATCTTGGTCAGTTTAAATAACGGAAACACTCCTGATTTATCTCTGTTCATGATGTTAACTGTATATGCATTCCCATAGGTGTTTGATTTTACAATAGCAGAAGATGATGTTGAAATTCTGAATGGGATGCATGACGGGAGACATGTTTCCTGGGACCCAAGCCTTATTGTGTGAATGAAGGTTTGACTTTTTCCTTTGTCAGTGATCAGCGAGTCGCACCATGTAATTTAAATTCAGGGACGGTTACAATAAGAATACAGTTGTAAGATTAATGTCTGCTATTAATGATAACCGATTTGAAATCCTTAATGTTGATAACAGACTAAAGATATTTTTGAGGGTAGCACTTTTGTACAGAGACCTCAAATCCTGATCCATAGTTCACTGAAGCCTGTGCAAAGCCTCCTATTTATGCCATTGACCCCGCATTGGGCCATTTAATCAAGGAGTATAAGGAGATAGCCCTTCTTTAAAAATATAAGAAAAAATTCTACCTACTAATGTACAATACAGGTGTTAAGTACGAAATAATTTTTCAAGTACTCTGTTAGAGGGATATAATGTATGAAGAAAAAGCTGGGTGAAAAAGATATGTTAATATCATTATTAGTACCGTATTTATACTGTACAATATACTGCAAATCTCCGTCAAAAATATAATCTCACTGTAATAAGCAATATCTGACCAAAAAAAGTTTTATGCATATTATTGCATAATGGCATTGACCCAGAGAGTTCTATGCATATTATTTACTAGCCTGTAGGTATAACAAAGTAGAAATCTTTCCAGAGAAGTCCATGGACAAATAAACTCTCCGCATATCTAAGAGTTGAGCAGCGAGCTCTAAGAGCCAAAGAGGCATCTTTGTTATTACTGATCTTTTTCTCTTACTGGATATTCTTGTGAATTTTGTGTAGCTTTTAGTGAGAATTAGTTTTGCTTTCATTTTGGATTTGTCCAGGAAACCTTATTAAAAGACTATACCGTTCCTCAGATTTTCTTGTAAAATATGTGTGTATATTGAGAGATAGACGTACATATAGATATATGTAGTTTACCGATCTGTCTTGGGAAATGTCTGCAGGGTCTTTTATCAGCTGAGTATTCAACTTCTAGTCACATTGGTTTGATATTTTAGGAGTTCCTGTGTCTAGAAAGGTATGGAAAACCTGACTATGATTTATATTGTGTGTGGACTTCCTGAGGCAGTTTTCCCAGTGCTGTTCTGCTTTAGTCATATCGTGAAACAAAGCTCCTTAGTTTTTTATCAAGAAGTAACTTACAACAATCATATATTCTAGCCTGCATTGTTTGTCCTCAAAGTACAGCTTCTATACAGCTTGGCTAAAATATAGACAAACAGACCTTTTTGATAACAGCTCTTCAGAATAATTGGCTGTTTTTTTCCTGGTAAACATTTCCATGAGAACTTGTCTAGATTTGTCTCTGGAATCATTACTGTATTATTTTTTTAAAATACAAGATATTGTATGAAATGCTGTGCTCACTAGTACCTGTACAACGCACTGTTCCGAGAAAGATACACAATATCTCCACTGTAAGGTTATTTTCTAGAGTTTCAAGTGTGGCCTGCAGTTTGGGGTACTTCAGTATCTGGGAATGCCACCTCAGGTGTCTAAGAACATCTATGCACCTGGCTTAACTGTTGTGATGAGAGGTTCAGTAGTTCCAAAAAGTTAGTCTTATTTATAAAACTAAGGTAATTTTTAGGCTTTTTTTAGCTTTTGCAGAAAGTGATGGCAATGCCTAAGTGAAAATGGGAAAGATTCCCAGAAATAAACCTTTCTACCAGTGGTCATCAGCTAATCCTGCTTTTGAAAAGTCACTTGATAGAACAATATGAAAAAAAACCCTGTTACTGTGCTGTTGGAGGGACTCCTTGCTCCACAGACTATCTGAATTCATAAAACGAGGACTAGAAGTGAATCATGTGCCTAGTATTCACTCAATGTGGCTTTTTGGCAGTGAAGGCTTTCTCAGAAACTGCAAAAGAGAAGTTGGAGCTTTAGTTCTCTCTAAAGAAACAGATGTCACATCAACATGCTATTTCCAACACAAATGATGCATACAAAGTGAACCAAATCTTTATATATGCTAGCAAATTCTAACTTCGGTATTACCAGTACAATACTAGTTAGGAGGAGCTATGTGGCTAGAAGTCCTGGGTTGGTCAGAACAGCTCTGTTTTTTCTGCACTTCTGACTGATCACCTCCCTGTTCTGAGCTAAACAGAACCAAACTGGATTTTCTTGCTAATCCCCTACACAGATGACTTCTTCAGGCTACAGTGAGGATGGCTTCCTAATTCATTGATAGATTTCATTATTTCCTCTGTCAAAGAGATTTTACCATGGTTTTTGTGTCTGCATCTGCTTTCGTGAAGAAATCAAGCCACCATTTTCTCTGATCTAGATCATGGTATTTAAGCAAAACAATGAGTAATGAAAGGAATAATCAAATACAAATAGTATTACTAAAAAAGCATTCTTCTTAAGGAGCACTTGTGGCAAGTTACAGTTTTAATCTGATACTTTCCTAACTTCCTTCAGGCTTAATTATTGTTAGTTCAGGACTTTTTTCTGGGTGGTTGGTTTGGGGTTTTCTGGTAATCTTTCCTTGCAATTCCTTTGCTACCAGGTAGCAGCTTTAGAACTACGAAAGAGTTTAATTTTAACTATGTACAAAGTCAAGTGTAATTTGAGGCAATATAAGTGTTTCAAGTGCCAGGACTCAACTGACCCGTGCTGTCTTTCTCCCAGGTGCGGTGTGCAGTTTATATGTGTTGTGCCATCACTAATAGCCGTTGTTTTCTGCTAAAAGCAGTAACTGCCCCAAGAGAATGGAACCCTGTTGTCTCCTGTGCGCTCAGGATATATCACTGTAGCCTCTTCCTTTGAATACGGCATTCACAAGTTTTATACAGTGTTAGTTAATTTAGAATCATTGAGCAAATCCTCTTCTACTTTTGATCAGGTTGCAGAGGGAAAGACGGGCTCAGTGGATTCATATTTTATGCTCCTCTCTACAATTAAATTGACATTACAGATGTGGTAGACAGTTTTGTTTTTAAGCAAAGGCTGTTGAAGATAGGTCCACATCACCTCATCTAAATGAACATTTCTGAAGTACTGACAACTTTGATCATAGTATAAAGAAGTAAGACAACTAATAAGAAATTGGAAAACGAACAGGAGTGAGATTTAGTGGTAGCAGTGAGGAGTGTTGTTCTGTAATAGAAGCAGAACCTAGAAGACCAAAAGGATAGAAAAGTGCTGAACATACAAAATCAGGAAGTTTAACTCCATTGTTTATTTCTCCTTTGGTCAGTTAGCCTGGAGGTGCTCATTATTAAGGTTTTGGGGGGTGTGTGTGTGTTATTATTAGGGGGGGGTAAAAAAAACTCAGAATTCATCCCTCAAGTGAATTCTTGGAATCATATGCATATTCTTACGCAGGGCTGAAATTCCTCCTCTCGTCCATATTTCTGTCAAACAAGCTTGCTCTGGGGAGAAAACTTTTTCACCTTTCTACAATGACCATTTTTAAGATACAGCAATGCACCCAGTTTATTAGTGTAACCCATCATCTTCCCAGTAGGAATAGGGAATACGCCTGAAAATTGAACACACGTTTTCTTGCATATTATGTAGGTCGTTTACCGTAGTGACTGACTGGGGCACTCCTTTCTAGTTGAGATGAACCGTTATGTAAAATAAGATACAATTCATGAGTGTTATCTACCTAAGTGCAATCCGCTGCCTTTGCAGGAGCACCGTGGCCCTTAATGGAAGGGAACTCTCTTGAAACAAATAAGGAAAGGAAAAAATAAACTGGAAGTCAGTGGAAAGGGTGAGGCCATTTTCTGTGCAGCCAAGTAGCTTCCTGTCTGACTCCCAGTGGCTCCCTCTCCCCTTTTTTCTTGCCTACTTCTGAATTTCATCTTTTATATTAGTGGAGATGAAGGCACCTAAGGACATTTAATTGGAAAATAATGGGAATGGTTTTGTGAATTGCATACTTCTGGATTTATTTTTTTTTAATCAGGCCACAGAAGTGTTTTTACTGCACCTGTCCCCCAACATAACTTTCAAGACATTAGTTTGCTGACTAGCATGTGTAATAAAGAAATTATAATACTAGCAAGTTCACAAATCCGCTAAGCCAAGTAGACTGCATAGTATGAACCCTTTTTTTTGCACTGTGGTTAACACCAGCTGATTTTCTTTTTAAAACGTCAGCACTGAACTGTTCTGACAGGAAAGCTGATGTTAACCCTGTGTTTTTGAAAATGGGGACGAAGGTGGAGTAGCTCTTGCTGACACTAATTAAATCCAAGCAGTTAACTCTTTCCACATTGCCACACCCCTTCCAAAGCTTTGAAGCTCATCTCTGACTACAGCACACTGGGTAAAAATAACAGATAAGCCAACCTTCTGGCAATTTTTCGTCTTGCTGTCCTGGGAGTCTTTTTCTGTACTTAATCTTTTGGCACTTTTTGCAGCCTCCTTTAAGATGTCTGCACTTTGGAAAGATAATGTATTTGCACTGCTTTGTAGCGAGCTGATACTATATTTATGATATAAATGTTGCAGCCTTACTATTTGTCTTTATGAATGGCTGCTTATCCATCTGCAGCATCACATAGGACTAATTACAACTGCCAGGACATTATAGAATGGTAATGACTTCTGAGGGATCAGAGCATGAGAACTATCTTGAAAACTTGCCCCTATCCACTGGGGGGGTGGGGGAAAAGAGCACAAAGCCTGAAATTAATTTAAATCAAGGAGGCTGATAGTACTTCCCAGTCATATAACATGTATCACTCGAAACATTGCAGGTGTGGCCAACATTAGGGGATGTCCTTCTCTAAGTAACTTTGCACAGGTCCGTTGTATCAATGTCAGTCACTGTGCCCACAAGGAACATTTAACCGTGGCTTTGCTAGCCAGTGCCCTTTGAGAACCATTCTGTAGCTGAATTACTAATAGGAAATTCAAGACTATGTTATCAGTATTATCATCCTATTAATGATTGCTATAGTTTTTTTCTCCAGCAAAATAGATTTCCAGGGCTTTCTAGATGAGGCTTCCAAATTCCGGTATACTGAACTAGTGCTAAGTTCAGAACTTGGCTGTGAAATTTGGAGGGGGGGTGGAGTGTACAATTACTTTTCACAATTTCCTGGTAACAAGGAGAACAGAGATTGTTGGGGTTTTTTTTATGTTTTCCTTTTCTTTTTTTGTATTAATTCATTTTTTCCTAATGGTTCTTCATCCCATTTAATATCCATAAGTATAACGTTGCTGAGATGAATTTACAGTAAATCACTTGCTTTGGGTGCAGTATAAAGGTGGCGGAAGATTAATCCGAAGCATAGCTGTCAAGGTCATACGTGTACTGTGGTATAAATTCACATTCCTGATGTTGAATAATATGTATTTAATGGGCTCTTTATATTAATGAAACAGCAACCAGCTATTTTATATTACATGGTTTGTGAGAATTTTGCATGATTATCAGGAATGCCTTATAAACCAATATAAGTACCTTTGATTAATCTGAAAAATTATCACAGGTGGTTTGGTTTTGTTTTGTTTTTTGAGGAAATGGCTATTTTACTGCTTCCCCCTCCTCGCCCCCCAGTATTACAGACAAGCAATATCTGTAATCTGCCAAATAATTGCGGATTTTTCCATCTTCTTTTACATCTTCTTTCTGTTTCTTCAGAATAGCATGTTAAGCACAGCTATGCCCATTAGTGTCTTTAGTTTACCGTAGCAGAAAACGTACAGTAGGACTTTAGTTGACTGATCTGTATCCCTGGAATAAAAAATTAACCTTCTAAAAGTTTTATAATGCTGCAATATACAGTTTCGTTACTGTAGAACTTCTGCTGTATTTTAATACATATGAGAAAAACATATATGGTTATTAGATACATTAAAGTGTGTTATGGCTTTGGGTACAAAGATATCCAGTAAAACTATTGCATGTCACTTTCTCAGCTACTTCAATTCTTCCCACTTGGAATTAAACTTTTCCTAACGTTATGTTCAGCTTAATGATCTAAAAATAAAGTACAAATTCTCACAAAAATGAATATAGCAAACTTTTTACAATAGCCTTTTAAACCAAAAGACAATTTAATTTTAATTATAAATATAAAAAAATAAAATAAAACAAACCACCTAAATTATAGAATGCTAATACTAAACAAATATGTGTGCTTTAGTCATCGCTTTTCTTTTTTTTTTTTTTCTCTCCAAACCAGGTTTTTGATTTTAATCTAAAGGAAGAAGATATGGAATTTTTGAATGCTATGAATATCAACAGAAAATTAATTCATCTAACCTATCCACTGTGGAAAGGATAATTTAAAACCAGGTTGCTCTATACTGCAGAAGTGATGTAACTGAAACATGAATTCACTTTAAACTGAACAATAAATCGAAATCGTTCTCTTGGGTACTCAAAGAGTACCTAATAAATACCAATCAAAAATCAGTATCAATGGCTTGTATTTACTGTTATGTTAACAAATTAATAAAATCCTTTCATTTACTCTTTTCTTTGTTGTTTTCTTACAGATACAGAAATGCTTACTTTCAGCATTTTCTCTGCTTTTGCGGAACTTTCTGGCATATTCTTCCAGTATGGGTTGAGCTATCTCACAGTATTATAATTTTCTTCTGCCTGCATGTACTTCATTTAAGGTGTCATTTTAACCCATTTGAACAAATTACCTTGGGTTGGGTTTTTTCCCTCACGGATTTTGAAAAGTATTAGTTACTTAAAGGCACAGATAAGTGTATGCTACAATGCATATAAATCTTGAAAAAATATTCAAAATATGGAATATTTGTTCTGGGATAGCAGCAGAAATCTGAATCTGACTTTTTATGCTTTTTTTTTTTTTTTTTACATTTCTTATAGTCATGAGAATTTTGGGGGATTCTGCAGACCACTCTTGGTACTTTCTTAGGGAGCAAACCTGTTCTGTTGGTATTGTTTCAAGGATCTCCTGTCTTGACCTAGCACATCAGGGAGGAATGGCTCTGGCTTGTAGCCTAAGTTGCATCAGAATGAATAAAGGTACTTTTTGCTTATAGAGATGAAGATTTTTGAAGGTGCAGAAGAGTGATGTGTTGGGGGAAAAATCCTTTGCTAATCTGTCTTGCAGGGATTTTCTTTATCTTTTCAAGATGGATAATGTTCAGACACTCCTCTGATGGAATTGTGAGTTGTCCAGCAGTGCTAGCACTAAGAGAGTACCGTCTTCCGGTGGTGTCAGAGGCCAGCAGTCCATTAGTATGCAGGCTTTGGGAGTACCCCAGCTTGCAACTTCTTTTCTGACAAGATCAAAGCATTTTCCTGCAAGGAAATTGCCCTCTGACTAGCCAGGTTTCTGAAATCCCCACCACACTTAAGTTCTTATCGGAAGTTCCACAAGAACTTTGTTTTTTGCAGGCAGTCAATATTTTTTTTTTTTTCTGTTGCCATGCCCTAAAGCATGGGTTTCTGCTTATCCTGAAAACTCAAGTATCTAAGAGCATATAGATATTCAGGATCCCTGTGAATTGAAGTGTCTGCCTCTTTATGCTTGTGGACATGTTGCAGACACGTTCTTTTAACCAGTTTACCCAGATCAAGCGGCTCTTACGTATCAGTTCGTTGTCCTGATGTGCACAGCCCTCCCGCTGGCATTCAGCTGAGACCTGTGTTCTGGTTATTTCTGAAATGGTGCGTGAATAACAATGCATTACCTACAGTCAGAATAAGGAGAAAGGGCAATTCCAGAGTCGAGTTCTCAAAGGAGCTATATATACACCCTGGACTTTTGTAGCGTATTTCACAGAAGTACAAGCTTCCTTAACGCTGGACCTGGCAGTTGGGGAGGTACTGAGAAAAGAGTTCTTATTCCGTTGGTGGGGATGGAGCATAACCCTGGTGTAAATCATCTGACTAAACACTTAGCAGCGTATTTTTGGTAGAGTTGGCTGGACCAACCTGAATTTACCTCTGTTTGTGTTTCAGCCCTTGTAAGCAGGCTACAACCTGTGCAGCTGAGCCAGGCTAACCCATCATCTCTGAGGTTTTAGGCAGCCTTCAGTGCAAATCCAGCTGATCTGGCTTCATTGGCCTGCGAAGAATGAAGCTGTTTTTCAGTTTCCTCTCTGCTGAGATGTCAAGAGGGCCGTAAGTGTGTGTGGTCATCTAATTTTAATGATGCTTTTTGTGATACAAATACTCAGCTGTTTGGAGTGGAACTGAAATTGCCCAGGTATTTTACACAGCCTCTGACAAGTAATTTGTTGGATGTCACATCTCTGAGTTGGAGCCCTCCCAGATGGTTAACCAATAACCTAAACATGAAAGCGTGTACATCTGACTACTGAAACCCTGAGTCATTCTAGCCTTTAATTAAAGCATGTTCCTTTAATATGTTCCTCTTGCTTAAAATTACATGAGAATTATTTCCTAGAGAAAAATGCCTAATGTGTGCACTTTTATTTAGTATTTTCTAGAAATTAGCTAAATAAAGGGGGAAAGCTTGAAATATCTAGGGTATGTCAGACAGTTGCAGGGGATGCATATGTCAACCTCAAGCATGATTTATCTTACGTGCCTTTTCTGACAGTTGTAATTTAACGGCTGTATTTTCCTCCGGGCTCTCAGGAGGCTAAACATCTTTTCAAGTTTCTAGCTTTGTGGTGGAAGACTAAATGTCTGTTTTGCCAGTGTAATTTATCTGAGTCATTCTGGGAGAGGTGTGGAGCAATTGAAGCATGACTATTAGCATAAATAAGAGAGGGACTCTCTTCCTGAGGGCAGTTACTCTTGCCGTCTTTCAGAGGAAAGCTGTTTCCCCATAACAATTGCTACTGAAAATTTACTGGTGTGATGCTGTGAACTGAAAGACCTAGTACATAGAGCTCTGCTCTACTGTGATATTCTTTTGCATTTCAATTTGAAGTGGAGTTAAAGAGAACAGACCAAGGAAGAGGAAAATTTCTGCAGTAAGCACAACAGTAGGTTACCAATAGAGTTAGCATTTCATATACACTGAGGTGTGTTTTTCTTTTAAAACCTTGAAGAGAGAAGGAATTACAAAGCCTAAACTCACTGCTTCTTTCTCAGTCCCTATGTAATAGCACTGTTACCGCTTTAAGTAGTTGTCATTGCCAATTTTGTTTTAAAAAATGAATTTAAAACTCTTCTTCAGCTTTTCAAACATGTAGGTATCTTACAGTCACAGACGTCTTGTGCATGTGGAAACACCAACACAGGGTCGTGTTTGACAGTGGCAGCCATACACCAGCACTGACTTCTGCCTTCCCGCTGCGCTGGCTGGCACCTGGCACCCATCCTTGCCCCGTGGGGCTGCAGCGTGCTCGGGGGCTGCCACAGGAGGCTGCAGCCCACCAGTGCCCGTGACACACTGCACGATGGCTCCCGCGGCCACCGGGCCTGCCAGGACAAAACTACACCTCTGCACGGCTCCGGCTCGGTAAAGTGGGAAAAGGGAAGAGCTTCTTCCAGGTATTTCCTTAAACATTACTTACACTGTCCCCCAGGAGCGAGGACGGAGGTGGCATAGAGGATGCTTCCTTTGGCCTTTTCCCTGCTCTGCCTATTCAGAGGGGGAAGAAGGACGCTCACCACTCCCCT